>JAGFNQ010000600.1:174717-212217 GCA_024364735.1 Boesenbergia rotunda | reverse complement strand
ATATTTGATGTTGAATTTGGTGATAAAATTCATTTTTCGTCCCTAAATTCGTTACAAAATTGCAACTAAAACAAAACTCGTCGCAAAAATCACCTTACCAATTTTGCAACGAATTGATATCGCCCCAAATTTAGGGATGAATTTGCAATGAAAATAAAGTCTTCGCCTAAATGATAAATCAAACTTTGTGACAAATCTGTTTTCTTCGTGGAATCTAGGGCGAATAGATAGATTCGTCTCAAAATTTTGGTCAAATCCACTAATTTGTCCCAGAATCTGTGATGAAATTACATACTCGTCCCAAAATATAGGATGAATTTACAGATTCATCCTAGAAATCCGAGATGAATTTGTAGATTCGTCTCAAATTTCTATGGCGAATCTGGTTTTTTATGTCCTAAATTCTAGGACGAATACAGATTCGTCGCAAAAGTTTCAATTTAGTCAATTTTAAAATGAATCATTTTTTGACCCAAAATATCTGTTGATTCATATCAAATCTAGTATAAATCTGTGTAGGGACAAATTAACGAATTCATCCCAAATTCTAGAACAAATATTTGAAGTCATCCCAAATTCTAGGATGAATTTGACAAATTCGATCTAGAATCAGGGACGAATCTACAAATTCATCACAAAATCTGAGAGATTAAAAAATTATAATAAGGCAACGAATTTTTTCGTTGCAAAATTCATTTCAAATTGATCAGATTTTAACTAGAATCACACTATTTCTTCAATTGATAGTGTAAATATAATCAATATCACCAATGAATAATGATTGGGAGAGTGAAAACCATAGTAAATGACGTGACACATTGCATGCACGATCTCCGACGGGTTCACCGTGCCCCCAGGGTATAGTTTGATTCGGGGCGGCGACCGAAGGCCGCCGATGGTGTCCAATCGATAATCGGACGTGTATATGTAAAGTGCCACGTCATGCCACATCATTCACTATGACTTTCACTCTTCCATTTTCACTCTCTCTATCATTGCTCATCACCAATTTAACTACATCCAATACATCATAATCAGATTGAACATACACATCTTATTTCAATCAACGTATCCAAACCATTTGCAAATTAAATTCAAATGAAACCATACAAATATCTAATCCATATCCATACAAATATATAACATCCAAATGAAACCATATCAAATCCATATCCATACAAATATATAACATCCAAATGAATTCATATCAAATCCATATCCATGCAAATAAATAAGTCATCATATCAAATCCATTGAAATCCATGAATCATTGGATTAAACTACAAGAATTAAACTACAAGAACGTCAACCTATCACCCTCTTCCATGACAATCTTGCTTCTTCCATTTTCTTTTTTTTCCTGTATAAATAAATAAATAACAAAATGAATCATTTATAACATAAAGATATCTACTAAATTAATACAAAACTTAACAACTATATCAACGTACTTGTCCTTGTTAATCCTATTCAAAATAACTTAACAATATTAATAACAAATAAAATCATTTATAATAAAAAAAATCTATTAAATTAACACAAAACTTAATACTTGTACCAGTTTACTTATCATTGCCAACCCAGTTCAAAATAGAATAATGATATTAATAAAGCATACAAAAATTGTTACATACAATGTCATCACTCATCAATCAATAATAATATTTGTGCTTAATTATTGTTGTGAATTACATTTTTTTTTATTTCATAAGGGGAAATAATTTGTTCACAAATAAGGAAAGTAAATGCATGATTAGAGGTTTAATTAGAAATGTACTAATCTTTACTTGTAATAAAATTATTTGATACTATAATTTATATCTGGCCTTCTACGAATTTTCTCCTATTTAGGATGTCATTGTATCTAATTAAACAATTATCTTTTTTTTTTACGAATCCTAAACAAATATAGGATCTTGAGGAGCTTAATATTACTCAATTAGAATATGAATGCATACACTATTACTTCTCTCCTAAAGTGATAAGATTTATACCAGAGAAACTAAAGAGATATATGGCAATTCATGTTGATTTTATGCTAAAGGACTTTTATATGATAATCATGGACTATAGATATATATGTGATATGAGTTCTTAACTTCTAAGAATTTTGGTACAAATTAAAGTTATTTCATAAATGATGCATCATTTAGGGCATGTCAAAGTAACAATTACATTGCCTTTGTGTTAGGGACCTCTCTTGCATCGAGATAGGGATCTCTCTTGTGTAATCAATTATACTTCAAAGTATGTTAATTTCAATTCAAGATTTTTTTAATAGATTAATGCATTGCTGTTTAGGATTTTAATTCAAGGAATTAGCATGATATTGTACTTAATGTTGTTTCCTTTAAGTGAAAGCAATGGCTATGGTGTTGCATTATTCAATATATTTGATTTGTTTTCTTTCCATCATACGATTTTTAACTTAAGCTTTTGACACTACTCTATTTTATGTCATAGATAAGTTTCAAATAAAAGTAAGGTTTTGTCTCCTAACTGTTTGGGTTATGGGTTAGAAATGAAGACATCAATCTGACAAAGAAGTCTATTCCTATGTAAGGGACATTCTAACATAGCATAGTTAAATAAATAGTATCCTTAATAGTTAAACTTTCTAACATTGCATGGTTAAATAAAAAGCATCCTTAATAACTAAACTTTCTAACATAGCATGGTTAAATAAATAACATCCTTAATAGCTAAACTTTCTAACATAACATGCATGATTAAATAAATAGCATTCTTACATAATATGCATAGTTAAATAAATAACATCCTTAATAGTTAAACTTTCTAACGTAGCATGCATAGTTAAATAGATAGCAACCTTAAACTTTTTTTACATAGCATGCATGGTTAAATAAATAGCATCCTTAATAGCTAATCCTGTTCAAAACAAAATAATGGTATTAGTAAAACAAACAAAAACAAAAATTTCACAAACAAATATTAATATTCAAAAACAATAATTAAAAGATAAGTAATATTCATACATAATAAAGTCACGAAGAATCAACACTATGATCTGCATCATCGTCGCCGACATCATCACCTAAACGGGGAGAAATCTGCATTGGAGCGGAGCTTAACTAAAGATGTCGCATTATCATATCCTGTTGCCGACACAAATATATAATTTCCTGATCCCTTTGTAACATTTGTTTATCCCTTTGCAACATTTCTTGATCTCTTTGCAATATTATCCCCTTCAAATCGGATACCTCTTCAGTCAAGCTAATTATTTGAGACCTAACTTCTAGTCAGGTAGAAGAGGAAGATGTGCCAGCAACTCTTTGGGTTCTACTCAAGGAATTCATTCCCAATATTCTTCCCCATTTGGGTCCCCTACTGGACTCCAACCATAAACCCATGCTATTGCCAACAGAGGGTTCAGAGCCGCCAGTGTTTTCACTATCTTACGAATTTATTAGTGCTAGCTCTAACTCATCATATTTTTCCTGCATTGTCATAAGAAAAATTATAATATAATGACAATAATAATATTTTAAAATCAAATAAAAATTAATCCTAACCTTTATTAATTTAGCTCTATCCCCACTCCAAGTTTTGTTATTTTTTGTAAAGGCATGAGTGAAAGTTTCAATGAATGTGGGTTCCCTTCCCATTTCCTTAGTCTAAAAAATACCATTAGAAATAATAAAATAATTTGATATATATTAAAAAATTAGTGAGAGAGTTAAAAAAATTACCAATCTACGTCTATTCTCATCTATATTAATAGAGCTTCCCACATATATCACAGACGCGTCACTAGAATTAAAAGATTGATTCATTTTATTCTGTAACTCCTTTGTTTACTCTCCTCCATTTCCCAAACATTGGTGATCCTGACCCAATTTTCATTAGTGATGCATGATGGTTTTTCTCCCGAGTCTTGGCATGATTCAATCAATGCCTAATGTGATCACCATATTTTTTTTAAAATATCCTTTTTATTTTCATTTCTGCACTCGGGTCTCAATTGAATGCCTACTGAAATGGGGGAAAAAATTGATTAACTATTAACTTTAATTTCATAAATAAACTAAAGGAGATATATCTTAAACTCATTCCACCATAACTACTTATTGACATCTGGAATGCTTGAATATGACATTGAAGCACCTCCCCAATGATTATTCACAATTCTATTAATATCGTGAATAATCCATACAAAGTTTTTAAATCTATCATAAAATTACAAATAAACAATATAAATAATTAAGATAGATGAAATAAAAGATATTTTATAATACTTATGTTTCTCAGATCGGAACTATAAACTCCTGAGAGTATATCAACTCAGCGTTTGAGTTTTTGACTGATTCTACATTTTGCGTGGGTACTAGGTAGAGCTGTCAAACGGGCCAACCCGTGGCGGGGCGGGTCGACCCGACATCTAGGCGGGTTGGAAAATCCTCAACCTAACCCAATCCAAGGCGGGCCGTGGGTTAGGAGGGCTAACCCACGGGCCCATCAAAATATTTTTAAAAAATTAAAAAAAATTAAAAATCATATATTTAGATTTCAACAATAAAATATATTAAGAAATATATTTTTTAAATTTAAATGGATACAAACGAGTACTCATGTGATGAAAAATATTATTTTTTATTTTAAAATAATAATAAAGAAAAATAATAAATTATCATAAAACTTAACTAACATGTGATTCTCAACCCGCGGGCCAACCCAAGCTCGTCGTGGGCCGACCCATGCGGGTCGTGGGCCGACCCATGCGGGTCGTGGGCCTAGGCGGGTTGGCTCGCGGCGGGCTTGAGTTGCTTAAATTCTAACCCAACCCGCTTAAATTGATTGGCGGGGCGGGTCAATCCGACGTGCCCAACCCAAATTGACAGCTCTAGTACTGGGGATTAGAGTGAGGAAGGTACTGGTGACGGCGAATGAGAAGATGTGTGTGAAGGTCCTGCACCTGAAGGTACTAGTGACGACCAATGAAAATGTGCATGTGAAGGTCCTGCACCTCATACTGGCGATGGTAAATGAGAATGTGTCACGCCCTCGGAGGAGCTGTTGGTTCGATATAAATCGGACAAGATCTCCTCTATATGGCGAACAATAAGAATCCAGTATACAATACACAATACCTCAGCTAATACGGTTGACAATATTAGCAAGTACAAAAGAAAAGATATCTTAAACAAACCAAGACCTACCAAAGATACCTGCCGGCATGACTTACACCACAAAACTACAATAACAAACCCCACCGAGGCACACAGACAAAGCAAGATCACACAAACAAATACAAAATCATAAACGGTAAAAGAAAAATACAAGGAGCACCACAATGGAACAAAATCTCGAAGGAAGACGTCTCACCGAAAATAGAGACTGGCTGCTGCCTCTCTGGTGACTCCAAGTACCTCAACCTAAAAATAAAAACATAGCTAATGGTGTGAGTGCAGATAAACTCAGCAGATACGATAATAAATATGCATAGTAAGCTTACTAGCAGTAAGAGTCACACTGATACAGTCTCAAGTGTACAGTAGATAATGCATAACAGAAATACAAAACGTATGTACATACTAGAATCCATCTATCCTATGGGGTGGTGCAATAAACCCCTATATAACATCAAATATGATACACGATCCAAATGTGTATGCCTCCTGAATGTGCATGTTAAATATATGCAACAATCAAATGCAACAAATATAAACAAATGCACGATGCATTATATGCACATGATGCAATGACATGTGTCATCCCTGACACCAGTCAAGCCATCGTTACAGGTCATAAGTGAACGACCAAGTTGGTAGGGCTGTGACAACTGTATGCACTCTGCCATCACTGCTCCTGAGTGACCGAGTAGACAAGATGCTGGTGAAGTAAACACTCCGTCCCATGTCAATATAGAGGAAATATCTCTCTCATCTCCTTGTATCACTAAAAAAAGAAGGGATCCCTGCCTGCTACCACGCTCTGGACCCACTACCCAACAGTGGTCGAGCGAAGCAACACAGAGTAACTGCACACACCTACTAGTCACCACTAATCCATGAGTGGCCGTGTGTACAAATCATATAACTGGTGATGGGCTCAGACGATAAGGGATGTCGATGATTGCCAATATGCAACAATGTAGGGATGATACATGACTCTAACACATGTAACCTCTACGATATCATAATTCATATCTCAACACAACATGCATAGGTTTGAAATATGTATCATGTGTTGGAACCAGGTGCATGTTGACATGGATGCGGGTTCGTAATTTTAAAATTAATTACGTGCAGCGGAAGGTTTAGCATAAATAATTTCTTAAATTATTTAACCACACATCTAAGCATGCAACCTTATGTTGTGTAGACATGATCATATATTTAAAATTTTACAGAAACGTAAACTAATTTACTTGTTACCTCGCGTAACTCGAAGAAAGGGACGAGATCCAACCGAAAGCGTCCCTTAGAAGCTCTGCCTCTATTCGCGTCCACGCCGAGTTTTCTTCGGGATGACTTCGCAAAGCCACGAGTTTCGTGCCGACAAGAACTACTAGATTCTCCAAAGGCACGACAAGAATACCAAGAGAGAGATGGAAAGACTAACCACCAAACGAAGAATGGAATCAAGATTCTGGGAAGAAGGAAGGAGTTGCGCCCGCATCTTCTTCTTCTTACGGCGGCTGCTTGGTGGCCAAAGGTGGCCGAAGCTCATGGTAGCAGGGGGACCTCCTTTAAAGCCGGCGACACTAGAGAAGGGAGAGGGAGAGAAGGAGAGGGAGAGAGCTTATTCCTAGATCTCTTGGATTAATTTCCAAGCCTTGCCTTGGTGCCTTTATATAGTAGCCTCTCAACCGCCAAGTCTCCTTTTTATGAAATAAATATTCATAAGAAATTTATTATATAAATTTTTCTATGATTTATTCCATCATGCCAAGTTTTTATCATAATTTAATTTATAATAAAAATAACCATGTCTCCCTTTTCTTATGGAATAAATTTTCACAAGAAATTTATTATATAAATTTTTCTTATCATGGAAAAATCAATTCATAATTGATTTTATAAAAAATAAAATAAACTATTCAAAGTTTATTTTAATTTCCATGAAAATAATAAACCAAACCTCGGTTTATAAAATTTATATTATCCATAATTTTATAAAACAAACCACACTTGGTTTATTTTATAACTTGAACCAAACAATTTGGTTCTCCCTTTTAATGTGGCCGCCCAAACAAAGAGGGTAGGGACCCTCTTTGGCCGGCCAAACCCAAGCCAAGATCATATGAATTAAACTAATTTAATTCGTCCAATAAGCCTTCAAAAGACTTAGCCATTTTATGCTTCCGATGCGTCTCTGAAAAATTCAGATTCGACTTATCTCTCTTGATCGGAAAATTTAATTTTCATCTCATTTTAAATCCCTCGGATTACTCGTAGTGCGTGTGACTAAATAGGCTTTCGATTTATGTTGGCCGTCTATAATTAACCAATTATAGAACGATCATGAGTGACACCTAGTAGTACATCATGATCCCCAATTAATCGAAAGATCAACGGTTGACCTCAGAAATTATTCTGAAACCCTTCAACAACTTTAATGATCGTGCCTCATTCCCTTCACCATCTTATACCCACTTGGTTCAGGACATGGTCTATGTGTGTCAGTCCCCACTAGGCTGACTACGTCACACCTAGCCCAATCAATGTCTTTCTCGTCCAACGGATTCTAATTACTCTCATGTATTTAAGAGATTCATACTCCGAACATGTCATGCTCTGGCCAGAGGCTTCGAGTAACAATCCGACGATAGGCCTTGGGTATACATCTCCTCGCAAGGAGTGGTGAATCCTTTGTAGGCTGTTCAAACTTCTTCGGTCACTTCGGCTTATACCCAACCATCCTGGGTCCACACCTCCTTGGAGATGCTTGCTTAAGATGTCAAAGTATAAGTCTCCATAACCAAGATGACTTGAACACCGCAAGTCAAAGGAACATCGCACTTAAACTGCAGTAAGAACTTCTCTGACATGTCTTTATGTAAACTACCATATGAAGTTTTACAGCCAGCCACTCCAATGAACTAGTTCCCTTAACTAGCATTCATGTTTATTTCCGGACATCCCAATGTCACCAGCCAGTGAGAATCAGCTGATTAGAGAATAACCCATGCTAGTCTCAACAGAATTGATAGTGTCCGTATCTATCAATTCATCGACTAGGGACAATTTCAATACTTCACAATTGCACATGTAGAGATAATCACTAGTTGTGAATTCATCACAAATACTCTCATGCTGTGAAATGTATTGTGGACATTCAGTAAATGAGTTTAAGATCTCAATCAAATACACAGATATGTATATTTAAAATAGTGAATATTCATTTATAAAATAAATGATTACAATCATAAGGCGATTGCCTTAGGACACTTCTCTCATATTACTAACATCATGACCTAATGCTCATATCTCTAGGTACACATGCAAGGTATATCTAGGAATTAATCAAAATGTAGATATAAAGTTCGCCCCAACCCTCAATGTGGCTAGCTCTACTATACCGCACTAACGAAAGAGGCCCACGAAGCCCCTTTTTATTCCCATTTTGGAAAAAAGGGCCACTGGACCATAATTGACTGAGGACTGATCAAACTAAAGAGAAGTCCAAACTACTGACTATTATTGAGAAGAAGACTGTTAACTATAAGAATTTCTGGGAAAAAGTGATAAAGTACTTTTCTCCTATTCAGTCGAGCTGCTCCTCCCCATTCAGCCGATTCATCACCAGTCCTGGGTGCAACAACCCTGGGGTGTCAAACATCTTCACCTTAGCAGGCAAGATACCCCCCGCAATATCCCCATAGTCGTCCTCGATGTTGGGACCAAGTGCATGTTGACATGGATGCGGGTTCATAATTTTAAAATTAATTACGTGCAGCGGAAGGTTTAGCATAAATAATTTCTCTAATTATTTAACCACATATCTAAGCATGTAATTTTATCTTGTGTAGACATGATCATATATTTAAAATTTTGCAGAAACATAAAATAATTTACGTATTACCTCATGTAACTCGAAGGAAGGGACGAGATCCAACCGTAAGCGTCCCTTGGAAGCTCCGCCTCTATTCGCGTCCACGCCGAGTATCTTCGGGATGACTTCGCAAAGCCACGAGTTTCGTGTTCTCGAGAACTACTAGATTCTCCGAGAACGCGACAAGAAAACCCAAGAGAGAAGTCGGAAGACTAACCACAAAAGGATGGCCGGCAGGGAAAGGACAGGGGCAACCTTCTTGGGGATGGTTGGCACACGGCAAGAAGGGGAGAAGAGAAGGAGAGACTGAGAGCACGAAAGCCTATGCCTTGGGTCCTTTATGTTAGTGCAGAATGCACCCAAGTCAAACCTGTGTTTTGATATTGGCAAAAGGGTTCAAAAGTTAAGGGTTAGTTGTTGTCTAACAAGCTTCTTGAGTGTACAGGAAAAGCCCTAGCGAAGGAAGGCTAGGCACTGGCGAAGGACTGCCAGACAGGAGAAGCCCTAGCAAAGGACTGCTAGGCACTGGCGAAGGACTGCCAGAAGAAAAGACCTAGCGAAGGACTGCTAGGCTGGCGAAGGACTGCCAGAAGAAAAGACCTAGCGAAGGGCAGCTAGGCATCAAGCGAAGGGCAGCTTGGTAACTCAAGACCTGGCGAAGGACTGCCGGGCAAAAGTCCAACTGGAGGATCCGGTTGGCACCAGGTAAACTCTCTCGAGAAGAGTAGGTGAGGACGCGTTCCCCTTGAGGGAACATTAGGCGTCGGTTCGACCTAGGGCTCCATTTTGGAGACCAAAGTTAGAACCAAGACAGCTAAGGCTGTATAAAATAATAATATTATTTTTATTTGGACTAACCCTTGATGCAGGATCGAAGGACTGAGTATCTGCAGCTCAGAGAGCCTAAAGGAGTGAGGCAGAAGCTGAGCAGGGCGCCCCGGACGACCAGGGCGCCCCCAAGGTCAACCCAAGTCTCTAACAACCTCGACGCGCTTCAACCCGCTTGTCGCGGGCGCCCCGCGTGTCTCGGGCGCCCCCACTGCCAGCTGCCGAAGCGCATCTCTGCGAAGCTGAGGAGATGAGGCCTTTTGACCGGTCAATACGGGCGCCCCGAGTCCTCCGGGCGCCCCGGTCAAACCGGATCCCGAGGATAAGGGGATCAGACGGCGACCGAGCTATAGCCGGATCAGCTGCCACGTGGGGGGCACCCTCGTCGACCAGGGCGCCCCTAGGCCCTATATAAAGGGCCCTCGACCCCCTTCTTCAGAGCATCACTTACTGCGACGCTTCCACGCTCTACAACTTTCATTCAACGCATCCAAACGCTTCGACGACCGCGCTCTGCTCCAGGAACTTCTCAACTCAAGTCCGAAGCGCCGTCGACCTCCCGCTGCACCGAAACTCGAGCCTACCCCGGGAGTTGGTAAATACAGAAGTGTTATATTTCTTATTGCAATTTGTATTTCTCTTCTGTACTTATTCTACGCATTATAGAATTGCCCAAAGTAAACGGTCAACGACCGTGGGCCTTGGAGTAGGAGTCGACCCAGGCTCCGAACCAAGTAAAACGACCTTGTTAGCGTTGTGTTGCTTTTTGTGTCTTATTTCCGCTGTGCACTTACTCTTTTTTTAAATCCGAACGATTTGCGACACTCACCCCCCCTCTCTCGCATTTCTCGATCCAACAAGTGGTATCAGAGCGGGGAATTCAAACTTGGTGCAACCACCAATTTGAAAATTTCGAATTTTTTTCGTTTTCTCATTTTTTTCGTTAAATATTTTTCGTTCGAATTTTTCTTTCAAGGTTGGTGCAACACCCCTTGAAATTTGTTTTTATTTATTCTTCCCGCACTACTAATCCAAGACCAAGTCTTGGAATATTGTTTGTTGTTTTTTTTGTTGTTTGCTATTTCAGAACAAATGGCCATCCAAGAAGGCTTTAGCACCGCCAGACCTCCACTTTTCAGTGGAGAAGACTTTCCTTACTGGAAAAGTCGAATGGAGGTCCACCTGAAAACTCAGGTGGATATGTGGATAATCATCCAGTCTGGACTGATGATTCCCACAAATGCTGAAGGCGTACCGCAAAACTACTCAGAGTGGGACACTGCCCTTAAACGCAAAATCGAAGCTGACGCCAAAGCAACTCAGACCCTCCAATGCGGACTAACGAAAGAGGAGCTGAACCGCGTAGGCCCCTTCAACAGTGCCAAGGAGCTATGGGCTAAACTGATCGAGCTCCACGAAGGAACTTCAGATACGAGGATCAGCAAACGCGATCTGCTACTGAACAAGCTCTTCACCATCAGAATGGCAGATAACGAGACAGCAGCTCAGCTCCATTCCAGAATCCAGGAATTGATGAACGGTCTTCACGCAATAGGTCACAAGGTTCAAAACCATGATCTAATAAGGTATGCCCTAAACGCGTTCCCTAGAACCACCTTGTGGGCATCTATGGTAGATGCATACAAGGTCTCTAGGGATCTTTTAAAAATTAAGTTAGATGAGTTATTTTCTGAACTTGAACTTCATGAACAGACTAACTGCAATTTGGCCGAGAAAAGTATAGCTTTCTTTGCAGGGAAAATAGGAAGGACGACTAAGAAGAAAACTCAAGTTGAACCCGAGTCTACCTCAGACTCAGAAACAGAAGATCAAGAAGGAGATCAATCTGAACTGGTCCGGCTAGCTCGAAGCTACTACAAAAAGTTGAAGAACCAAGCCAACACACGGAGAATAAGCCGAAGAAAGGATGAACCAGCTGAACCAGCAACTGACAAACACAGGCCCAACGTAACCTGCTACGAATGCAAGAAGAAGGGCCACTACAAGACTGAATGTCCAAGCCTAAAGGAGTCCAAAAAGACCAGAAAGAAGAAGGCACTCCAAGCAACCTGGGATGAGTCTTCCTCAAAGAAGAAGAAGAAGCACCGCAGTCCAATCTTCTGGCCCTGACCGCTTCGGATCAAATCGAGACTGACTCAGACTCGGACCAGGACGACGGCAAGCTGACCTTCTCCGACGACGGCGAAATAAGGGTAACAGGTTTTTCAAAATTACAATTAAATTCTCTTATTTCTTATCTATCCCGAGATTTGGCGAAAGCCAAACTCCGAATCGAGTCCCTCCAACAGGAAGTAAAACTCCTGAAAGAGGGAGCTGAGTCTAAATCCTTAACTGAGAAAATTCAGGAAGGAACCCCTGATCAAGTTGAAAAACTTGAATCAGAGAACTCCTCCCTAAAAACTCAAGTTAAGGACTTAAGAACAGCTTTAGAACGATTCACTTCTGGTTCCAAGAATCTTGATATGATTCTTGGAAAACAGAAGTCTGTTCTAAACCGATCCGGACTTGGCTATAGAACCAAATCTCGGCAAAATCTTACTTTGCTGTACTGAACCGGTCAAGACCTAAGGTTCAGGCATGGGTGCCAAAACTGTGCCTGACTAAACCAACTGGTTCGAATCAATTTTGGATCCCCAAGGACAAGATTCACATCTTGCCTAACCATACAGAGGCTTTAGTCCAGGGGGAGCCAAAATCAAAACAATTTTTATAATTAGATAATTTTTTTTAATTGCTTGATTGCATGTTTATTTAATTTTCTGCAATTTGCCATGCTTAGATGTAGAAATACTTAGATTCAAGGACTCAATTACTTGAAATTTGAAAACATAGTATTGGGAGGAGGTGAGATGATAGTACGTTGGGGAAACCAACTCTAATAAGATCAAGTCTACTTGGTCTCTTTAGACTGGTGAAACCAGCCGAAGCTACCGATCCAAGACCCAAGCTAGTTAGACCAGAAAATGACCTAATTTAATTTGAAAATGAAATTTCATTAAAAGGCTTTGTCAAGGAAAGGGTGGATGATCCCATAAGGCTACGGCCAAAGAAGGCCTAGTGCCTCGCCAAGACCTGGAAGCCAATTTCTGAAATTCAAATTCAAATTATCTTTTGTCAAATTCGAATCTAACTCAAATTTCAAATAATTATAGTTTCTAATCTGTTTTCAAAATTTCTTTAACCTAGTTTTTTTTAAAAAAAAACTCTTAATCTATTGTCAAAATTTCTACTTCTTAAAATTATTTTTTTTTTAAAAATCACTTAATCTATTTTTCAAAATTTCTAAACTTATTTTTTAAAAATCTGCTTTCAAAAGTAAATAACTTTTCAAAGTAAATTAAAACTTCTTTTTTTTTAAAAAAAAAAATCTTTACCCTCAAACCTGTCTCACAAAAACCTTAAGGTTAACGTGATTGAAAACCCTAGACTGGAGTGAGACAGACTAGGAAGTGAAACTCAATTAAGCTATCTCTAACTCAAATTGGATCCAAATCACCAAAATTCTTTATGTGTAGGAACATAAAGATTTGGACCAATGGATGTTAGATAGCGGGTGCTCCAGACACATGACTGGAGACAAATTGAAGTTCACCAAACTAAAATTCAAAGACCTGGGTTCAGTGGCCTTTGGAAATAATGCTACACTCAAGGTAATTGGGTCAGGTAATATTGAACTTAAATCCAATTTCATTATTAAGAAAGTTCTATTGGTTGAAAACTTTAGTTTTAACTTACTTAGCATAAGTCAGTTATGTGATTCTGGTTATTTAGTTACTTTTAACAATTCTAATTGCCTGATTAGAAATGCACAAGACTCAGAAATCATGCTTAAGGGCTCTAGGAAAAATAATTATACACTATAAATCTTCCCCTTATACCCAAATGCATGTTAACACAGTTAGAACAATCAAAACTCTGGCATAGGAGATTAGGTCATACCAATCTAAGAACTATCTCAAAATTACCCAACTTGGCTTAATCAAAGGTGTCCCCAAAATTAAGAATAAGAAAACCTAATATGTGAATCTTGTAATCAAGGCAAACAAACCAAGTCTAGTCACAAATTGATCCAATCTGATCAAACCCAAACCACACTTGAGCTCCTACACCTTGACCTATTTGATTCACATGGAGCCAAGTCACTAAGTGGAAACCGATACTGCTTAGTGATAATTGATGACTACTCTAGGTTCACCTGGGTCAGGTTTCTAAAGACCAAAGATGAAACCCTGAACCTATTTAACAACTTTTGTAAATTGATTGAAAATCAAAATGATACCAAAATCAAAAGACTTAGGTCTGACCACGGGGGAGAATTCGAGAATCAAAGATTCGAAGAATTCTGTAAATAAATGGATATAAACACGAATTTTCGTGTCCCAGGACCCCCCAACAAAATGGTATAGTAGAAAGGAAAAATAGAACCCTACAGGAAGCTGCTAGGGCTATGCTCAATGAATTTGACCTACCTAACCATTATTGGGCAGAAGCAATTAGCACAGCTTGCTATATCCAAAATAGGATTCTACCTAATAAAAGGTTAAATAAAACACCCTATGAACTTTACTACCATAGACTTCCAAACCTACACTATCTTAGAGTCTTTGGATGTAAAGTCCATATTCTTAATACCAAAGACTATCTTGGAAGTTCCAATCCAAGTCAAACCCAGGTATCTTCTTAGGGTATTCTACAACAAGTAGAGCTTATAGAGTCTACAATAAGATAACTAAGAAAATTGAAGAAACAACCAACTTAATATTCGATGAAGAAATTAACCCAAAATCTGATAATTCTGACTTAGCTTCATCAAATACTGATCAAGAAGATAACTCTGAAACCCCAATTGAACCTTTAATGACTTAACAATTGAACCAACTTCTGAATCAGTTGAACCAACCAATGAACCTAGAACTGAACCTATTGGACCAGCTGGACATGAAGCTGAGCCAAGTACTAGAAAAACCAAGAAACCCAGACTAAGTCACCCAGCTGACCAAATCGTAGGTGATCCAACCTTAGGAGTCAGAACTAGAGCTTCCTATAGAAATCCTAGTCAAATAGCCATGATTTCAAAGATTGAACCTAAGACTATTGAGGAAGCCCTACCTGATCCTGACTGGATCCTAGCCATGCAAGAAGAGTTAGCCCAATTTGAGAGAAACCAAGTCTGGGAGTTAGTACCTAAGCCTAAGGGCAAATCTGTAATTGACACCAAGTGGGTATTTAGGAATAAGTTAAACGACCAAGGTGAAATAGTCCGAAATAAAGCCCGCTTAGTAGCTAAGGGATTCAGTCAAGTAGAAGGGTTGGATTATGATGAAACCTATGCCCCTGTAGCTAGACTTGAGTCTATTAGGATGTTACTAGCCTTTGCATCCCATAAAGGATTTAAATTATACCAAATGGATGTAAAGTCAGCCTTCTTAAATGGGCTTATTAAGGAAGAAGTTTATGTAGGACAACCCCAGGATTTGAGGATATAGAAAAACCCGATCATGTCTACAAACTTAGTAAAGCCCTTATGGACTAAAACAAGCACCCAGGGCCTGGTATGAAAGATTATCCAATTACCTGATTTCTAAAGAATTCAAACAAGGTCAAATTGACCCAACCTTGTTTGTTAAAATTTTAGAAAAGGATATATTTATTGCCCAAATTTATGTAGATGATATAATATTTGGATCAACTAACTCTAAATTTCTAAAAGAATTTGTAACAATAATGGAAAATGAGTTTGAAATGAATTTAGTTGGGGAACTCAACTTTTTCCTAGGGTTACAAATCAAACAAACTAAGGATGGAAATTATGTACATCAATCTAAATATGCTAAAGAACTAATTAAGAAATTTAAAATGGATAACTCTAAAGTATAAGTACCCCAATGGCCACAAATGTGAAAATAGATAATGACCCTGATGGCAAACCAGTAGACCTAAAACTTTATAGAAGTATGATAGGAAGTCTACTATACCTTACAGCCAGCAGACCTGACATACTTTTTTCAGTAGGAATGTGCGCTAGGTACCAAACCTGTGCTAAGGAAACTCACTTAGCAGCCCTAAAACGAATTTTAAGATACATTAAGGGCACCCTAAATGTAGGGATATGGTACCCTAGGACTTCATCCTTTAAGTTGTCAGGATACTCTGATTCTGACTATGCTGGTTGTAAATTAGATAGAAAAAGTACAAGTGGAAGCTGTCAACTTTTAGGAAACAGCTTAGTAAGTTGGTGCAGTAGGAAGCAACACTGTGTTGCTTTATCCACAACTGAAGCTGAATATGTAGCCTTAGGAGAGTGTGTAGCTCAACTCCTATGGATGATGCANCCAGACTAAGTCACCCAGCTGACCAAATCGTAGGTGATCCAACCTTAGGAGTCAGAACTAGAGCTTCCTATAGAAATCCTAGTCAAATAGCCATGATTTCAAAGATTGAACCTAAGACTATTGAGGAAGCCCTACCTGATCCTGACTGGATCCTAGCCATGCAAGAAGAGTTTAGCCCAATTTGAGAGAAACCAAGTCTGGGAGTTAGTACCTAAGCCTAAGGGCAAATCTGTAATTGACACCAAGTGGGTATTTAGGAATAAGTTAAACGACCAAGGTGAAATAGTCCGAAATAAAGCCCGCTTAGTAGCTAAGGGATTCAGTCAAGTAGAAGGGTTGGATTATGATGAAACCTATGCCCCTGTAGCTAGACTTGAGTCTATTAGGATGTTATTAGCCTTTGCATCCCATAAAGGATTTAAATTATACCAAATGGATGTAAAGTCAGCCTTCTTAAATGGGCTTATTAAGGAAGAAGTTTATGTAGGACAACCCCCAGGATTTGAGGATATAGAAAAACCCGATCATGTCTACAAACTTAGTAAAGCCCTGTATGAACTAAAACAAGCACCCAGGGCTTGGTATGAAAGATTATCCAATTACCTGATTTCTAAAGAATTCAAACAAGGTCAAATTGACCCAACCTTGTTTGTTAAAATTTTAGAAAAGGATATATTTATTGCCCAAATTTATGTAGATGATATAATATTTGGATCAACTAACTCTAAATTTTTAAAAGAATTTGTAACAATAATGGAAAATGAGTTTGAAATGAATTTAGTTGGGGAACTCAACTTTTTCCTAGGGTTACAAATCAAACAAACTAAGGATGGAAATTATGTACATCAATCTAAATATGCTAAAGAACTAATTAAGAAATTTAAAATAGATAACTCTAAAAGTATAAGTACCCCAATGGCCACAAATGTGAAAATAGATAATGACCCTGATGGCAAACCAGTAGACCTAAAACTTTATAGAAGTATGATAGGAAGTCTACTATACCTTACAGCCAGCAGACCTGACATACTTTTTTCAGTAGGAATGTGCGCTAGGTACCAAACCTGTGCTAAGGAAACTCACTTAGCAGCCCTAAAACGAATTTTAAGATACATTAAGGGCACCCTAAATGTAGGGATATGGTACCCTAGGACTTCATCCTTTAAGTTGTCAGGATACTCTGATTCTGACTATGCTGGTTGTAAATTAGATAGAAAAAGTACAAGTGGAAGCTGTCAACTTTTAGGAAACAGCTTAGTAAGTTGGTGCAGTAGGAAGCAACACTGTGTTGCTTTATCCACAACTGAAGCTGAATATGTAGCCTTAGGAGAGTGTGTAGCTCAACTCCTATGGATGATGCACACTCTTAAGGACTTTCAGCTAGACTACAATCAGACCCAAGTCAACATTGACAATATTAGCTCAATTAACTTAACCAAAAACCCAATACAACATTCTAGAACCAAACACATAGAAGTGAAACATCACTTTGTAAGAGATCACGTAGCTAGGGGTGAAATAGTCCTTAAGCATGTAGACTCCAAGTCCAACCTAGCTGACATATTCACTAAACCCCTACCTTAATCTGAGTTCAGCTCACTGAGAAGGCAGTTAGGATTATGCTTAGTAGAGTAGAATCATTTTTTTGCTTCTGCCTTAATTGAAAATGCTTTAATTCATTTTAGAATGTTTTCTTTGTTAAAAATGTTTTACTTTGGTTTTAAAATTTTTTTCTTGACTTAGTTTTATTTCAAAAACTACCCCCTTTAAAACTAGGTTTTTTTGAAATGGACTTAGCCTAGGCTCTAACCCTAGAATTGCATGCACCTATAGATCTAGAAGCCAGCATCTCACAAGCACCTTAGGGTACTTTGATTGACAACCTAGAAAGGGTTGAGATGCTTAGGTCTTTGCCTTAACTCAAGATGCTTTAAGTCAGTGCATCTGCAGTAGTTGGGGCACTAAATACAAACTGAACAGCAATCAAGTTAAGTATCAAGTTTAGACAATCTAACTTGAACAATGCACTTAACTTGACTAACCCTAGCGAAAACTACTGTTTATAACAGTTGGTAAGTAACTAATTGGGTTAGACACGTCCCTAAAGATTTAACCAGACTTAGGTTCCAGTTTGATTCAGTACAGCAAATGCTTTAATTATTGCAAATTTTTTTCTGCATTTTTGATATATGTCAAAGGGGGAGAGTTGGAAAGGAAACAGGGAACAAAAATTGTTTTAAAATTTTTTTCCCATTGTCTTCTTCAAAAAGTTAAGTTAGTTTTTATTTCTAAACTCTGAATTATTTTGAAACTTAATGTTTTTGTTTAAAACTATTATTAGCTTAAAGGTTTTTAAAATTCTCTTCAAAAATTTCCAACTCTGAACTATGTGTTTTGAAATTATGTTTTAAGCTTAACGTAGTGCTTGAAATTTTTCCAAACTGAAAATTTTCTAAGTCTGAAATTTTCCAAACTGAAAATTTTCTAAGTCTGAAATTTTCCAAACTGAAAATTTTCTAAGTCTGAAATTTTCCAAAACTGAAAATTTTCTAAGTCTGAAATTTTTCAAAACTTGAAATCTTCTAAGTACTTAACTCACACCACCTATTTTTGAAAAACCTAGGGGGAGATTTCTTCCAGGGGGAGGGAATCTAACTTAGGATTTCAATTTCAGCATTTTTTTCTTAACTTTTTGAACTAGGTTGCCATATATCAAAAAGGGGGAGATTGTTAGTGCAGAATGCACCCAAGTCAAACCTGTGTTTTGATATTGGCAAAAGGGTTCAAAAGTTAAGGGTTAGTTGTTGTCTAACAAGCTTCTTGAGTGTACAGGAAAAGCCCTAGCGAAGGAAGGCTAGGCACTGGCGAAGGACTGCCAGACAGGAGAAGCCCTAGCAAAGGACTGCTAGGCACTGGCGAAGGACTGCCAGAAGAAAAGACCTAGCGAAGGACTGCTAGGCTGGCGAAGGACTGCCAGAAGAAAAGACCTAGCGAAGGGCAGCTAGGCATCAAGCGAAGGGCAGCTTGGTAACTCAAGACCTGGCGAAGGACTGCCGGGCAAAAGTCCAACTGGAGGATCCGGTTGGCACCAGGTAAACTCTCCCGAGAGGAGTAGGTGAGGACGCGTTCCCCTTGAGGGAACATTAGGCGTCGGTTCGACCTAGGGCTCCATTTTGGAGACCAAAATCAGAACCAAGACAGCTAAGGTTGTATAAAATAATAATATTATTGTTATTTGGACTAACCCTGGATGCAGGATCGAAGGACTGAGTATCTGCAGCTCAGAGAGCCTCAAAGGAGTGAGGCAGAAGCTGAGCAGGGCGCCCCGGACGACCAGGGCGCCCCCAAGGTCAACCCAAGTCTCTAACAACCTCGATGCGCTTCAACCCGCTTGTCGCGGGCGCCCCGCGTGTCTCGGGCGCCCCCACTGCCAGCTGCCGAAGCGCATCTCTGCGAAGCTGAGGAGATGAGGCCTTTTGACCGGTCAATGCGGGCGCCCCGAGTCCTCCGGGCACCCCGGTCAAACCGGATCCCGAGGATAAAGGGATCAGACGGCGACTGAGCTACAGCCGGATCAGCTACCACGTGGGGGGCGCCCCCGTCAACCAGGGCGCCCCTAGGCCCTATATAGAGGGCCCTCGACCCCCTTCTTCAAAGCATCACTTACTGCGACGCTTCCACGCTCTACAACTTTCATTCAACGCATCCAAACGCTCCGACGACCGCGCTCTGCTCCAGGAACTTCTCAACTCAAGTCCGAAGCGCCGTCGACCTCCCGCTGCACCGAAACTCGAGCCTACCCCGGGAGTTGGTAAATACAGAAGTGTTATATTTCTTATTGCAATTTGTATTTCTCTTCTGTACTTATTCTACGCATTATAGAATTGCCCAAAGTAAACGGTCAACGACCGTGGGCCTTGGAGTAGGAGTCGACCCAGGCTCCGAACCAAGTAAAACGATCTTGTTAGCGTTGTGTTGCTTTTTGTGTCTTATTTCCGTTGTGCACTTACTCTTTTTTAAATCCGAATGATTTGCGACATTCACCCCCCCCCTCTCTCGCATTTCTCGATCCAACAGAAATCACATAACATTAAATCATGAAATCACAAAAAAGGAAATTTTATACATATATGAAATAAATGTCATACAATCTGATAATATATATCGACATTTTTGTGCCCTTTTTACAATCGGAAGCAAGCCCAAAATTTGGGGCTTTACAATCCCCTACACCTTATAGAAAGTTCGTCCTCGAACTAAAACAATTCTGGATAACCCAACTCGTATTATGCTTCCCCTAATATTCGTCCTTATTTGTTGCATGATTAATATAGAGTAAATGAGATCTTATTTATTATATCACCAAAATTTATTTTTATTCCGTCTTATAATTCTACATACAAAACTAGTCCAACTCAGTGAGCAAGGGGCAGTCCCGTTAAGACGGTTACTACGTCTTCTAGCCATCTTCATAAGAAATGAGACTAGTATGAGGTAATAGTTATTCCTACATCCATGCATAATTAACTAGGAGTAGCACATACTATCATGCATAAAGGAAGTAGTAGGTTTAGAGCTCTTACTTGGAAGCGGCAGGATGAGGGCTTGATGAGTGTGATACTGGAGAGGTAGACCTGCTCTGATAGCAACCTGTAACGCCCGCCCTTAATCCCCTAGGGATTCGGCGGCGCTACTTTAACTTTCGTACATTACAACTACACACATGCATTCATATTATTTTTTTTTCAATCTAATCTATGCATGGGCATATGTATCATTAAAGCATGCAAGGTTCATGTAGCGGAAGCATAATTATTATTTTTTATTTAATCTAGCATGGACATCAAGTATTCATCTTCAAACATAGCATGTATATAAAAAGAGCATAACATGGGTTTAACATGACAAGTTCCAAAACTTGAAGCAACTATGAGCAAGATCCTTTTTATCCACCAGCACTATCACACACACACTTGCCCTTCTCCCGCAGCCTCCATAGTTTAGCGTCCTTTATCTGTATCATAAGGGAAATCACTATACGATAAGCAATAGCTTACTAAGACCCTGTCCTACTCACAAAACCGGATATCATGAAAAGATAATAGAATATATCACATTCAAGCATGGTAAGCATTTAAGCATGTTAAACATCTAAGCATGTTAACTTCATAGGAAGGTTCTTTTGAAAACATATAAACATAATACTTGAACATAGCATAATCATTAGGGCCCGGCTTGTACTTCATGTTTTGCGCGCCCCCCTAAATAGGAACGAGGTAGCTAATCCCGAACCACTAGGGTTTACTAGGCCTTCTCAAAAGTCCTTCAGCCTAGTATCATAATCATTTGACTCGCTTTAAGAGTCTATAGTACAAGCCATTACAAAATAAAATAGTTATCATGTTCTTCATTTTCATAAAGTATGCTCTTAGTCCCAACCTTCTAGGGAAGCATTCTTTAGGCCCTAAGCCTTCTTCGTTCATGCCTTAAAGGGCTCATTCTTATGCATATGTATGCATTCATAATTATGACAATTAGCCTAGTATAAAGCATGCATTTCATGGGAGTAACCAAGGCTTGGGTCCAAGAGCTCTCTCTCTTGGCCGAAAGTTGAAATGGGGCTAGCATGCATTCCGGTCACATATCAAGATCACACAAGCATGTCATATCTTACTCAAGATCCTTATAATGCATGGTATTCATTTGACCTAATCCATTCCCAAGTATAGGGTTGAGTACTTTGGGGTTTTTAGCCACATAGCATCATGAACATTCATACAACACATGTGATATCATAGAGATTCATTAGAGTGTATAGCATGAAGTTAAGCTTAAGAACCTAACCCTAGGGTAGGGTTGGCCGAATGGTTAGAAGGGTTTTCCCTCCCTCCTAGCCTTCTTTACTCACACACAATATAATACATTCATGCAAACATCATCATTAAGCATAGGAAAGCATGTGGCCTACCCTAACCCTTGGTTAGGGTGATGGCCGAAACATGTAGAGACATGTAGAGGGCATCATGTGAGTCATGTAATTGATTCAAGAGCAATTATGCTACAGGTGAGGGGCACTTACCTCTTTCGCTAAATATCCTTAAGGTATACCCTTAGTTCGGAGGGGATGTGCTTGTCCTTGCTCTTGAGGTCCTTGACTTCTTCTTGCCTTGCAAGAGATTCAAACCTTCAATGGGGTCTTGGGAATGTCCTTTGGGATGAGACCCTTCCCTTGGATTTTCGAAAATCTCAAGGAGGAAGAGGAGTTTGAATTTCGAAAATTGAAGAGGGAGAAGGGAGTTAGGATTTCGAAAACTTGAAGAGGGAGTGTGAGTGAGGGGTTTGCAACAATGATGGTTAGCCCCTTAGCACTCCCTCTTATTTATACTAATGGAAGAGACAAAGTGCCTCTTCTCCAAGTGTCCCTTCACCAAGGGGTTTCTCATCAAGAGCCTCTTCCTCTACCCTTTCACATTCCCTAACCCTTAACAAGAATTTTCCTTCTTTCCTCTTAGCAATCCCCTACTGGGTGAATTGGTTACTTCGTTGCTTTTCAAGGCTTTGCTTACCAAGAGTTCCAAGGTTCGATCCTCGGCAAGAGCATATTTTTGCTCCTCTTTGGTTTTCACTTTTGCAAAGCCCTTTAGTCCAATTCACTCTCATATTCTCAAATCACATTTATGCAATTACATATTCCAATTCATGAAATCACATATTCTAATTTATGAAATTTACATATTCCTAATCTTTTCTAATGAAATCACATAACATTAAATCATGAAATCACAAAAAAGGAAATTTTATACATTTATGAAATAAATGTCTACAATCTGATAATATATATCGACATTTTTGTGCCCTTTTTACAATCGGAAGCAAGCCCAAAATTTGGGGCGTTACAGACCTCGGGTCTCTAGCTTGGTTGGCACTACCACGTAGCTTTCCTGTGTCACGTGTCCTCCCCAATTACTCCTCCCTATCACAAGTCCCCCCTTCAAGTCTAATCGAAGAAAGTGAGGTTGACTGATTAGGCTGGTAGTATGATGAGAGGAAATATAGTATATGCGGGGCACATATTACAATTCCTTCTTCCTTAACGACTTGTTCGGTCCTAGGAATCGAATCATTTGTCCCTTGGCCCGAGGTGGTCATTTGAGTCAATCCAAGAGTCTTTACATGTTCTGAGGCCTTGTAGTGATGGTTGTCCATCACCCATTGAGGGCGCATGGGGTATATTAATGACAAGAGAGTTTTCCTGTGAACGGGTTGCTACCATGTGGCGGGGCCCTTTCTACGTGATTTTCCTCCAATACCCTTAGTCGGGTCATACCAACTGATGACTATAATGAACTGCGACGTCTCGAGATTTGCGGCTCTCACCATCCGCGTATCATGCATCTATTCCTTCGCACTATAGCTGCTCCTTCCCTATAAAAAGGGGAGGTGGAGGCGGCCTTCCGTCTTCTTGCACTGCCGACTATCAGAACTTGTGCCTCTTGCCTTTGTTTGCTAGAGCTTCTCATTCTCATGTACGTCCTATCTGCATCCATCTTCTTCTTTTCTTCAGGATCAAGGGCAAGGATGGAAAGGGAAAGAAAGGTCAGGGTAAGAAGGAGAAACCTGAAGGGGGACTTATCATCCAGAGTGGTACGTAGCCACTGATGGGTATGACTTGGCAGGTTTCCATAGCGAATACTTAGTCATCCTTGAGAGACCTCTCCATATTTACGGATTAAAAATTTAATCCGAATCGAGACTCGTCTCCCAACAACCATCTCGTTATCGTATCGTTCAGTATGAATTACAACTTGCCAAATCACAAAGATCGAACCATGTAATTCTTCTAACCAAACGACCGCGAAAAAGACGACGAGTGGATCGCCGGTTTTTGTGTTTATAATCGGGGTCGAATTAATTAATTATTATATATGATTATCAAACAATCAAAATAATTAATTAACACATAAAATGACGAGCTAAGAAATAAGAGCCGAGAGAGAAATATACCTCTCTTTACCTCGTATCCTTCTACCTTATGTCCCTCCCCTCCCGGACGTTGTGTGGGTAACGAGCTACCGAGAACCAAGATCACCAAGGCGTCCAATTAATCTCTTCTTCTTCCCTTCCACTTGCGCCAAGAAACCCTAATCCAAAGGGTTGCCGCCAGCCACCTTAGGATGGAAGACAATGATGGAGAAGAGAAGAAGAATTTCTTCGCATCTGTGCAATCCCTAATCGACCTCCTCTTGATCTTCCTATCTCATGGCTCCAAGCGTACAAGGAAAACCGATCTCTCCTCCCCTTCCTCAACCTTGCGGCGGCAAAGCACACAAGGAGAAGGAATTCTCCTCCACCCACGCCTTCTTCTTCTTCCCTCTCGCCGCACACCACAAACGAGGAAAGGATCTTCCTTGTCTAGTGGTCGCCGACCTCTAAGATGGAGGAAGGAGGAGATGAGAAGGAGAGGAAGAAGACACTTCTTCCTCTTCCCTCTATCGCCACGCGTGAGCCTTAGGAGAGAGGGGAGAGAGAGAGAGAAGAGAGGAGAGAAAATAGGATTGGATGTATATTTGGATTAATTGATTAGCCTTGGTCTCATTATCATATGGGGTATTTATAGGGCTAAGGTAAGGACCAAGAGGAGGAGTTGGATCTTGACCCACTAATGGATCTAAAACCAATCCATTAATAAAGATCCATTCCACTAAAGGATCTCCATTGAACTTTCTCACCAAACCCTATATTTTCATATGGGCTCCACCTATTATGAGTCATCCATCCCTCCGTGTTTAAGATATCGAATGTCGATCGATTAATTTAAATTACTAAAAATTTTAATTAATCGACTTCTGGCTCCTTAACTAGTACCACTCAACCTTATTATCATGTTGAATCAAAACCACCTGTAGGGTATAACATGATGATCCTTATGAGCTCATCAAGGGGGCATCATCATCCAGACTCACCAGGACACGGATTCCGTCAATAATCAATGGCACACCATATAATTAATAATATTTCTCAATTTACTTAACAAAATAAATCTTGCCTATTGGTAAATCAAAGAAATAATAATTAGCTATATGTGCCCATTATTATATCAGGATTTAGGGATTGTACTCCATAATAAATCCGAGATCTAATCCAATTATTAAGTCAGTACAAATTGGATGATCTCTAGTTTTGGTCCTACTCAATGCACACAAAACACACTAGTGTAATTCTATGGTCAAGATAAACCACATCTAATTACACTACAACCTGTTGGTGCAAGTTGCATCAATAATATTCCTCTTTAAGTGTTTTAATGTTTGACAATACACTTAAGTCAGTGATACAATGAATAGACAAAGGGGAGCAAAAGTGAAGTAACCAAAGCTGAAGAAAAGTCCTAGTTAAACTAGGCATCGAAACCCCAAGTCCTAGCGAAGGGCTGCTAGGCACCTAGCGAAGGGCTGCTAGGTAACGAAACCCCAAGACCTAGCGAAGGGTTGCTAGGCACCAAGCGAAGGGCTGCTAGGTATCGTAACCGTAAGACCTAGCGAAGGGCTGCTAGGCACCTAGTGAAGGACTACTAGGCATTGAAGACCTAGCGAAGGGCTGCTAGGCACCTAGCGAAGGGCTGCTAGGCATAGAAGACCTAGCGAAGGATTGCTAGGCACTAGGCGAAGGACCGCTTGGTAAAAAAGACCTAGCGAAGGGCTGCTAGGCACCTGGCGAAGGACTGCTAGGGTATGAAGTCTTGGTCCGAGGGACTAAGCAACTTAGCTGAGCGACGACTAAGGACAGGAGTAGAGACGGGTCAGGGTTTGGGCGTCTCGAGATCCGGAGTAATCGGAAGCTAAGTAAAAGTCCACCCGAAGGGCTGGGTGACAACCGTCTCCTGAAAGGAGTAGGTGAAGGGCGAGTTCTCGGGGATAGGAACTCGTGCCGGTTCGACCTAGGGTTTTGTGCAAATCCGAAGTCCGAACCAAGTCCGTAAGATCAATATTATATGTATCTATGCTTTGTGTTTGTGGATATTGCAGGTACCAAGAACTGAAGACAAAGCAAGTGTGCTGGAAGCCCTAACCAGGGCGCCCCCAGTGTTGAGGGCGCCCCCATGCACCAGGGCACCCCCAGGCAGTACTAAAATACTATTTCGCGATTTCGAAGCCAGAAGCAAAGGATAAGCGCTCAGGAGGGTGCCCGGGATGTCCGGGGCGCCCTTGTCAAAAGTCTTATCACCTGCAACGAAGTAGGCACGAGGATAAGAGTTGACCGAGTCAACCGGGGCGCCCCCAGCGTCCGGGGCACCCCCAGGAGGCCTATATAAGGGGCTTCGACCCCTCAGCTTCAGATACGACTTCCAAGCACTGTTCTGATCCTTCTGACCGACTGCAACCCACTAGAAATGAGGCTCTACGACCGGGAGGCTCCAGGAGGAGGTGCGCGACACTTCGGAGGTCCAAATCGGCCAAGCTTCATACTTTTTCTCGTTGGTTTGCTTTTTAATTACTGTACTTAATTTTCTATATTATTGCTTGTAATTCTGCACTGTAAGTCGGGTTTCTCCGCCTCCGGAAAGTCCGGAAAGGAGACCAATAGTGGACGGGCGTTCCCGTGCATAGGCCTTGGATGTACTGACCCTGGGGGGTTGGGAACCAAGTAAAAATCCGCCGTGTCACTGTCTTGTTTCTTTTCGTTCTATTTATTTTCCGCTGTGTTACTAACACTCTGAGTCTAGATCGAAAGTATTACGAGATTTCCACGAAGATTTTTCACTGTCGATATTCACCCCCCCTCTATCGACGGCACCGGTCCTACAATTGGTATCAGAGCCGAGCCGCTCTTCACCGGACTAACCGCCGACGGAGCAACGACGCCAGGAGTTGAGGGGGAGCCCAGGGGTGAATCAGGTACATTTTTTTAATGTCTAATTTTAAATCGCATATTATTTGTTTCACATGCAGGGAGAGAGGGCACTATAAAAATCAGTGCCCTACACATAAAAATCGTTCATCACCGGCGGCGAAGGAGGCACCAGCGCCAGGAAACCGGAGGGACAAAAGCCATATCAGATGCTTCAAATGCGAGAAGTACGGACACTACAAAAACAAGTGTCCGGCGAAGGTACGTAAGATTTACGTTCCAAAAGTTTTACAATTTCCTGCACTGTCTTTAGAAAATTTAGTTAATTTTTCTGATAAATTAAATTTACTGCATAGTAGATTAAATATTTTGCATGAAAAATTAGAAAATACGGATATGATTAAAATATCCAAAATTAACCATTTAATTATTAATACCAATTCAATAATTGCTAAAATTAATTCTGATATTAAATCTAAAATAAACTCTGATAATTCTACAGATAATGATACAATTAATTCTAGTTCTAAATCTGAAATTAATCCCGAATTCGAATTTGAAAATCCTGAGGATAAATCTGAATTTGAATATCTTAAGGATAATTCAGAACTTAATTCTGAAAATCTTAAAGATAATCTAGAGATTATGTTGAAAATATTGAAAATAATTCTGAGGATAATTTTGAATATAAAATTCTACAAAATAATAATTTAATTATAGATAATATTGAATATTATTATAAAACGTTAACTAGTGACCCATTTTACTCCACCTACTGTAAGGATATTGAAAAATCTAATCATGAAGAGGATATAGAACTATCTAAGATAAAGGCCATAATTAATAAAAATTACAAAAATTCAAATAAATCAAAATTATTAGAAAATCTTGAAAAGAAAGATAAAAATGAAGAAGAAATTTTTGAAATAATGAAAATGATGAATTTAAACCCATAATTATTAATTAATCATATAAGGCTAATTAAATCCTAATTAAATCCGAATTAAATCCTAATTAAATCCTAATTAAATTCGAATTAAATCCTAATTAAATTCGAATTAAATCCTAATCAAATCCTAATTAAATCCGGATTAAATCCTAATCTAATCCTCATTAAATCCGAATTAAATCCTAATTTAATCCTAATTAAAATCAAATTAAATCCTAATTTAATCCTAATTAAATTCGAATTAAATCTTAATTTAATCCTAATTAAATTCGACTAAATCTTAATTTAATCCTAATTAAATTCGACTTAAATATTAATTTAATCCTAATTAAATTCGAATTAAAATCAAATTAAATTAAATAAAAATCAAATTAAATTAAATTAAAATCAAATTAAATTAAATTAAATTAAATTCAATTAAATTAAATTTAAATTAATTAAATTCAAATTAAATATTAATTAAATCCAAATTAAATTCAAATTTATTCAAATTAAATTCAAATTAATTCAAATTAAATACAAATTAAATTCAAATTAATTTAAATCAATTTCAAAATTCAAATTTAAATTAAATTCAAAATTTAAATTTAAATTAAGATCAAAATTCAAATTTAAATCAAATTCAAAATTCAAATTTAAATCAAATTCAAAATTCAAATTTAAATCAAATTCAAAATTCAAATTTAAAATTCAAATTTAAACTTAAATTAAATTATATTCAAATTTAATTTAATCCAAATTAATTGAAACTTAAATTCATTTATTCTCAATTAATTAATTAATTTTCTAATCTAATCAATTCTTAATAACTTAAACTCAAACTAAAATAAAATTTTACCCAAGCTATAACAATTAAAATTATTAACATTAAATATGTCAAAGTGGGTTAACATATTCGCGGGTTCACTCGACATGTATCAAATCGGGAATTTGATATATTTTAGAAACTTAAATAAAATTATTTGACTTGTTTGACTCATGCACAACTGCCATGACATGCATCTGCTATTCTTTTAAAATATATAACATGTCATTCATATTTAAATTTTATGCATATATTAGAACGGCAATAGAAAAAAGAATAATTGAAACTTGATCAACCTAGTATTGGGTGGCGGTGAGATGATAGTATGTTAGGGAAGCCAATTCTAATAAGATCAAGTATACTTGGTCTCTTTAGACTGGTGAAACTAGCCGAAGCTACCGATCCAAGATCCAAACTAGTTAGACCAGATGGAATCTTGAAAATGAAATTTCATTAAAAGGCTTTGTCAAGGAAAGGGTTGATGATCCAATAAAGCTACGGCCAAAGAAGGCCTAGTGCCTCGCCAAGACCTGGAAGCCAATTTTTGAAATTCAAATTCAAGTTACTTCTTGTCAAATTCAAATCTAACACAAGCTTCAATTAAATCTTAGAATTAATAATAAATTAAGAAAATGACTCAAGCATCTCACAATATACTTATAAGGCAATCATGCTTGTTGTATTGATACATCTAAAATGGGTAAGATGTTAAGGACTAATAAATTAAAAAATATTTTTCAAAATTATTTTTCAAAATCATTAGAATATTTTTCTAAAAATAGATTTTCAAAATAGTGCTTCAACATAATAATGTTTTTATGGAATTCATGCTTGTCTGATTGAATATACATATTATATGTTTTTCAAAAATTATATCTTTTCAAAAATTGTTTGACTCACGCAATTAGACACAAGCCTCTTAGGACAACACTAAAGATCCTTAAGACACTTAGATAAAGTCAAACGGTATCGGGTACAGGGGGAGTACTTTTCATTTTTTTTATGGTTTTCAAAAACTACATCTTAAACATTACTATTATTTGAAAATACTTTTCGAAAACTAAGCTTTAAATCGTTATCACTTGTGTTTTTCAAAAAAAAAAGGGTTTATGTTGTAAAATTTACCTATCTTGTTTGATTTTGATAAACCCCAAAGACACAGAGGAAAGTCCACTTCATAATCTACAAGGACTCCTAGGACGTGTCAGATTTAGGGGGAGTCTAAATCAAACTTCTGAAAAAGTTTTTTTTAATTAAATATTTTGAAATTATTAAATAATTTCCTTAATTTGAATCAGCCCTTAAGACTTAGAGGAAGAGTACTTGTGGTCAACAAGCTTCCCAGGACTAGGTCAAGTTTAGGGGGAGGTCAAATTAAAAGAATTTGTGTGACTTATGAAATTATTTTTGAAATAATGTTTACTTGGGTTGGAGAATCTCCAGGACACTTAGGAAATGTCCTTGTAGTCAACAAGGTTTCCCAGGATTGTGTCAGACTGGAAGATAAAACCAAATCAAGTAATATATTAAGTCTTCAAAAGTTCACACATTTTTCAAAATCCACTAGCTTATATTTTCAAAAGTATTATAATTTTTTTTTCAAAATTCTATTAATATTTACTTGACCTTGAAAAATATGATGTTTCATAAAACACTTATTTTCGAAAAATAGTTAGTACTTGCAAAATAGGCATAACATTTATATTTTCCAAAATAACATTCTTTCAAAAGTTATGCATTTTCCAAAAGTACTTAATTATTCAAAAATTCAATATATTTTCTAAGGTACTTATATTTTTCAAAAATTACATAATTTTTGCAATATATTATTCAAAATACAATGTTTTCAAAAATTTTACACTAAGTATTTTCCAAAAAAACCAAAGGTTTTTAATGTTGGTGCAAGTATTTTATTTTTGATGTATGACAAAGGGGGAGAGATGTGTGCTTAAGTTAGAAAAATTTTTCCCGAAGATCAGAAATGTAGTTTCAAAATCTATATCGTTTTTTTTTCATTTTTACCCCAAGGACAGTAAGTTAGCCCCTTAAACCAATCTAACTTAAGTTATTGTCAAACATCAAAAAGGGAGAGATTGTTGGTGTAAATTGCATCAATAATATTCCTCTTTAAATGTTTTAATGTTTGACAATACACTTAAGTCAGTGATACAATGAATAGATAAAGGGGAGCAAAAGTGAAGTAACCAAAGCTGAAGAAAAGTCCTAGTTAAACTAGGCATCGAAACCCCAAGTCCTAGCGAAGGGCTGCTAGGCACCTAGCGAAGGGCTGCTAGGTAACGAAACCCCAAGACCTAGCGAAGGGTTGCTAGGCACCTAGCGAAGGGCTGCTAGGTATCGTAACCGTAAGACCTAGCGAAGGGCTGCTAGGCACCTAGTGAAGGACTACTAGGCATAGAAGACCTAGCGAAGGGCTGCTAGGCACCTAGCGAAGGGCTGCTAGGCATAGAAGACCTAGCGAAGGATTGCTAGGCACTAGGCGAAGGACCGCTTGGTAACAAAGACCTAGCGAAGGGCTGCTAGGCGCCTGGGGAAGGACTGCTAGGGTATGAAGTCTTGGTCCGAGGGACTAAGCAACTTAGCTGAGCGACGACTAAGGACAGGAGTAGAGACGGGTTAGGGTTTGGGCGTCTCGAGATCCGGAGTAATCGGAAGTTAAGAAAAAGTCCACCCGAAGGGCTGGGTGGCAACCGTCTCCTGAAAGGAGTAGGTGAAGGGCGAGTTCTCGGGGATAGGAACTCGTGCCGGTTCGACCTATGGTTTTGTGCAAATCCGAAGTCCGAACCAAGTCCGTAAGATCAATATTATATGTATCTATGCTTTGTGTTTGTGGATATTGTAGGTACCAAGAACCGAAGACAAAGCAAGTGTGCTGGAAGCCCTAACCAGGGCGCCCCCAGTGTTGGGGGCGCCCCCATGCACCAGGGCGCCCCCAGTGCTGGGGGCGCCCCAAGGCAGTACTAAAATACTGTTTCGCGATTTCGAAGCCAGAAGCAAAGGATAAGCGCTTAGGAGGGCGCCCAGGATGTCCGGGGTGCCCTGGTCAAAAGTCTTATCACCTGCAACGAAGTAGGCGCGAGGATAAGAGTTGACCGAGTCAACCGGGGCGCCCCCAGCGTCCGGGGCGCCCCCAGGAGGCCTATATAAGGGGCTTCGACCCCTCAGCTTCAGATACGACTTCCAAGCACTGTTCTGATCATTCTGACCGATTGCAACATGCTAGAAACGAGGCTCTACGACTGGGAGTCTCTAGGAGGAGGTGCGCGGCACTTCGGAGGTCCAGATCGGCCAAGCTTCATACTTTTTCTCGTTGGTTTGCTTTTTAATTACTGTACTTAATTTTCTATATTATTACTTGTAATTCTGCACTGTAAGTCAGGTTTCTCCACCTCCGGAAAGTCCGGAAAGGAGACCAATAGTGGACGGGCGTTCTCGTACATAGGCCGTGGATGTACTTGACCTGGGGGGTTGGGAACCAAGTAAAAATCCGCCGTGTCACTGTCTTGTTTCTTTTCATTCTATTTATTTTCCGCTGCGTTACTAACACTCTGAGTCTAGAACGAAAGTATTACGAGATTTCCATGAAGATTTTTCACTGTCGATATTCACCCCCCCTCTATCGACGGCACCGGTCCTACACAACCATCCCGATGGTTTGTCCAAATCCATCTCAGTTGTGAGCCTCTTACATATACAATGCAAGGGACTGATAACATAATTTTCTGTGTGTCACCACACACCATGTTATCTATAATGTAAAGTATCAAACTTTTATGCATATACTAATATAAATACGCATCTGTGTTATTGTGATTCTCTTTCAAAATGTAGATGACCATACAAAAAAGGCAAGGCTTTTAGTATACATCCTAACAATCTCCCACTTATACTCAAAGACTTTGCTATCCTCAAAATGTCATACATCTGACTCCCTGATCCTCCACATGCCTAAAGCTCTCGCTATCAAGGCCTCAGTGAAATGATCTTTCCAGGTTGTCCTCGGATGTAATTTAGCCAACAACAGCTTTTCCTCTCCTGGGTGGTACTTGCACTCTATGTGTTTACTTGCCTTATGGGCTTGTGATTTCTTCAAGTTTAAAACTTCACCATTGTATATCACAACAAAATGTGATAGCTTTGAGCAAACCAGGAATCACATCAAAATCCATCTTGAGGTTCCTGAACCATGTAGCTTTCTTTTGGTTGTCACAGAGGCTGCCTCATGCTCAATTTCCTTGGTGGAGTCCGTCATGCAGTCGCTGCGCGACACTCCTCCAAACTATAGTTCTACCTCCTAAAGTAAACACAAACCCCAAGGTAGACTTACTCTTGTCCCTATCTGCCTGGAAATGTGAATCTATATAATCCACAGGGACTAATTGGTCTGCCCGGTAAACCAGCATATAATCCGTAGTCTATCTTAGGAATTTTAATATATGCTTTACCGCAGTCCAATGTCTTTGTCCAGGGTTACTTTGATATCTGCTAACCTTGCCCACGACAAAATAGATATCTGGTTTCGTGCACAACATAATATACATGAGGCTTCCTATAGCCGATGCATAAGGAACTGCCTTCATTTCCTCTATCTCCTTTGATTTTTTCGGACACATCTCCTTGGGTAGAAAAACTCCATACCTGAAAGGTAGAAAAACTTTCTTGGAGTTTTCCATGCTAAAACGAGCCAGGACAGTGTCAATGAATGATGCTTGGGATAAGCACAACATCCTTTTCTGACGATCCCTTATGACCTTGATCCCAAGGATGTGTCCCGCTTCTCCCAAGTCCTTCATATCAAACTGTTTGGACAACCATACCCTTACGTCTAATAACACTTTGACATTGTTGCCAATTAACAAAATGTCATCTATGTAGGTACAAGAAACATCACTACATTTCCGTCACACCTCTTATATACACATGATTCATCCGGGCTTTGAATAAATCCATATAACTTGGATTACCTCATCAAAGCGGATGTTTCAAGATCGTGAAGCTTGCTTCAATCCATAAATGGATCGATTAAGCTTGCATACTAGATGCTCTTTGCCCTTTGCAATGAACCCTTCTAGTTGCTTCATGTATATGGTCTCCTCAAGACTTCCGTTAAGGAAAGCTATCTTGACGTTCATCTGCCGTACCTCATAATCCATATGAGCGACAATAGATAAGAGAATCCGGATATACTTAAGCAGGGCTACCGGTGAAAAGGTCTCCTCATAATCGATACCCTCTTTCTGAGTGTACCCTTTCGCAACAAGCCTTGTTTTGAAGGTCTCAACCTTTCCATCTGATCCTCTCTATCTCTTGTAGATCCACTTACATCCAATGACTTTTACACCATTGGGTGGTTCTACTAGCTCGCAGACGTGATTAGAATCCAAAGATTTTATCTCAGAGTTCATTGCTCTTTGCCAAGAATCTGCATCCTTATCTTGGAGAGCCTTATCATAGGTCCATGGATTCGGTTCATGCTTACCAAAGACCAAGTCCGAAGACTCTCCCAAAAATATAAACATTTTGGGTTGTCTAACAACCCTCCCACTACGATGAGGTACCACCTGTGTATCCTCTGTGACACGTGGTGTAGTGACTTGTGGTGTATCCTCTTGTACAGTTGGTCGTAAGGTCGGAACGTCCCCTCTCAATTCTTTAAGAACTAGTATACTCTTGGGCTTGTGGTTCACCACATAGTCATCTTCCAAGAAACTGACATTTGTGCTAATGATTACCTTCTGATCCTTAAGACTATTGAATAGACCACCTTTCGTCCTTCTAGGATAGCCTATGAATAGACGTACTTCCGTACGAGATTCTAACTTATCAATATCTCCCTTCAGCACATGTGCTGGACTACCCCAAATTCGAACATGTCCTAGACTAGGCTTTCGCGCAGTCTACAGTTCTGTGGGAGTAGAAGGGACTAACTTAGATGGAACCAAGTTCAGTATGTACGTTGCCGTTTCCGGAGCATATCCCCAGAATGAATTTGACAACTCAGAGTAGCTCATCATTGACCTACCCATCACTATAAGAGTCCTATTCCTTCTTTCTGCTACACCGTTCTGTTGGGGCATATCGGGTGTAGTCAACTGGGATTGAATCCCAGCTTCTGATAAGTAGGTCCTAAACTCACCCAAGAGGTATTTGGCACCATGATCTGATCGTAGTGTCTTGATACTTTTACCTCGATGTTTCTCCATATCTGCCTTGAATTCTTTGAACTTATCAAAGCACTCAGACTTACGTCGCATCAGATAAATGAATCCATACATTGAATAATCGTCAATAAAAGTGACGAAATATTCAAAACTACCTCTATCGTGGATAGGCATAGGACTACACAAATCAGAATGAACCAATTTTAACATATCTTTGGCTCTATTGTTAGTGATATGAGAAAGTGTCCTAAGGCAATTGCCTTATGATTGTAATCATTTATTTTAATAAATGAATATTCACTATTTGAGTATACATGCTTATGTATTTGATTGAGATCTTAATCTCATTTACAGAATGTCCGCAATACAATTCACAGCATGAGAGAATTTGTGATGAATTCACAACTAGTGATTATCTCTACATGTGCAATTGTGAAGTATTAAAATTGTCCCTAGTCGATGAATTGATAAATACAGACACTATCAATTCTATTGAGACTAGCATGAATTATTCTCTAATCAGCTGATTCTCACTAGCTGGTGACATTGGGATGTCTGGAGATAAACATGAATGCTAGTAAGGGAACTAGTTCATTGGAGTGACTGGCTGTAAAACTTCATATGGTAGTCTACATATAGATATGTCAGTGAAGTTCTTATTCCAGCTTAAGTGCGATGTTCCTTTGACTTGCAGTGTTCAAGTCATCTTGGTCATGGAGACTTATACATTGACATCTTAAGCAAGCACCTCCAAGGAGGTGTGGACCCAGGATGATTGTGTTGGTGCAGGAAGCACCAGATCGAACCTTGTTTTGATATTGGCAAAGGATTCAAAGTTAAGGGTTATTTGTTGTCTAACAATGCTGCTTGAGAGTGCAGGAAACAAAGTCCTAGCGAAGGGCTGCTAGGCACCTGACGATGGGCTGTCAGGAAACCAAGTCCAGGCGAAGGGCTGCTGGGCAAAAAGCCAAGTCCTGGCGAAGGGCTGCTGGGCAAAAACCAAGTCCTGGCGAAGGGCTGCTGGGCGAAACTCAAGCACTGGCGAAGGACTGCCAGACAGGAAAAGCCCTAGCAAAGGGCTGCTAGGCTCTGGCGAAGGACTGCCAGAATGGACAAGCCCTAGCAAAGGAATGCTAGGCACTGGCGAAGGACTGCCAGACAGGAAAAGCCCTAGCGAAGGGCGGCTAGGCACCAAGCGAAGGGAAGCTTGGCAACTCAAGACCTGGCGAAGGACTGTCGGGCAAAAGTCCAACTGGAGGAACCGGTTGGCATCAGGTAAATTCTCCCGAGAGGAGTAGGTGAGGACGCGTTCCCCTAGAGGGAACATTAGGCGTCGGTTCGACCTAGGGCTCCATTTTGGAGACCCAAAGTCAGAACCAAGACAGCCAAGGCTGTGTAAAATTAACTTATTAATTGCTATTTTGGACTAACCTTGGATGCAGGACCGAAGGACTGTGTTTCTGCAGCTCAGAGAGCCTCAAAGGAGTGAGGCAGTAGCTGAGCAGGGCGCCCCGGATGTTTCGGGCGCCCCAGAGTCAACCCAAAGTCAGCAGAGCAAGTAAAAGCCCCGACAGCAGCACATTTGGGGGCGCCCCGGATGTTTCGGGCGCCCCGCGCGGATCGGGCGCCCTGCGTGTCGCGGGCGTCCACTGTGCCACGCCACTGGCAGCTGCAGCAGCTCACCCTCGCGAAGAAGATGAAGCCTTGACCGGTCAACCCGGGCACCCCGCGCGCGTCGGGCGCCTCAGTCAACTGTTATCCCGAAGTCGAAGCGATCAGTCACGACCGAGAGCACGCCGGATCACAAGCCACGTGGGGGGGGGGCGCCCCGAGCATCCCGGGCGCCCCCAGTCCTATATAAAGGACCCTCGACCCTCTTCTTCAGCAATCAAATTCTTCGGACACTTCCACGCTCTTCTGCTCTCGTACTTTGCTCCAGATACTGCCCAACTCGAGCCGACGACGTCCCGCTGCCCCGAAATCTTCGATCTAATCCGGACGTCGGTAAAAGAAGAGCATAATTCTTGTTATATAAGTTTACTGCACTTATTCTGTATTCAATAATTGTAAACTGGTTTACGAACTTATAGAATTGCCCGCAGAAAACGGTCAACGACCGTGGGCCTTGGAGTAGGAGTCGACCCAGGCTCCGAACCAAGTAAAAATCTTGGTGTTCGCATTGTCTGATTTTAATTATTCCGCTACGCAATTGCTCTTTACGAAATCCGAACGATTTGCGACATTCACCCCCCCTCTATCGCATCTCTCGATCCAACAGATTGGTATAAGCCGAAGTGCCCGAAGATGTTTGAACATCCTACAAAGGACTCACCACTCCTTGCGAGGAGATGTATACCCAAGGCCTATTGTCAGATTGTTACTCGAAGCCTCTGGCCAGAGCATGACATGTTCAGAGTATGAATCTCTTAGATACATGTGAGTAATTAGAATCCGTAGGACGAGAAAATGTTACTTGGGCTAGGTGTGACGTAGTCAGCCTAGTGGGGACTGACACACATA
>JAGFNQ010000600.1:97213-171064 GCA_024364735.1 Boesenbergia rotunda | reverse complement strand
ATGACATACAGGGGCTAAGGAATAGAAGAAGACTAGTCATGGGAGAAGCGAATTTGCGAGTTGGAAATGGAGCAAAGATTGCTGCTGTTTCCATCGGAACATATTTGCTAAAGCTCCCTACTGGACTTGTCTTAGAATTGGATAATTGTTATTTTGTTCCTTCGTTAATAAAGAACATTGTATCTATTTCATGCTTGAATGAAAAGGGTTACCATTTAACTTTTAGTAACAATTGCTGTTACATAACTTTAAATGGTGTTCTTTATGGGACCAGAACATTATGCAATGGTATTTACACGTTAGATTTATCCGGTGACGTTTTCAATATCGAAGTTAGCAACAAACGTGCTAGAATAGATAATCAAATAGACTCCTATACGTGGCATTGCCGTCTTGGCCATGTAAGTAAGAAACGCATGACCAAATTACACCGATGTGGAATTCTGGAATCATTTGAACTCGGTTCATTTGATACATGCGAATCGTGCTTAAAAGGCAAGATGGCAAACTTACCCTTTTTCGGAAAAGGTAATCCAGTGGGAGAATTTGCTTGGTCTAATACATACTGATGTATGTGGACCAATGTAACTCTTGCACAAGGAGGCTATGTTGGTGCAGAAATGCACCTAAGTCAAACCTGTGTTTTGATAATGGCAACATAGGTCAAAAGTTAAGTTTTTCTTGTTTTCTAACAAGTTAATCAAGTGTGCAGGAAAAGCCCTAGCGAAGGACTGCTAGGCACTGGCAAAGGAATGCCAGGAAAGAAAGCCCTAGCGAAGGATTGCTAGGCAACTGGCGAAGGACTGCCAGCATCAAGCCCTAGCGAAGGACTGCTAGGCACTGGCGAAGGACTGCCAGCAACGAAGCCCTAGCGAAGGACTGCTAGACAGCTGGCGAAGGACTGCCAGTTTACAAGACCTGACAAAGGACCGTCAGGCAAAAGTCCAACCAAAGGAACGGTTGGCATCAGGTAAATTCTCCCAAGAGGAGTAGGTGAGGACGCGTTCCCCGTCGAGGGAACAGTAGGCGTCGGTTCGACCTAGGACTCCATTTTGGAGACCAAAGTCAGAACCAAGACAGCTAAGGCTGTATGAACAAATAAATATTTTATTGCATTATGTTTTGGACTAACCCTGGATGCAGGACCGAAGGAACGTGTGTCTGCAGCTCAGAAAGCCTCAAAGGAGAGAGGCAAAGGCTGAGTAGGGCGCCCGGAGTGTCCCGGGCGCCCCCAAGGTACATACAAAACACATCAAAAGAAGAAGGGTTCGAAAAGCTGCTGGGCCGGGCGCCCCCGTGTTCCCGGGCACCCCCGCTGCTCCCGAGCTCTCCCGCTACTCCCGGGCGCCCCCATGCGCTTACTTCGAACTAAGAAGCCATCGAAGCCAAGATGATAGAACTTTGACCCGGTCAATCCGGGCGCCCCGAGCGCTTCGGGCACCCCGGTCAAAGCGGATCCAGAGGATAGACGCTGACCGAGATCTGTGCGGATCAAAGGCCACGTGGGGGGCGCCCCCGACGTCCCGGGCGCCCCCTAGCCCTATAGAAAGGGCCCTCGACCCCAGGCTTCCACAATCAATTCTCTCAACGCCTCAAAGCTCTTCTACGCTCGTGCCTTGCTCCAGAAACGCTTCACCTCGAGCCGACGATGTCCCGCTGCCCCAAAAGAGTCGACCTACTCCGGACGTCGGTAAAGAAGAGCGTACTTAATTTATTATATTTTATTGCACTCATTTTGTTATTAAATTGTGTAACCTATTTGCGTGAATATAGAATTGCCCAAAGTAAACCGTCAACGACCGTGGGCCTTGGAGTAGGAGTCGACACAGGCTTCGAACCAAGTAAAAACCACTGTGTCTTTGTGCTGTGTCTCTTATTTTTATTTCCGCTGTGCACTTACTCTTAGTTTTCCGAAAAAGAACGATTTCCGATATTCACCCCCCCTCTATCGGTTTTCACGATCCAACAAGTGGTATCAGAGCGGGGTTTTCAAACTTGGTGCAACCACCAGTTTGAAATTTTTTTTCGGATTTTTTTTCTTTTCGAATTTAATTAATTTTTTTTACTGAATTATCTTTATCCCGCACTGCTAATCCAAGACCAAGTCTTGGGACACCTTTGTTTGTAAGTTTCCTTTTACAGAACAAATGTCTATGCAAGAGGGATTCAGCACCGCTAGACCTCTACTCTTTAGTGGAGAAGACTTTTCCTACTGAAAAAGTCGCATGGAGGACCACCTGAAAACTCAGGTGGACATGTGGATCATTATCCAGTCCGGTCTGGAGATCCCCCGAAATGCGGAAGGACTTCCACAAAGCTACTCGGAGTGGGACAACACTCTAAAGCGCAAGATAGAAGCCGATGCAAAAGCAACGCAAACCCTACAATGCGGGCTGACAAAGGAAGAACTGAACCGAGTGAGTCCCTTCAACAGTGCAAAAGAGCTATGGACAAAACTGATCGAGCTGCACGAAGGGACTTCGGACACCAGTATCAGCAAAAGGGATTTGCTACTGAATAAACTCTACACTATCAAGATGGCCGACAACGAAACAGCAGCCCAGCTCCACGCACGAATCCAGGAGGTAATGAACGGTCTTCACACAATAGGTCACAAGGTTGAAAACCGTGACCTAATAAGGTATGCTCTAAACGCCTTTCCTAGAAACACCTTGTGGGCATCTATGGTAGATGCATACAAGGTCTTTAGAGATCTTTCTAAAATAAAATTAGATGGATTGTTTTCCGAACTAGAACTACACGAACAAACTAACTCAAATATGGTCGAGAAAGGTATTGCTTTCATTGCAGGTAAAACTGGAAGGACAACGAAGAAGAAGCCTGAACCTGAACCCGAGTCTAACTCTGACTCAGATTCAGAAGACGAAGAAGGAGAACAAACTAAGCTGGTCCGGCTCACTCGAAACTACTACAAGGAGCTGAAGAATCGAACCAACAAAAGGAAAACCGGCCGAAGAAAAGACGAACCAGCTGAACCCGCGAACAAGCCTAATGTGACCCACTACGAGTGCAAGAAAAAGGGCCACTACAAAATAGAGTGTCCAAATCTGAATGAGTCCAAGAAGACGAGAAGAAAGAAGGCGCTACAAGTAACCTGGGATGAGTCTTCCTCAGAAGAAGAAGAAGAGGCGCCTCAGTCCAATCTCCTAGCTCTGACCGCCTCAGAAAAAGTCGAGTCAGAATCAGAACAAGAGGACGGCGAGCTGACCTTCACAGAAGACGGAGAAATAAAGGTAACTGGTTTTAATAGATTGCAATTAAGTGAGTTGATTTCATTTCTTTCTCGAGACTTGGCTAAAGCCAAACTCCGAGTCGAATCCCTCCGACAGGAAGTAAAACTCCTGAAAGAGGGAGCTGACTCTAAACCCTTAACCGAGAAGGTTCAGGAAGGAACTCCTATTCAAGTTGAAAAAGTTGAAAAGGAAAACTCCTCCCTGAAAACTCAGGTTAAGGATCTTAGATCAGCACTAGAATGATTTACATCTGGTTCCAAGGGTCTTGACATGATCCTTGGAAAACAGAAATCAGTTCTAAATCGATCCGGGTTGGGCTATAGAACCAAATCTCGGCAAAGATCATACCTTGCTGTACTGAATCAGTCCAGAGGTAAAATTCAGGCATGGGTACCTAAACTATACCTGAACAAACCGACTGGATCAAATCGGTATTGGATCCCCAAGGACAAGATTCACATCTTGCCTAACCATCACCGTGGCTTTAGTCCAGTTGGAGCCAAACTGAAAACTATTTTCATTATTAGATAAACTTGTTATTATTGATTTAAATTGCTTGATTGTTTGCCTGTTTATTTAATTTCTGCAAATTACCATGCTTAGATTTAGGGTGGCTTAAGGACTAAACAAACTTAGCTGAAATTTGACAACATAGTATTGGGTGGAGGTGAGATGATAGTACGTTAGGGAAACCAATTCTAATAAGATCAAGTTCACTTGATCTCTTTAGACTGGTGAAACTAGCCGAAGCTACCGATCCAAGACCCAAACTAGTTAGACCAGAAATTTGTCAAAGAATTTTTTGAAAATGAACTTTCATTAAAAGGCTTTGTCAAGGAAAGGGTGGATGATCCCATAAGGCTTCGACCAATGAAGGCCTAGTGCCTCGCCAAGACCTGGAAGCCAATTTCTGAAATTCAAATTCAAATTAATTTTTGCCAAATTCGAATCTGGCACAAAAATTCAGTTATTTATAGATTTAAACTTCTGTTGAAAAATTTAATCATTTTCAAAATTAATTAAGTTTTCAAAATTTAATTATTTTTAAATAAACTTTCAAAACTATCAAAACCTATCTCACAAAACCTATAAGGTTAACGTGATTGAAAACTCTAGATTTGGATGAGACAGATTAGGCAGTGAAACTCAATTTAAGCTATTCCTGATTCTAATTGGATCCAAATCAAGAAAATTCTTTATGCGTAGGAACATAAAGATTTGGACCAATGGATGTTGGATAGCGGTTGCTCCAGACACATGACTGGAGATAAATTGAAGTTCACCAAGCTCAAACTCAAAAAGCTAGGCTCCGTGTGTAACACCCCAAAATTTCACCATGAATAATATTGTGAATTCATTATGAAATATTATGTGAATAATATTTTGGATTCATGGAAAATTATTATAAAAATATTATGTAAATAATATTATGAATTCAGGAAAAATTATTAGGAAATATCATGATGAATTTGACTTAATAGGCTTTGATATGGATTAGTGCAAAAAGGTAGTAAAAAGAAAGTGTAGGAAGGAGGAAGCAAGGATCAAACCTTGAACCTCCTAGTTGCACTCTCCATGTCTTAACCACTACACCAAGCATTGTTTCTTGTTGAGAGAATAAGAAACATGCTTGTTAAGCGTGTAATAGTGAAGAGACATGTCTTTTCATGAGAAAAGTATAAATAAGAGAGGGAAGAGGTGTGAGTAACTTCCTCTTCTTCTTCCTTTTCTCTTCCCCACCGAAACTTCATTGCCCCTCTCCCTTGTGTTTTCGAAAAATACAACCTAGGGTTTCTAACCCTAGGGAAGTGGAAGGAAGGAGACTATCTAAAGGGTCTTGCCCTCCACTAGGGCCAAGAAGTTCTAGAGGAGTTTTGGCGAAAGGAACCTCCACTTCTCCTTCAACCAAGGGTACCCTAAGGATCTAGAGAAGGCGAAATTCAAGCGAAAGGATGTAAGTATCCCCTCGCCTGCAGTGTAATTGTTATTGAATGTTTCTTTGTGTTCTTGTTTTCGAAAATGGGAGCCCTTCCTTTGTAAACTTTCGGCCAACACCCATTCCTAGGCCTTGGTTACTTCTTGTTGCATGAGGAGACCCCTAGGAACTTAGGGTATGGATGTATGTTGTTTCCCATCATGTTGTGATAAGAAAAAAATAGGATTAGGCCTCCTACAAGTTTCGGCCAAAGAAGAATAGATTAGGGTTTTTGGGTTGCTTGCTATCCTATGATGTGTCCATGATTAGTAGTGTAGATAAAGTGTTTGATTAAATGCTTGTGTGAAGGTTTAATTTCAATACCCTAGTTTTCCTACCCTACACCATTCGGCCAAGGCATGAAACCTTAGGGTTTGTGAAGGTTAAATTATTTTATGTGATATGCTTATGTGAAATGATATGAGATGTATATGCATGTGATATTCAAAGGAAAGGTTTGATTGGATTCCTTAGCATGTAACATTTGGCCAAGGCATGAAACATGAGGTTGTAAAGGACAACTTACCCTATGTGATTATGATTGTGTTTAGTAAGATCATATGCATGTATATGTGATGATTGTATGAGATGTACCCTAGGAGATATGCTTATGTTTGGGATGATGATATGTATATGCAAGTGATGTTTAAATGGAATGTTTGATTGGGGAAAAAAATGGAACTCTCCCTAGCTATGACATTCGGCCAACCCTAGATGAGGGTTAGGGTTGCTTGATTTTCTCCCATGGTGCATGCTATAGTATGATACATGATATATATATATATATATATATATATATATATATATATATATATATATATATATATATATATATATATATATATATATATATATATATATATATATATATATATATATATATATATATATATATATATGATGCTTGTAGGGGATGTTTTGATGTCAAAAACCTAATCTACCCCTACCCTTGAGTTTCGGCCAAGACTCTAGTTTTAGGGTTAGGAACCATTTGATTTACCCATGAAGCATGCTACCACTTCCTATGATATGAATATGATTTATGTGATCACCCTTGTCATATATAAGATATGTTAAGGGGTTGAATTATGATCTATGTATGAGCATGCCTTATAGCCCCTGGGGGGCACCTTTATGAAATGCATGTGATGTGTATAATAAGATGCTTGAAAGGATACTTCATTAAGTATGGGATCAAGAGCACCCCTTATGTTGTGTGGTGTGTCCCTAAGGGATCATGAGCACCCTTGAAGAGTGGTGTGTCCCTTGAGAATGAATGTGAAAGTACTCCTTAGCATATATGTAAAAGCATGATAAGTATTTTACTTTTGAAGTTGTGTACCCGACTCGTAAGGGGGTCGTTAAACAAATCCGGGGTGCATGTTAACGTAAGGTCATGGCTCCGGTACGACGGAAGGGTTCTGCTCTAATTAATTGGTGGCTCGCTACCCCAATTCATTAGGGAACGCGCAATAGTTCCGCGTGATAGTTGGTACACAACAGGGCCCAATATGATATGGATGTATTTTTAAGTAATACCATTATGGAACTGCTTTGAAAAACATTTATTGCATGTGATAGGTATGCTTAAAATTCTATATGCTGCATGCTTAGAAACTTGATGTTTAGTATGCTATGATGAACTCATGCTTATGTCTTGTTATGTACACACGCTGTATGCTTTCGTATGGATTTTGCGAGTAGGACCGGATCCTTACTAAGCTTTTATGCTTACTAGTTATGTGTTGTCTTATGCTGCAGATAAAGGTAAGGAACACATGAACTAAAGGAAGAGGCAGGAAGGCTGAAGATGTGTGGGGTGGTGGCTCGGGAAAGAAAGACTTCTATATCTACATATTTATGTTTATGTTTATGTTCCCTTGATAATAAGTGCTAGTGATTAGGATTGACATGGCATGATAGTGTTTACCTTGGAGGTCTTTTATATTTGATTATGTTATGAGTTACATTACTGGTGAACTTATCATGTTGTAGAATGACTTTGATAATTGAACAAGCATGCTTAGTCCTTAGCCCTTGCTTTATTGTTTTAATGTTATGCTAGAAGATAGAAAAAAAAATATTACTATATGAATGAGTTGTACGTAACCCCGCCCCGAGAGTAGATATAAGGGCGGGCGTTACACCGTGGCATTTGGCAATAATGCTACACTCAAAGTAATTGGGTCAGGTAACATTGAGCTTAAATCTGATTTCATTATTAAGAAAGTTCTATTGGTTGAAAACTTTAATTTTAACTTGCTTGGCATAAGTCAGTTATGTGATTCTGGTTATTTAGTTACTTTCAACAATTCAAACTGCCTGATTAGAAATGAACAAGACTCAGAAATCATACTTAAGGGCACTAGGAAAAATAATGTATACACTATAAATCTCCCCTTATACCCAAATGTATGTTAACACAATTAGAACAAACAAACCTCTGGCATTGGAGATTAGGTCATACCAATTTAAGAACTATCTCAAAAATTACCCAAATTGGCTTAATCAAAGGTATCCCCAAAATCAAAAATATTGAAAACCTAATATGTGAATCATGTAATCAAGGCAAACAAACTAAATCCAATCACAAACTAATCCAGTCTAATTTAACTCAAACCACACTTGAGCTCCTGCACCTTGACCTATTTGATTCACATGGAGCCAAGTCACTAAGCGGGAACCGATACTGCTTAGTAATAGTTGATGATTACTCTAGGTTTACCTGGGTTAGGTTCCTAAAAACCAAAGATGAAACCCTAAACCTACTTATTGAATTCTGTAAACTAATTGAAAATCAAAACGACACTAAAATAAAAAGACTTAGGAGTGATCACGGGGGAGAGTTTGAGAATCAACGGTTTGAGGATTCTGTAAGGTAAATGGGTATTTACATAAATTTTCATGTCCTAGAACCCCCCAACAAAATGGGATAGTCGAGCGAAGGAATAGAACATTACAAGAAGACGCTAGGGCCATGCTCAACGAATTTAAACTAGCAAATCAATTTTGGGCAGAAGCAACTAGTACAGCCTGTTATATCCAAAATAGGGTTTTGATTAACAAACGACATAACAAAACCCCCTATGAACTATACTACCATAGACTCCCAAACCTACATTACCTAAGGGTCTTTGGGTGCAAAGTCCATATCCTAAACACCAAAGACTATTTAGGAAAATTTCAATCCAAGTCAAACCCAGGTATTTTCCTAGGATATTCAACCACAAGTAGAGCCTATAGAGCTTACAACAAACAAACTAAGAAAATTGAAGAAACAAGAAACTTAATTTTCGATGAAGAAATCAATTCAACATCTAATAATCCAGACCCAATTTCATCAAACTCTGACCAAGAAAATAATGAACAAATTATTAAACCATTAATTGAATCCTTAAACGAACTAACCATTGAACCAATTAATGAGACAACTGAATCAAGTATCCAACCAACAAATGAACCAGCCCAAAGAGTTGAATCAAATAGTGAACCAAACTGACCAGCCGGACCTGAGGCTGAACCAAGCTCTAGAAAAATCAAGATACCTAGACTCAGTCACCCAACTGATCAAATTGTGGGTGATCCAACTCTAGGAGTCAGGACTAGATCCTCCTATAGAAACCTTAGTCAAATAGCTATGATATCAAAAATTGAACCTAAAACTATAGATGAAGCCCTACCTGACCCTGACTGGATCATAGCTATGCAAGAAGAATTAGCCCAATTTGAAAGGAACCAAGTCTGGGAACTAGTGCCTAAACCTGAAGGCAAATCCATCATAGATACTAAGTGGGTCTTTAGGAATAAACTAAATGATCAAGGAGAAATAGTCAGAAATAAAGCCCGCTTAGTAGCAAAGGGTTTCAGCCAAGTAGAGGGATTAAACTACGATGAAACCTATGCCCCAGTAGCTAGACTTGAGTCCATTAGAATGTTGTTAGCCTTTGCATCCCATAAAGGATTTAAATTATATCAAATGGATGTAAAGTCAGCTTTTTAAAATGGATTCATTAAAGAAGAAGTTTATGTAGGACAACCCCCAGGATTTGAGGACTTAGATAAACCTAACCATGTTTACAAACTAACCAAAGCATTATATAGGCTAAAACAAGTACCTAGGGCCTGGTATGAACGATTATCAACCTATTTAACTTCTAAAAAATTTAAACAAGGCCAAATTGACTCAACATTATTTATTAAAACGCTAGGAAAAGATATATTTATTGCCTAAATTTACGTAGATGACATAATCTTTGGATCCACCAACACCAGCTTTCTAAAAGAATTTGTCAAGATAATGGAAGATGAATTTGAAATGAGCTTAGTTGGTGAGCTTACATTTTTCCTAGGACTACAAATCAAACAAACTAGGGATGGTAACTATGTTCATCAATTTAAATATGCTAAAGAATTAATAAAGAAATTTAAAATGGATAACTCTAAAAGCATAAGTACCCCCATGGCCACTAATATTAAAATAGATAGTGACCCTGATGGCAAACCAGTAGACCTTAAACTCTATAGGAGTATGATAGGCAGCCTACTGTACCTTACAGCCAGTAGACCTGATATTCTCTTTGCTATAGGGATGTGTGCTAGATACCAAACCTGTGCTAAGGAAACGCACTTAGCAGCCCTAAAAAGAATACTGAGATATGTAAAGGGCACCCTAAATGTAGGGATATGGTATCCTAGGACCTCAACTTTTGCTTTAACCGGATACTCAGATTCTAACTATGCAGGCTGTAAGTTAGAGAGAAAGAGCACAAGTGGAAGCTGCCAACTGTTAGGTCAGAGTCTAGTTAGTTGGTGCAGCAGAAAACAACACTGTGTAGCTCTATCCACAACTGAAGTTGAGTATGTGGCATTAGGAGAGTGTGTGGCTCAACTCTTATGGATGATGCACACACTTAAGGACTTCCAGCTCAACTACACCCAAACTCAAGTGTTTATTGACAATATAAGTTCAATTAATTTAACTAAGAACCCAATCCAACATTCCAGAACCATACATATAGAAGTCAAACATCATTTTGTAAGAGACCATGTAACCAGGGGTGAAATAGTACTCAAGTATATTGACTCTAAATCCAACCTAGCTGATATATTCACAAAGCCCTTACCTGAGTCTGAGTTCAGCTCACTAAGAAGGCAGTTAGGATTGTGCTTTGTAGAATAGAGTATCTCAATTTTTTTTCTCTACTTGATTTCAAAAATCAGTTTTCTAAAAATAGATTTTGAAAAACTGCTTTACTTGATTTCAAAATCAGTTTTCATTTTTTTTCATAGTTTTATTGCAAAACTACCCACTTTAAAAAATTAGGGCTTTTTCGAAAATGGACTTAGCCTAGGACTCTAACCCTAGAACTGCATGCACCTATAGACTTAGAAGCCAGCATCTCACAAGCACCTTAGGGTACTTTTGATTGACAACCTAGAAAGGGTTGAGATGCTTAGGTCTTTGCCTTAATTCAAGATGCTTTAAGTCAGTGCATCTGCAGTAATTGGGGCACTAAATACAAACCACACAGTAATCAAGTTAAGTGTCAAGTTTAGAAAATCTAACTTGAATAGAACACTTAACTTGACTAACCCTAGCAAAAACTACTGTTTATAACAGTTAGTGAGTAGCTAATTGGGTTAGACAGGTACCTACAGAGATAATTGATTGATTTAGTGTAATTAATTGATTGATTGATCTAGTGTAAATCTAATTATGAATTGGTTCAGTACAATAAATTCTTATTCATTTTTAATGCTATATTTATCTGTTTTGATATATGGCAAAGGGGGAGAGATAGAGATAGGAAAGAGAAAATTAATTTTTCTAAATTTTTCCTTTATTCAAAAAATTTCATTATTAAAGCTTTCAAAATGTTGCTAAGATTTGTTTTCAAACTGTCAATTTTGCTAAGTACTCTAGCTTCAAAATCTGTTTCCAAACTGTCAATTTTGCTAAGTACTCTAGCTTCAAAATCTGTTTCCAAACTGTCAATTTTGCTAAGTACTCTAGCTTCAAAATTTGTTTCCAAACTTTCAAAATTTTGCTAAGTACTTTAGCTTTAAATTTTTTTTAAAATTTTTACTAAGTACTCTAGCCCTTCAAAAGTTTCTTACTTAAGCTTGTCAAAATTCTTATAAGTATTGTAAAGCTTAAGTTTTTAAGTACTTAAAGTTTTCCAAATGCACTTTAGTTTTTCGAATATACTTTATACTTAAGTTTTTCCAGATATACTAAAGTATTTCGAAACCTACTAAGTACTTAAGATTGTTATATCTTACCGAGTACTTAAGCTAACATTTTGAGTACTTTAAAACTTAAGACTTTAAAATTTATTTTAGTACTCTAATTATGCTTTAATAACTCTACTATGTATTTTTAAGTTAAGTTACTTCTAAGAACCTAAAACTTAAGTTTTCAAAGTACAAGTAAAGTTTTTTACCCCACGAATTTTTGAAAAAAAATCTAGGGGGAGATTCCCTCCAGGGGGAGGGAACAAAAGATAAAACTTTTTCATGTTTTGCTTAAACTTAACTTTTTGAACTAGGGTTGCCATAAATCAAAAAGGGGGAGATTGTTGGTGCAGAAATGCACCTAAGTCAAACCTGTGTTTTGATAATGGCAACATAGGTCAAATGTTAAGTTTTTCTTATTTTCTAACAAGTTAATCAAGTGTGCAGGAAAAGCCCTAGCGAAGGACTGCTAGGCACTGGCAAAGGAATGCCAGGAAAGAAAGCCCTAGCGAAGGATTGCTAGGCAACTGGCGAAGGACTGCCAGCATCAAGCCCTAGAGAAGGACTGCTAGGCACTGGCGAAGGACTGCCAGCAACGAAGCCCTAGCAAAGGACTGCTAGGCAGCTGGCGAAGGACTGCCAGTTTACAAGACCTGACAAAGGACCGTCAGGCAAAAGTCCAACCAAAGGAACGGTTGGCATCAGGTAAATTCTCCAGAGAGGAGTAGGTGAGGACGCGTTTCCCGTCGAGGGAACAGTAGACGTCGGTTCGACCTAGGACTCCATTTTGGAGACCAAAGTCAGAACCAAGACAGCTAAGGCTATATGAACAAATAAATATTTTATTGCATTGTGTTTTGGACTAACCCTGGATGCAGGACCGAAGGAACGTGTGTCTGTAGCTCAGAAAGCCTCAAAGGAGAGAGGCAAAGGCTGAGTAGGGCGCCCGGAGTGTCCCGGGCGCCCCCAAGGTACATACAAAACACAACAAAAGAAGAAGGGTTCGAAAAGCTGCTGGGCGGGGCGCCCCCGTGTTCCCGGGCACCCCCGCTGCTCCCGGGCGCCCCCTGCGCTGCGAGCGCCCCCCATGCGCTTACTTCGAACTAAGAAGCCATCGAAGCCAAGAAGATAGAACTTTGACCCGGTCAATGCGGGCGCCCCGAGCGCTTCGGGCGCCCCGGTCAAAGCGGATCCAGAGGATGGACGCTGACCGAGATCTGTGCGGATCAAAGGCCACGTGGGGGGCGCCCCCGACGTCCCGGGCACCCCCTAGCCTTATATAAAGGGCCCTCGACACCAGGCTTCCACAATCAATTCTCTCAATGCCTCAAAGCTCTTCTACGCTCGTGCCTTGCTCCAGAAACGCTTCACCTCGAGCCGACGACGTCCCGCTGCCCCGAAAGAGTCGACCTACTCCGGACGTCGGTAAAGAAGAGCGTACTTAATTTATTATATTTTATTGCACTCATTTTGTAATTAAATTGTGTAACCTATTTACGCGAATATAGAATTGCCCAATGTAAATGGTCAACGACCGTGGGCCTTGGAGTAGGAGTCGACACAGGCTTCGAACCAAGTAAAAACCACTGTGTCTTTGTGCTGTGACTCTTATTTTTATTTCCGCTGTGCACTTACTCTTAGTTTTCCGAAAAAGAATGATTTCCGATATTCACCCCCCCTCTATCGGTTTTCACGATCCAACAGGCTATAGCTACTTCATTACCTTTATCGATGATCACTCACGATTCGGGTATGTGTTCTTGATGAAACACAAATCTGAACCTTTTGAGAAATTCAAAGAGTTTAGAAATGAAGTAGAGAAACAGCTTGGAAAAAGTATTCAGATACTTCGATCTGATTGGGGTGGTGAATTCTTAAGTAAGGAGTTTCAAGATTATCTTAGGGACAATGGGATATTGTCTCAATGGGCTCCGCCATATACACCACAACATAATGGTGTATCTGAGAGGCGTAACCGAACGTTGATGGACATGGTTAGATATATGATGAATCATGCAACTCTTCCAAAATCCTTTTGGGGCTATGCGCTTAAGACAGCTGTTTACTTGCTAAACAGAGTCCCGACCAAGGTAGTCTCTACTACTCCATATGAGACGTGGAAAAGTAAGAAACCTCATTTATCTCACCTAAAGATATGGGGGTGTCCTGCTTATGTAAAGCGGACTATATCAGACAAATTGGATGCTAAGTCTGATAAATGTCTATTTATTGGATACCCTAAGGAAACGAAGGGTTACCAATTCTATCATCCCTTGGAACAAAAGGTGTTTGTTTCAAGGTATGCTGTATTTCTAGAAAAAGAATTTCTTTTACAAGAAAACAGTGGGAGTAGCATTGAACTTGAAGATGTTCAAGAAACTCTAATAGACATTACAGAGACACCTAGTCTATACCCACAATCGATAACTCATAATGATGAGCTATCAGTTGACCTAAAACAACACCACTTCTTCGTAGGTCTGATAGGACACACAATATTCCAGAGAGATACAGATTTCTCATAAGTGAATCGAACGACGTGTTACTCATTAACAATGACGAACCTATCAGTTATGAAGATGTTCTGAAAAATTCAGAAAGGAATAAATGGCTTGAAGCCATGAAGTCGAAAATGGATTCCATGTATAAAAATCAAGTATGGGACTTGGTTAACTCACTTGAAGGGATTAAGCCCATAGGGTGCAAGTGGGTTTTCAAGAAGAAAACTGACATGGAAGGTAATGTTGTTACCTTTAAGGCTAGATTAGTGGCAAAAGGATATCGTCAGAAACAAGGAATTGATTATGACGAAACCTATTCGCCAGTAGCTATTCTTAAATCCATTCGGATGCTCCTAGCCATAGCAGATCATTATGATTATGAGATATGGAAAATGGATGTGAAAACAACATTCCATAATGGAAACCTGCTTGAGGATGTATACATGATACAACCTGAAGGCTTCACATCGGTTGATAAAACCAAAGTATGCAAGCTTCGACGATCCATATATGGACTAAAGCAAGCATCCAGGAGCTGGAACATCCGTTTTGATGAGACAATCAAAGAGTTTGATTTCTCATAAAATCCTGACGAACCTTGTGTGTACAAGAAGGTTAGTGGGAGTGCAGTCGTATTCCTAGTGTTATATGTCGATGACATATTACTTATAGGAAACGATATATTAGTCTTACAGTCAGTTAAAATTTGGTTGTCCAAAACTTTCTCCATGAAAGACCTGGGAGAAGCAACCTATATCCTTGGGATTAGAATCTATAGAGATAGATTAAAACGATTGCTTGGTCTTTCGCAGTCTACATATATAGACCGTGTGCTAGAAAGGTTTAGCATGTCGGAATTCAAGAAAGGTTACCTTCCCATCAGGCATGGGATCAACCTTTCAAAATCTATGTGTCTGCGCATAGAAGACGAGAGGAATTGCATGAAGATTCCTTATGCATCCGCGATAGGATCTATCATGTATGCTATGTTATGTACTAGGCCCGATGTATCGTATGCTCTGAGTGTCACAAGCAGATACCAGTTTGATCCAGGAATGACTCATTGGGCGGCTGTCAAGACAATCCTCAAGTACTTAAGAAGAACTAAGGATGTGTTCCTAATATATGGAGAAGGTGATATGGTAATACGTGGGTATACAGATGCCAATTTCCAGACAGATAAGGATGACTCCAAATCTCAGTCTGGATACGTATTTATTTTGAATGGAGGCGCAATAAGTTGGAAGAGTTCCAAACAAGATACCGTAGCGGATTCGACCACGGATGCGGAATATATTGCAGCTTCGGAAGCAGCAAAGGAAGCAGTCTAGATCAAGAAGTTTGTCTCAGAACTTGGTGTGGTTCCAACCATTGATGAAGCAACGCCTTATGATTGTAATCATTTATTTTAATAAATGAATATTCACTATTTGAGTATACATGTTTATGTATTTGATTGAGATCTTAAACTCATTTACTGAATGTCCGCAATACAATTTACAGCATGAGAGAATTTGTGATGAATTCACAACTAGTGATTATCTCTACATGTGCAATTGTGAAGTATTGAAATTGTCCCTAGTCGATGAATTGATAAATACGGACACTATCAATTCTGTTGAGACTAGCATGAGTTATTCTCTAATCAGCTGATTCTCACTGGTTGGTGACATTGGGATGTCCGGAGATAAACATGAATGCTAGTTAAGGGAACTAGTTCATTGGAGTGATTGGCTGTAAAACATCATATGGTAGTCTACAAATAGATATGTCAGTGAAGTTCTTACTGCAGCTTAAGTGCGATGTTCCTTTGACTTGCGGTGTTCAAGTCATCTTGGTCATGGAGACTTATACTTTGACATCATAAGCAAGCACCTCCAAGGAGGTGTGGACCCGGATGATTGGGTATAAGCCGAAGTGCCCGAAGATGTTTGAACAGCCTACAAAGGATTCACCACTCCTTGCGAGGAGATGTATACCCAAGGCCTATCGTCGGATTGTTACTCGAAGCCTCTGACCAGAGCATGACATGTTCAGAGTATGAATCTCCTAGATACATGAGAGTAATTAGAATTCGTAGGATGAGAAAACGTTACTTGGGCTAGGTGTGACGTAGTCAACCTAGTGGGGACTGACACACATAGACCATACCCTGAACCAAGTGGGTATAAGATGGTGAAGGGAATGGGGCACGATTCATTATAGCTGCTGAAGGGTTTCAGAATTGTTTCTGAGGTCAACCGTTGATCTTTCGATTAATTGGGGGTCATGATGTACTACTAGGTGCCACTCATGATCATTCTATAATTGGTTAATTATAGACGGCCAACATAAATCGAAAGCCTATTTAGTCACATCCACTCCGAGTAATCCGAGGGATTTAAAATGAGTTGAAAATTGGATTTTCTAATCAAGAGAGATTAGGTTTGGTTGAGCCAAACGATAAGTCAAATCTAAATTTTTCAGAGACGCATCGGAAGCGTAAAATGGCTAAGTCTTTTGAAGACTTAATAGATGAATTAAATGAGTTTAATTCATTGGGGTGTGGCTTGGATAGGCCGGCCAAAGAGGGTCTCCACCCTCTTTGCTTGGCTGGCCACAACAAAGGGAGAGAACCAAGTTTCGGTTCAATTTATAAAATAGACCAAGTGTGGTTTGTTTTATAAAATTATGGATGATATAAATTTTTTATATAATAAACCTAGGTTTGGTTTATTTTTCATGGAAATTAAAATGAACCATGAATTGGTTTATTTTATTTTATAAAATCAATCATGGATTGATTTACCATGATAAAAAAATTTATATAAAGAAATTTATTTTTCATGAAAATTAAAATGAACCATGGATTGGTTTATTTTATTTTATAAAATCATTCATGGATTGATTTACCATGATAAGAAATTTCTTTCCATAAGAAAAAAAAGACTTGGTTGATTTTTTATCATAAATTAAAATATGATAAAACTTGGCATCATGGAATAAGTCATAGAAAATTTATTTGATAAATTTCTTATGAAAATTTATTCCATAAGAAAAAAAAAGACTTGGCGGTTGAGAGGCCACTATATAAAGGACCCAAGGCAAGGCTTGGAAATCAATCGAAGTATTCTTTCTTGGGCTCTCTCCCTCTCCTCCCTTCTTCCTCTTGGCCGGCCACAAGCCTCTCCTCCCTTCTTCTTGGCGTGAGCACAAGGAGAAGCACCGAGGTGACGAAGTTCTTCCGTTGGGATGATCATCCTCTCCGGCCATCATCACCTTGGGATTGGGCGCAAGTCATCTTCCTCCTCGCCGGAATTGTGATTCCGGCCAACCTTGGTGGTGAGTTTTTCCGATGTGATTACTTCTCTCTTGGTTTTTCTTATCACGTTCTCGGAGAATCTAGTAGTTCTCGAGAACATGAAACTCGTGGCTTTATGAAGTCATCCCGAAGATACTCGGCGTGGACGCGAATAGAGGCGGAGCTTCCGAGGGACGCTTACGGTTGGATCTCGTCCCTTCCTTCGAGTTACGCGAGGTAATAAGCAAATTAGTTTACGTTTCTGTAAAATTTTAAATATATGATCATGCCTACACAAGATAAGGTTGCATGCTTAGATGTGTGGTTAAATATTTTGAGAAATTATTTATGCTAAATCTTCCGCTGCACGTAATTAATTTTGAAATTACGAACCCGCATCTATGTCAACATGCATCCGGTCCCAACATCTATACCCCTCAACCTTGAAAAGGCCTCTTGGTCGTCTTACCTTCCGAGCAAGATTAAAAGGTTGGGAAGTCTTCCACCACCAATGAACCCGAGGGCTCATCGGCTATCGACCTTTGAATCCTACTAAGGATAATATGACCAAGCCTTAGATGCTAAAGAGATGTTTGGTCCATCTTGAAAGGAACCTTTCTCTTATTTTGGTTAGATGATGAGCTATTAACTACTATTTGCATCATGGGAGACTTTGGTTCTAATTGCTTAAATTGCTTATCCATGTTCCTAAATAGATAATTTTCTATTACACTTTTCATAACGAAAGGCAATAGAATATCCATTATTTCAGAAACTGAACCAAAGTTCTTTCTGAAAAATTAGGTACATAAAAGTAATTTTCTTAAAACAAAAACTTTATTTTCCTAAATAAAAATAAATAACTCCTATTGCAATAGTAGCCACCTCCGTAGTATTTCCCATGTAGACAGTAATCTCTTCCTCAGCTAGTTGTTGGGCTTCCTGGAACCCCTGCAAAGAATTGCAGACATGTTTAGTGGCATCCGTATCTACATACTAGGAACCGGTAGATAACACCGCTAAGCATATTACAACAACAATAGAAAAAGATATACCTTTCTCTTGACGACGGGGACAGTTCGCCTTCCATTGTCCAGTTTGCTTACACGTGAAGCACTTGTCTTTCGGCTTCTTCATGCCAGTCCGAGGTCCTTGCGATGCTGCTGTTGCTGCCTTCTTAAACCCACCTTGTTTCTTCTTCTTCCTGCCTTTCGGCACAGATGTAGAAACTCTCTGAGTCACTAAGGCCTGTGAACTTTGACGAAACATCCCCTCTGTTGCCTGAAGTTCTCCCAGGAGTTTCCCTAACGTATACTCATGCTTGTTCATGTTATAGTTGAGTCAGAACCACTCAAAACTCCTAGGCAAAGACTAGAGTATAATATCGACCTGGGTTTCCCCGTCGATTTGTGCACCCAGTACCTCAATCTCATTGAGGCGAGCCATCATTTTTAGGACATGATCCCTCACGGGTGTCCCTTCGACCATAGTTATCGTCATCAAGTTCTTCATCGCAACCTACATAGTAGTTTGATTCTGGTGCCCGAAGAGCTCCTTGAGGTTTAGCACCATGTAAACAGCAGTGGCCATGACCTGATGCTGATGTTGCAATACATTTGACATAGATACGAAAATATAGCACCGCGCCATCTCATCAGCCTTGACCCATCGCTTATAACGCTCCCTCTGCTCTTCACTAGATTTCTCACCAGATTTTTCAGGACAGTCTTCAAAGAGTACAAATTTGTACTCTTCAGTAGTAAGGACAATGTCTAGGTTTCTTTTCTAGTCAATGTAATTGGGTCCAGTAAGTTTGTTCTCCTTAAGTATAGTTGCTATGGGATTAAAGGCTATTTTGAAAATCCTGAGGATCAACCCAGTCACTACATTATTGAAAATAAATTGATACCTCAAAATAATAAATTTTCAAAATCAACCAACACCTCTAAACACTGAGAAATTCGCATGCCACAATGGTGTGTACGTATACAAATTTCTACATTCATAAGAGGAGGTTTTACCCATTAATCTTACTATCTTGTCAACCTAACTTTTGACAAATAAGATTAATAGTGGGTTCACTTCGGCCCTTGATAATCGGTTTCAGTCGCGTTACGGTTTCAAATACAATTAAAATGTTGAACTCCTCTAAACTAATGTAGTATAGAGTAACTCGAGTCGTCTCTCTCAAGGAATGTAATGATAGGTTAATAATCTAAGTATTCCAACTTATTGCTTCTAGATTTTGGATATGAAACTGGGGTTTGTATTTGAATGCTAAGACTATGAAACGAAATAGCAAAGCGAGTATGAAATCTAATCCTAATTAACGAAAGACAATGCGAGTAAAGAAGATCTAATCTAACCTAAACTACAATTGCAAGAAAATGAAAAGCAACATAATAGAAGCATTCAAGAAATAGGGCATCAATGAAACCTAACATAATTGCATCAAATCGGAAGACATAACCATAAGGAAACATAAAGCAATCAAACTAACACATCTTAAAAGAATCTAAGCTAAAGAAAATGTAAACTTGAAATCTATCTAATGGAAGGGACAATTCATCAAACATATGATAGGCATGAGTGAATTTAATCAAGGTACGTACAATCCAAACATGGAGAATCAAGCTCAATACAAGCATTCATCAATTAACACAAACATCCAACTCTAAAAAACAAACAACCAAATCTGATGGAGGGCTGCCGAAAGGAAGAATGGCTAAGATGTGGCGGTTTGCGTCCAAGGCTTGAGGAAGAAGATGGTGCGTTGGTGGAGCTTGGGCTCCCAACCTGGAGAGGAGAAGGAGGAGATGTTCATGGAGTAGAAATGGGCGGCCGGCGGCTGTGAGGTGGAGGGAGGAACCGCCGGCCCTTGGTGGCGATGGATGGAGAAGAGGGGCGTCGGGTTTGTGTGATGGCGTGATCTGAGAAGAGAGATCCCCTCCTTTGGCAGCCCTTTCTTCCTTATATTCCTCTCTTTTCCACCCTTGATTTCCTCTGATAAGTGGGTGAGATCACTTGCAAGAAAACTCCATCAATCGTCGTTGCCAGATTCAAGTGGAGGGTTGTGATGACCCGCGCATCCGATCACATCTGGACAGCTACTTATCGGACTGAATGACTCTGGATTGATCTGGATGCTTCCTGATCGGTCTGGGGACCGATTAGAAGTCTCCCTGATCGGTCTGGGGAGCGATCAGGATGTGATCAGTAGCTAAAATTCTGAATTCCTCTGTGCCATCTGCTCCTGATCGGTCTGGGGACCGATCAGGCCTTCCTTGATCAGTCTGGTGACAGATCAGGCCTCCCCCTGATTGGTCTGGTGACCAATCAGAGCTCCCCCTGATTGGTCTGGTGACCAATCAGGGCTCCAACAGAATGAAATTTGAGTCCGATGTCATTCTTTATGGATCCATCTTCGCCCCGGATGTGCCCCTTTTGATTCGATGATCCACAAGCTATTCCAAAAATTCAATAGAATGAAATATGAGTGAGAAAATGCAGAAAAATTAATTAACCAATGAAAATACATCCTATTCATAATTATGCATCATTTCATAAACAAATACATCCCAAAGCCTCAAATTCCCTCACTAATTGCACAAAATTTATCAATCAAAATGCTAGTTATCACACCCCCACACTTAATTCTTACACATCTTGAGCATGTAAACAAAACTAAAAGGAAACAAAATATCTCCCAAACATTACATCCCCTATCGATACTTTAAAAATAATAAAAGAGGGTTACTTAGGATCATCAAGTCTCAAGAATTAATGTATTTATGGTTCCAAATCTCACATAAGTCAAAAGGCATGGTAATTTCATCATCTTGAATAAACTAAGCATGACAAAAACCTCACAAGATAGATATATGCACTGATGCTCACAAAAATACATATATAAAAGTGGAGTTCTCTCAAAGCATTCATGACATTGCACTACCATATGCTTTCTTATTTTCTACTTCTCCACTACTATAGCATAAGTACACAAATCAAGAGGACTTTTCAATGAATAATGATGAAACCATGTGCTAACAAGAGAATAAGAAAGGTAGATAACAAAGAAGATCAAAGAGAACATATGAGCATTGGGGCAATCAACATGATGTATACAATCAAATAATATGCCAAAATAACAACTCAACCAAACATCCAACACTCAAAATTCTCCTTGCACATTCTCAATGCAAACACACAACTACTTATGTTTCTCTCAACAATAATATCACATGAGTATACATCAATTTTTTTATGAAAATATTCCTTCTTATTCCTCACTCACAAAATCCCAAATGCTTGAGAATTTTTTTTTTTACTCTCTTTTATTTATGATTATTTTTCATTCTTTTCATTTCTTTTTTTTCACTTCTTTTTTTTCTTTCACTTTTTTTTTCTCATTTCTCATTTTTTTCATTTTTTTTCTTAGAGAGATTTTTTTTTCAACAAGCATTCGTCCATACACACTTATCTTTCCTCACACTTAAAACATGCCTCAGACAATGTAACAAAGCATGATAACATCTAAAACTCACAATAATAGAGGCTGATAATAGACAAATAAAAATGTACTCATCATGCAATCACCCTATGCTCTCATGCTCAAGGGAAGAATAAGCTAATAGAAATATGACAGTGAGAATGTAATGACAATGAGAAGATCTGACAAAGGAAAGACAATGAAACATGGAAACAATAGGTGAAATGTTCAATAGTAACAATAGCAAAGTAGAGGGAAAACTAAGAGATCAACAGAAAGTTTGCCTCCATCATATTCATGTAATCTTATGTGAATGTAATTTCAAAAAGAATCAAAGCAAGTTCTAGAGTGTCAAGTATCACAAATGCTATCACACATAAGAGGATTAAGGATAAGCATGGGAATATCCTCACTGTTGATGCAGTCTGGCCCTGATTGTTGTTTTGGTGTTGACACCAATTTTAGTTTAGGTGGATGATTATTGATGATGATTAAGTCCTGATCGAGGATCAGGCATGGTATGGAAAATCCTAGCTTGGAGGGCTAGGTGTTGGAAAATCCTAATCTGGGAGGTTAGGTGTTGAAAGTTCTAGCTTGGAGGGCTAAGTGTGTGAAAAGTCCTAATTTGGAAGAGGTGGGTGAAAAGTCCTAGCTTGGAGGGCTAGGTGAAAAGTCCTAACTTGGAGGGTTAGGTGCAAATTCCCATCTTGGAGAATTGGGTGAAAAAAGTCCTGGCTTGGAGGGTCAGGTCCTAGCTTGGAGGGCTAGATTTGGAAAAGTCCTAATTCGGAAGGGTTGGGTGAAAAGTCATAGCCTGGAGGGCTAGGTGAAAAGTCCTAACTTGGAGGGTTAGGTGCAAATTCCCAACTTGGAGAGTTAGGTGAAAAATCCTTAGCTTGGAGGGCTAAGGTGGATGAAAACTTAGCTTGGAGGGCTAGGTTTGAGTCCCTAGATCGGTCTGGTGACCGATCAGGGAATCTGGCACGCTGCTCCTTCGTGGATCGGTCTGGTGACCGATCCAGCGATGACTGATCGGTGTATTGATCGATCAGGAAACACACAGTGAGGTTGGGAACCTACTGTGCTGCTCCTGATCGATCTGGTGACCGATCAGGGAGTATGCGTTTCACCCATTAACTGGCTCCTGATCGGTTTGGTGACCGATCAGGGAGCGAGCAGTGAGGTTGAGTTCCCGTGCTGAACTGCTCCTGATCGGTTTGATGACCAATCTGGATCACTGTGCAGATCGTTCTGGTGAACGATCCAGCTTCGCGGGTTCCTCACTAAGATCGATCAGGGCGGTGCCTGATCGGTCTGGTGATGATCTGATCGGACTGATGATCGATCAGGAGACCCCCTGATCGGTCAGTTGACAGATCAGAAGGTTTATGCTGAGAAACTCAGAAATCGCCCGATATAAGGGTGGATCGGTCCGGTGAACGATCCACAACCTGGGATCGGTCTAGTCATCGGTCCAGGAGAATCTCAAAGAAATCGCGATTTCCGATTGAGCGTTGGGGATTGATCAGGACGGAGCCTGATCGGTCTGGACCCAGCCTGATCGGTCAGGTGACCGATCAGGAGGCTCTCTGATCGGTCCGGTGACCGATCACTTTAATTCAAATTGCACTGTCAGACGCTCTGATCGCGTCTGACCATATCCGATTCGCTACTGTTTGCCTTTTATATTTGATTTACTGTGTGATTTACTGCTCTAACAGTCTTATTAAGCTGCAGGTGACAGGGGAGGATTCAAACACTCAAGGAGGGTCAATGGAGAGCTTTCCTTGGAGCAGGTTTGTCCATTTTTCCATCTCAGGTTGCAACAGCCGAGCTGCAGACTGGAGCTGAGACTTGAGCTTGGCTGAGGGAAGCTCAGGGAGTCTAGGGATAGCTCAGTGGTAGCTGGCGTTGGCAGATGAGCAGCTGGGAGCTGCAGGGATGGTGTCATCTGATGCTTGGTGGAGAAAAAAAAGAAGGAGAAGACTTCGGCTGAAGCAAGGGAAGCATTCGACAGTTTTCTGTGTTGAGCTTGCTGAAGTTCTAGCTGCGCCTTGTGTTTTCTCCACAACTTGCTTGCTGTGTTCCTGAAGTCTTCATCACTTTGTGCAAGCAACTGCAATCGAGAAGCAACCAACTCTTACGTGATTGCTGGGAGGAAAGAATAAGGAGCTTGGAGTCCAACAGTGAGAAGACACGAAGGAGGGAGTCCTTGCGTGAGATCGTCACTAGGTGGAGCTCAGGATAAGCTCGCTGTGTTCTTGTCCTTGCTAGGTGCTGAGTAAGAGTATTCTCTGTGTTTCATTGAGCTTAATTCTATATCCTTGTTTGAAACGCTGTGGAGAGGTTTCTCCACCGAGAAGGAGGTTGCGTTATATCCGGTGAACATGGGGCTTGATCTGCGACGATCAAGGGATCGCCCACCTTAAGGGCACGCCAAGGAGTAGGGGCAAGTTATCCCCGAACCTTGTAAACTCTCTTGTTAGCGATCTTGGTAGTTGTCTTTGTTTGCTTTCATTTCTGTTTTTAGCTTACTGCACTGCTTCATTTTCCTTTGCTTCTTCCGCTGTGCTACTAACAAAGTTGAGTGCAGAAATTTGATTTGTGTCTAAGTCAAAGAGATTGGCTATATTCACCCCCCTCTCTAGCCATCCGGTTTCCAACAAGTGGTATAAGAGCTTGGGGCTCTGTTTACGGCTTAACATCCGAGAGTTATCAACGAGATGGCATTGAGGGAAGGTTTTTCCACCACTCAACCTCCATTCTTCGATGGTGCCGACTTCCAATATTGGAGATCGAAGATGGAATATTATTTGAAGATGGACATCAATACTTGGTTCGCGGTGAAGGAGGGATTCACCCCTCCTAATGATGATGAAGGCAAAGAACTCGAATCATGGCAGTGGACTGCCGAACAATCCCGAAAGAGTGAAGCTGACGCGAAGGCGGTTGTCACTCTACAATGTGGCATGAACAAAGACCAACTCATCGAGGTTGGTCCCTTCACAAGTGCAAAGGACTTGTGGAACAAGCTCATTGAGCTCCATGAGGGCACCCGAGACTCAAGAATCGCGAAGAGGGATTTGTTCCTCAACCAACTCCAAAATCTCTCCATAAAGGAGATGTTAGTAATATGAGAGAAGTGTCCTAAGGCAATCGCCTTATGATTGTAATCATTTACTTTAATAAATGAATATTCACTATTTGAGTATACATGTTCGTGTATTTGATTGAGATCTTAAACACATTTACTGAATGTCCGTAATATAATTCACAGCATGAGAGAATTTGTGATGAATTCACAACTAGTGATTATCTCTACATGTGCAATTGTGAAGTATTAAAATTATCCCTAGTCGATGAATTGATAAAAACGGACACTATCAATTCTGTGGAGACTAGCATGGGTTATTCTCTAATCAGCTGATTCTCACTGGCTGGTGACATTGGGATGTCCGGAGATAAACATGAATGCTAGTTAAGGGAACTAGTTCATTGGAGTGACTAGCTGTAAAACATCATATGGTAGTCTAGATATAGACATGTCAGTGAAGTTCTTACTTCAGCTTAAGTGCGATGTTCCTTTGACTTGTAGTGTTTAAGTCATCTTGGTCATGGAGACTTATACTTTGACATCGTAAGCAAGCATCTCCAAGGAGGTGTGGACCCAGGATGATTAGGTATAAGCCGAAGTGCCCGAAGATGTTTGAACAGCCTACAAAAGATTCACCACTCCTTGCGAGTAGATGTATACCCAAGGCCTATCGTCAGATTGTTACTCGAAGCCTCTGGCAAGAGCATGACATGTTCAGAGTATGAATCTCTTAGATACATGTGAGTAATTAGAATCCGTAGGACGAGAAAACGTTACTTGGGCTAGGTGTGATGTAGTCAGCCTAGTGGGGACTGACACACATAGACCATGTTCTAAACCAAGTGGGTATAAGATGGTGAAGGGAATGGGGCACGATTCATTATAGCTGCTGAAGGGTTTCATAATAGTTTCTGAGGTCAACCGTTGATCTTTCGATTAATTGGGGATCATGATGTACTACTAGGTGCCACTCATGATCATTCTATAATTGGTTAATTATAGACGGCCAACATAAATCGAAAGCCTATTTAGTCACACGCACTACGAGTGATCCGAGGGATTTAAAACGAGTTGAAAATTAGATTTTCCGATCAAGAGAGATAAGTCGAATCTGAATTTTTCAGAGACGCATCAGAAGCATAAAATGGCTAAGTCTTTTGAAGACTTATTGGACGAATTAAATGAGTTTAATTCATACGGTTTCGGCTTGGGTTTGGCCGGCCAAAGAGGGTCCCCACCCTCTTTGTTTGGCCGGCCACAATAAAATGGGAGAACCAAATTGTTTGGTTCAAAGTATAAAATAAACCGCGCGTGGTTTGTTTTATAAAATTATGGATAAAGAAATTTATATAAAGAAATTTATATAAAGAAATTTATATAAAGAGATTTATTTTTCATGGAAATTAAAATGAACCTTGGATTGGTCTATTTTATTTTATAAAATCAATAAAGGATTGATTTACCATGATAAAGAAATTTATATAAAGAAATTTCTTTCCATAATAAAAGGGGAGACATGGTTGTTTTTATTATAAATTAAGTTATAAAAAAAACTTGGCATAATAGAATAATTCATAGAAAAATTTATAAGATAAATTTCTTATGAAAATTTATTCTGTTAAAAGGAGACTTGGCGATTAAGAGGCTACTATATAAAGGTACCAAGGCAAGGCTTGGAAATCAATCCAAGAGATCAAGGATTCTTGCCTAGCCTCTCTCCCTCACCTTCTCTCCCTCTCCCTCTTCTAGTGCCACCGGCCCTAGAGCCCTTCCCCTTGCCGTGAGCTTCCACCACCGAGAAGAGGCCGAAGAAGAAGAAGAAGCGGGCGTGACTCCTTCCTTCCTCCCGGAATCTTGATTCCGTTCTTCGTTTGGTGTTTAGTCTTTCCATCTCTCTCTTGGTATTCTTGTCGTGCCTTTGGAGAATCTAGTAGTTCTTGTCGGCACGAAACTCGTGGCTTTGCGAAGTCATCCCGAAGAAAACTCGGCGTGGACGTGAATAGAGGCGGAGCTTCTAAGGGACGCTACGGTTGGATCTCGTCCCTCTCTTCGAGTTACGCGAGGTATTAAGTAAATTAGTTTACTTTCTGCAAAATTTTAAATGTATGATCATGTCTCGACAACATAAGGTTGCATGCTAGATACGTAGTTAAAATAATTTGAGAAATTATTTATGCTAAACCTTCCGCTGCACGTAATTAAATTTTAAAATTACGAACCCGTATCCATGTCAACATGCACCCGGTCCCAACAGTTGTATCAGAGCCGGTTAGTGTTCGACATAATCATATAATTGTTTTGCGGAAAACTTTGTCATGATCTCAATTTTGGAAAATTTTTAAATTATGGAAACTTTCCAATTATGATAAATTTTAGATTTAGGAATTTCAAAGTTTGGAAATTCTCATGAAATTTCGCAAACTTTTGAAATATCCTAGTTTCTGAAATTTTATGATAATTGTGAAAATTTCCCATTTTTTGAAACTTTCCAATTTTGGAAATTTCCTATTTTAGAAATTTTCCAATTTTGGAAATATGTAAGTTTTTTTTGTACTAGAAACTTATAATTATTCTGAAAACCTATTATGAAATCTCGCAATTTTGGGTACTTTCTTTCAAGAAAGTCTAGACAAATTTATGAATCATTAATTGACAATTAAATTCGAATTGGTTTTAAATTATTAACAAAATTCTTTAATTTGGATTGAGCCTCGGGGAGCCGTCCAAATTAAAGTTAGTTGTTGTAATTTAATTTCCCATTTTGAATAAAATTGTCATGTTTAATTTGGTTACGCCTCGGGGAGCGGACCAAATTAGATTTACAACAAATTTTTTTTTGGTATCTGAGCCTCGGGGAGCCACCCAAAGAAAATAATTTGTTGTAATTAATAAATCCATAAATAAAATATGTAATCAAATCTTGGAAATTTTGAGGTGATTCTCAAATGATAATTTCCTTATTTGATTTAAGAGGTGATGCTCTTACATATTGTTGTCTCCAAAATTAATTAGGAAAATGGTTTCCTATAGAGTTTTCTTAAATAAGATTTTCATAAAAATAATATGTGGTTGAATTAAGGGAATCTGTCTCTTAATTTAATAAGATTTGATTTAGAGAAATCAAAGTCTTAAACATATTATTTCCGAAATTGATTATGACAATTTAGGAAATTGTTTCCCAAAATAATTCCTTGAATAAAGTATGAAATTAGAATTAGGAAATCCGGTTCCTAATTCAATTAATGGGACTTGATAAATTAAGTCATATACATACTTTATTAAGGAAATCATTAGTACATGACATAATTATATGTCATGAATGTGCTTAGAAAAGAAAGGATGAGACCCAAAACCCCTTACAAAATATTAAGGCCAACACCTTCCATTAATATGGTTAGAACCGGAGTTTTGTTTCTCATTTGGGTTGATGGACACATCCATGCCCGGCTTGAACCTCAATATGTTCAAACCATGGAATTAGTTTATGATTAATATAGTTGGAGTCAGAGGTCAATCCTTAGTTTTGGTTGTTGGACACATCCAAGCCTGACTAAATGGTTGAATGAGCTCCAACCATATTAAAACTATTTCTCGATTAATGGGTCAGCCTTAAGCTTGGAGGATCGATTTGTTGTGCCACAGCCAAGGTCGATGTAAAGAGAGGTGCAGTTGGGTGCTATGTATATTGTTGCATACTTGTTAATGAGTTAACAACCCAATGATTTATGCAAACATTCAATTAGTTGATAGCATAAAGTGATAGTTACATATATGTGATATGTAATCGGTATAATTACCTACCTTCATAGCTAAGAATAACTTGATGACCACAGCCATGGTTGTTCTTATCTATGGTTGGATATCAACCTATTTGGAGATGTTCCTACGATCTCCCGAATTGATAAAAAGGGTTATTCAATTCGAAAAATAAATAGGATTTAATTAATGTATGTGGATGCATTCTTTGTCATTCTTCTCACATAAGCTCAATTTGTATTTCTAGGATAATCACTCGATCATGTCTTCTCTGAATTTGCGTTCCATTTTGGATACCAATAAACTGACTGGGCCAAACTTCATGGACTGGCTTCGAAACCTGAGGATAGTCCTCAAGGCAGAGAAGCTTGCTTATGTCCATGAAGATCAACTTCCCAACCGTCCTCCAGAAAATGCAACTCTAGACCAGTTAGTGGCATATCAGAAATATGTGACCGATTCTGAACTTGCAAGTTGCATCATGCTAGCCGCTATGGTACCTGAGCTGCAAAAGCAGCATGAGCATATGGATGCTTATACCATCATCTTCCAACTTTATGAGTTATTTGACGAGCAGGCGAGATCCGAAAGGTTCGAGGTCTCCAGACTCCTCTTCACCTCTAAGATGCAGGAAGGCACTTTTGTCTCATAGTTTGTGTTGAAGATGTTGGGGTACATTGAGCGACTGGGCACACTCGGTTTTGCAATGGATCATGAACTAAGTATTGACTTAATTCTGCATTGTTTGCCCAAAAGTTATTCACAATTCGTGATGAACTATCAGATGAACAAGCTGGAGACTACCATTCCTGAGTTGCTCAACCTGCTGAAGACTATAGAGCCTTCTGTAAAGCAGGATCAGAAGACGGTACTGTTAGTTGGTTCCTCGAAGAAAGTGTAACGACCCGGAAAATTCTCTTAATATTTCCTTAAAATATTAAGCATGTCTAGATAATTTTCTGAGGAACCTAGAAATATTAATGCGAACTTTAGCCTAGAAAATCCATGTTTTCCCGTTTAAATTGGGAAAATGGCACTAATGGGCCTTATATGGGCTTTTTTGTACCATAATTATTGGTGGATTTTAGGTGAAAATTAGTATAAATATAGAGGGATTTTAATAAGAAATATTAACATAATTATGGGGGAATTTTTGAGAAATTTTCGAAAATACTAGGAAAATAAAATATAAATAAGTGGAAAAAAAATTGTGCATCTACCAAGGATTGAACCTTGGACCTCTTGTACAACCATGTATGCACTAACCAACTCACCAAGAAAGGTATTGTTAGGAGGGAATGAAGTGGAGATTGGTTAAGGCTTAGAAGAAGATGAAGGGTCATGGAGAGACTCTTCATTTACCTCCTTAATGGGCTATAAAGAGGGGGTTTTGGGAGTTACCTTTTTCTTCCATCCCTTTGCATTTTCTTCCTCCTCCTCCCCTCATCCTAGCCGAACACCAAAGGAAGGGTTCTCCCTTGGAAAAGCTCCACAAGAGGTCTCATCTCCAAGATCTAAGGGTTTTCCAAGGATACAAGGACAAGGAGGCTCAAGGATCCAAAGATTTTGTAATTTCCTTCTCTTTTAAGGTTTAAAAATCAAGATCAACCAAGGTAAGACTCCCTCACCTGTGGTGTAATAGTTCCTTATATTTTTAGCATTATATATTGGTTGATTTTTGGGATTTGATGTTAAAAGAAACAAGAAAAACAAAACCAAGAACCCTAGGATATCCTATGGGTTTCGGCCACTAGAGGTTTAGGGTCAAAGATGATACTAAAAATCTTTATAATGTTGTTTAATGTTCTCTTATGATGTTTAGAGATTAAAAATAATTTTTGGGAATTTTTGGGGTACCCTAGAATACCCTAGGGTTTCGGTCAACATCAAGAACCCATGTGTAGGGTTGGGTTTAAAACCTTGAGGATATGTTTTATGTTTTATCATGATATAAGGGAGATGGAGGGTGATTATGTGAATGTTTCACATGGCCTAGAGACCCTATAGGTTTCGGCCAAGTACCCTAATAGGGTGGAAGGTAAGGACTTATTTCAAGTAAGGGCTCCAATGGCCCTATGGTAAGATATGGTTGGTGTTTAAGCAATTGATTTAGGGTTTTAATGGAATTTCTTCATGCCCCCATGGCCTTGAAGTTTCGGCCAAGAGCAAGACTAGGGTTAAAGGATTAGGGTTGGTCTTAAGTATGAACTCAAATGTTTCCTATGGCCTAGTATGAATGTAGGAGATGTTGTTTGGGAAGTTATGGGAAGTTTCATGGACCTAGGGTTTCCTTGGGGCTATCGGCCAAGGACCTAACCTAGGGCTAGTGTTGGGTTAAACCTACCAAGATGCTTGGGTATAGGTTATTAAGATGTATGTATAAGTAAGGTGAAAGAATTCTATGTTAACCAAACCCTTAGTTTATATGTCATGAATTATATGTTAGGTCATGAATGTTTGGACATGTGCCATGTTTTATGAATGATATGTATGTATGTCATGTCATATGAATGATATGTATGTATGCCATGATTTATAAATAATTTGTATGTATGCCATGCTTTATGAATGATGTGTACATATGCCATGTTTAAGAATGAAAATGATGCCATGTTTAAGAATGAAAATGAAGAATGAAGTTAAAGTTCATGCCTTTAAGGCATAACGATGATGTTAAGTATGATGAATGAATGAATATGCTATGAATGATGATGAATGAAAAAGCATGTGAAAGCATTTTATTTTATTTTATGGGCTTGTACCGGACCTAAGTAAGGTCCACGATTCTGGACTACCGATGAAGCTGTCCACGGTTCGGGACAACCGATGATGTTGTCCTTACGGTTCGGGACTACCGATGAAGCTGTCCTTACCCTAGTAGGTCGAGATTAGCTATCTCGTATTTACTTAGGGATGCGCGCATATGATGTATGAATGTGGTACAAGACAGGGCCCAATGAATGTTATGATTATTTTAAAAACATGTTTTTTTAAAGATTAAGCATCCTTATGTATATATGCAATTGCCACATGCATCCATCCATGTTGTGCATCATATTTATGATAAGAATATTATGCAAAGAAATTTTATGCAAAACATGTTTATGCCATGATTTCATTTATGTTTATGCTAAGTAGGATGCCATGATTTTATTTATGTTCATGCTAGTTTAGGATGTCATGATTTAATTATGTTTATCCTAAGTTAGAATGCCATGATTTTATTTATGTTCATGCTAGTTTAGGATGCCAGTTTAGGATGCCATGATTTAATTATGTTTATGCTAAGTTTGAATGCCATGATTTTATTTATGTTCATGCTAGTTTAGGATGCCATGATTTAATTATGTTTATGCTAAGTTAGGATGCCATGATTTTATTTATGTTCATGCTAGTTTAGGATGCCATGATTTAACTATGTTTATGCTAAGTTAAAATGCCATGATTTTATTTATGATCATGCTAGTTTAGGATACCATGATTTAATTATGTTTATGCTAAGTTAGAATGTCATGATTTTATTTATGTTCATGCTAGTTTCTGAAGCCATGATTTAATTAGGTTTGTGCTCAAGGGAAGAATAAGCTAATAGAAATATGACAGTGAGAATGTAATGACAATGAGAAGATCTGACAAAGGAAAGACAATGAAACATGGAAGCAATAGGTGAAATATTCAGTAGTAACAATAGCAAAGTAGAGGGAAAACTAAGAGATCAACAGAAAGTGTGCCTCCATCATATTCATGTAATCTTATGTGAATGTAATTTCAAAAAGAATCAAAGCAAGTTCTAGAGTGTCAAGTATCACAAATGCTATCACACATAAGAGGATTAAGGATAAGCATGGGAATATCCTCACTGTTGATGCAGTCTGGCCCTGATTGTTGTTTTGGTGTTGACACCGATTTTAGTTTAGGTGGATGATTATTGATGATGATTAAGTCCTGATCGAGGATCAGACATGGTATGGAAAATCCTAGCTTGGAGGGCTAGGTGTTGGAAAATCCTAATCAGGGAGGTTAGGTGTTGAAAGTCCTAGCTTGGAGGGCTAGGTGTCTGAAAAGTCCTAATTCGGAAGAGGTGGGTGAAAAGTCCTAGCTTGGAGGGCTAGGTGAAAAGTCCTAACTTGGAGGGTTAGGTGCAAATTCCCATCTTGGAGAATTGGGTGAAAAAGTCCTGGCTTGGAGGGTCAGGTCCTAGCTTAGAGGGCTAGGTTTGGAAAAGTCCAAATTCGGAAGGGTTGGGTGAAAAGTCCTAGCCTGGAGGGCTAGGTGAAAAGTCCTAACTTGGAGGGTTAGGTGCAAATTCCCAACTTGGAGAGTTAGGTGAAAAATCCTTAGCTTGCAGGGCTAAGGTGGATGAAAACTTAGCTTGGAGGGCTAGGTTTGAGTCTCTGGATCGGTCTGGTGACCGATCAGGGAATCTGGCACGCTGCTCCATCGTGGATCGGTCTGGTAACCAATGCAGCGATAACTGATCGGTCTGGTGACCGATCAGGGAGCACACAGTGAGGTTGGGAACCTACTGTGCTGCTCCTGATCGATCTGGTGACCGATCAGAGAGTATGCATTTCACCCATTGACTTGTTCCTGATCAGTCTGGTGACCGATCAGGGAGCGAGCAGTGAGGTTGAGTTCCCATGCTGAACTGCTCCTGATCGGTCTGATGACCGATCAGGATCACTGTGCAGATCGTTTTGGTGAACGATCCAGCTTCGCTGGTTCCTCACTAAGATCGATCAGGACGGTGCCTGATCGGTCTGGTGATGATCTGATCGGAGTGATGACGATCAGGAGACCTCCTGATCGGTCAGTTGACCGATCAGAAGGCTTAGGCTGAGAAACTCAGAAATCGCCCGATATAAGGGTGGATCGGTCCGGTGAACGATCCATAACCTGGGATCGGTCTGGTGATCGGTCTAGGAGAATCTCAAAGAAATCGCGATTTCTGATTAAGCGTTGGGGATCGATCAGGACGGAGCCTGATCGGTCTGGACCCAGCCTAATCGGTCTAGTGATCGATCAGGAGGCTCTCTGATCGGTCGATGATCGATCACTTTAATTCAAATTGCACTGTCAGACGATCTGATCGCGTCTGACCATATCCGATTCGCTGCTGTTTGCCTTTGATATTTGATTTACTGTGTGATTTACTGCTCTAACAGTCTGATTAAGCTGCAGGTAATAGGGGAGGATTCAAACACTCAAGGAGGGTCAATGGAGAGCTTTCCTTGGAGCAGGTTTGTCCGTTTTTCCATCTCAGGTTGCAACGGCCGAGCTGCAGACTGGAGCTGAGACTGGAGCTTGGCTGAGGGAAGCTCAGGGAGTCCAGGGATAGCTCAGTGGTAGCTGGCGTTGGCAGATGAGCAGCTGGGAGCTGCAAAGATGGTGTCATCTGATGCTTGGTGGAGAAACAAAAGAAGGAGAAGACTTCGGCTGAAGCAAGGGAAGCATTCGACAGTTTTATGTGTTAAGCTTGCTGAAGTTCTAGCTGCGCCTTGTGTTTTCTCCACAACTTGCTTGCTGTGTTCCTGAAGTCTTCATCACTTTGTGCAAGCAACTGCAATCGAGAAGCAACCAACTCTTACGTGAGTGCTGGGAGGAAAGAACAAGGAGCTTGGAGTCCAACAGTGAGAAGACACGAAGGAGGGAGTCCTTGCGTGAGATCGTCGCTAGGTGGAGCTCAGGATAAGCTCGCTGTGTTCTTGTCCTTGCTAGTTGCTGAGTAAGAGTATTCTCTGTGTTTCATTGTGCTTAATTCTATATCCTTGTTTGAAACGCTGTGGAGAGGTTTCTCCACCGAGAAGGAGGTTGCGTTATATCCGGTGAACACTGGGGCTTGATCTGCCGACGATCAAGGGATCGCCCACCTTAAGGGCACGCCAAGGAGTAGGGGCAAGTTATCTCCGAACCTTGTAAACCCTCTTGTTAGCGATCTTGGTAGTTGTCTTTGTTTGCTTTCATTTCTGTTTTTAGCTTACTGCACTGCTTCGTTTTCCTTTGCTTCTTCCGCTGTGCTACTAACAAAGTTGAGTGCAGAAATTTGATTTGTGTCTAAGTCAAAGAGATTGGCTATATTTACCCCCCCCCCTCTAGCCATCTGGTTTCCAACACTCACTAGGTGAACAATAAAATGTCATGCTTAATCTAACAAGATAGAGTCCATCACCACAACAAATGACTAAATGCAATTAATGCCCCCAAGCATACCAAAGAAACCAAAACTCAATAGTCAGACTTAACCATCTTTTATGATTCTCAAAGCATAATAAAGGAACATGTAAGGAGATACAACTCGAAATCAAACAAGATTTATTCAAGACCAAACAAAATGCAGAATGAGAAAGCAAAGTGTGAATGCAAAGTATAAAAGCAAACAAACATGCAAGTATAAACATAAAGAAAAATAAGAAAAAGAAAGAAAAGGAACAAACTCCCCTTTATTCCTGGCGGTTGGAGACGGTTAAGGTGTAACATCCATCCCGGTAGTGGTGGAGTATGGGTAGTTGAGAGAGCATTCTTCACTTGATCCATGTCATGGTGCATTGCTCCCCCACACTTAAACTTTACATAAGGAGGTTCTGGTGGTCGGAGACGATTTCGGTACAATATCCATTTTAGAGGTGGAGTGCTCTGAATTAAAGTAAGATCTACTCCTCCCTCTCGATGCTTGTTGGAAGTCCTTCCGGGAGGTTGTAGGCTGTTCAGTTTGAGTACCCATTCTAGCAGCCTACGGGATCCTGCAAAACCATGTAAAGAGAATACCTCCCACACGTATACAGGGTAAGAAAGGAATGAAATATAAACAACCTCTACATAAGATGAATCAAGATATGCATCACATCCAATGAAATCAATTTTGGGTACCTCTATGAATTTTTCAAAAACATTCTCCACATATGATTTATCAAAAATTGTATCATAGACAATGAAATCAACCTGAGGTACTTCTATGAGTTTTTCACAATCCGTTTCTATACAGGATGTATCAAGACATACATCACAACCAATAAATGTATCAAAAATTTCACCACAGCCAACAAAGTCAACACTGGGTACATCCATGAATTTTTCACAATTAGACTCAATACAAGATGAATCAAGAGATATATCACAACCAATAATAGGTACCTCTATGGATTTTTCTAAACAATGAGGAGAAATACTTACCTGATCGTGCTGAAGAATACTTGGAGGGCCTACAAGAGTAGATGTGACCGTTGCTTCCTCCTAGTCAAATACATGTTCCACTTCAGGTTCAGGTTCTGGTGGGCATCCAACTGAAACAGGTGATTCTTGGGTTCTTGCTTCCACCATGCAAGTCCCTACACCTCCAGACTTATCCTCTGAGTCTTCTAATATATCATTCAATGGTGGTGGTCCCTGGGGCTCTATGCAATCCCCTACACCTGTGGATTCATCTGCAACGCATGCTTCATCAACCATATCTGCAACAACCATATTAGAAAAATTAGGACCATCAATAACAATATCATCACGAAATAAAAGATGAGAAAGGTCCTGTGGAGCTTCAGAAATGAGTTTAAGGCTGTCACAAGCTTTTCCATCAATCTCCTCCACTGCCTCTATAGATAATGACTGCCCAGTAGGTATGGGTGGTCCCTGGGGCTCAGTGCAATCCCCTACACTCTCAAACTTATCCTCTGAATGCATCTCAATCAATATAGGTGGTCCCTGGGGCTTAGTGCAATCCCCTACACCTATAGAATCATCTGTAACAAAAAATAAGTCAGATACTGTAACGACCCGAAAAATTCTCTTAATATTTTCTTAAAATATTAAGCATGTTTAAATAATTTTTCAAGGGATCTAGAAATATTAAGGAGAACTTAGGCCTAGAAAATCCATGTTTTCTCATTTAAATTGAGAAAACTAAGTACCAATGAGCTTTAAATGGGCTCCAAAAATGGGTATTAATTAGGTAAAATTAATATAAATTAGGTAAAATTAATATAAATATAAAAGAATTTTATTTATGAATATTGGCATAATTATGGGTGATTTTAGGGGGATTTTTGGAATTTAGGAAATAAAAATAATAAAATAAATGAAATAAAAATAAAATAAAAATAAAGGTGCATGAGCCAAGGATTGAACCTTGGACCTCTTGTTCAACCATGTAAGCCTTAACCAACTCACCTAGCAAGGGATTTCTATGAGGAAATGATGTGGATATAAGTTAAGATTAAGAAGAAGATGAAGAGTCATGGAGAGACTCTTCATTTACCTCCTTAATGGGCTATTAAAGGGGGGTTTTGGGAGTTACCTCTTCTTCCCATTACTTGCATTTCGAAAACTCTTCCTCCCCTCATTCTTGCCGAGCACCAAGAAGAGGGTTTTCCCCTTCGAAAAACTTCCACCAAGGTCCCATCTCCTAGATCTAAAGTCTCTTCCAAGGATACAAGGACAAGGGTGTTCAAGGGTCCAAAGATCTTACCATTTTCTTCTCTTCCAAGGTTCGAAAAATCAAGAAACCCAAGGTAAGACTCCCTCACCTGTGGTATAATAGTTCCCTATGATTTCCATGATTTTTAGCATGATATATTGGTTAGTTTTCGAATTTCATGTGGAAAGGAAAGAAAACCAAGACCCTCATGCTTAAGGGTTTCGGCCACCATGTTTTATAGGTCTATAATTATGCTAAAAATCATGATAATGTTATTTAATGTTCCCTTATGATGTGTAGAGGTTAAGTATAATTTTTGGGAATTTTTGGAGTACCCTAGGACACCCTAGGGTTTCGGCCAACATGAAAGAAACAAAACTAGGAACCCTAAGTTTAAGGGTTTCGGCCACCATGATTTACAGGTCTATAATTATGCCAAAAATCTTGAAAATGTTATTTAATGTTACCTTATGATTTGTAGAGGTTATGTATAATTTTTGGGAATTTTTGGACTAACCTAGGATACCCTAGGGTTTCGGCCAACATGAAGGAACCTAAGCAAGCACCCTAGGACACCCTAGGGTTTCGGCCGCCATGTTTAAGGGTCTAAAATGATGATAAAAATCCCAATCATGATGTTTAATGTACTCTCATGATGTCTAGAGGTTTAATACAATTTTTGGGAATTTTTGGGGTACCCTAGAGACCCCATATGTTTCGGCCAACCTCAAGGACCCAAGGGTTAGGGTTGAGCCTTTAACTTCAAGTATATGTTTATGTGTTGCCATGATAAGTATGATAAGTTTATGTTCAGGATATGAATGATGCCATGATAAGAATGATAGGGTTATGATCACGATAAAAATGATGCTATGATATGTTAGGTTCATGATATGAATGATGCCATGTTAAGTATGTTATGTTTATGTTTAAGAATGAGGATGATGCCATGTTTAAGAATGAAAATGATGCCATGTTAAGTATGTTATGTTTATGTTCATGATAAGAATGATACATACCATGTCTTATGAATGATAGATATGTATGCCATGATTTAGGAATAAGATGTATGTATGCCATGTCTTATGAATGAAGTTAAGTACATGCCTTTAAGGCACAGCTATGATGTTAAGTATGATGAATGACAAGTATGATGAATGAAAGATGATGCTTATGTCTTTAAGGCATAAATATGCTAAACGGCACGGTCGATGGTTGACGGTACGACGGTCGAGAGGACCGGTAAATGGGCCGGTAGACGGGCCGAGCCGTAACAAGTTATGCTATGTTAAGTATGCTATGAATGAATGATGAATGATGAAACATGAAAAGTATTTTACTTTATGTATGGGCTTGTACCGGACCGAAGTATGGGTCTAAGGGATGGGCACCTTAAGAACGCCCCGGTTTTGGACTACCGTAGCTGTCCACGGTTCTGGCCCTACCGGAGCTGGGCAACAGGGATGGGCACCTTAAGAATGCCTCGGTTCGGGGACTACCGACTATGCTGTCCTTACCCTAGTAGGTTGGGGCTCGCGACTTCGGACTTGCTAGGGATGCGCGCTATGATGTATGTATGTGGTACAAGCCGGGGACCCCAAATGATGTTATGATGATTATGTTTAAGCAAATTAAAAGTATGTTTTAAAAGTTAAGCATCCTTATGTATATGCATTTCCACTCATGCATCCATTCATGTTATGCATTATGCTATGATGATAAAATTTTATGCTTACGCTCCATGTTAAGAAATATGCATGAGAATAAATGATCTATGCCATGGTAATGTTAAGAAGATGTTCATATGTTATGATAGGAAGAATGTTCACTATGTTCATGTTTAGCTATGATAATAATTATGCCATGCTTAGAATGTCTACTTTGTTTATGTTTATGCCATGAATTATGTCATGCTTAGAAGGTCTACTATGTTCATGTTTATGCCATGTATCATGCTATGCTTAGGATGTTCACTATGCTTATGTTTATCCCATGTATCATGCCATGCTCAGGATGTTCACTATGTTTATGTTTATGCCATGTATCATGCCATGCTTAGAATGTTTACCATGTTTATGTGCATGTCATGCTCAAGTGATTTAAGATGTTATGTTTTAAGTAGAGCACCAAGTATGTTAAAGTTTCATGTGCTCATTATGTGATGATAAACGATGAATGGTTTTTGTGAGTAGGAAAGAGTCTTACTAAGCCTGTGTGCTTATAGTCTTATTTCCTTATACCGCAGATCATTCAAGGGGACAATGATGGAAGCAGCAGGAGGGCAAGAACGCATGTGTGTCATAGTGACTTGGCCCATGAAACTATATGTTTACTTATATGTTTGAATAATGACTTATGGAACCTTATGACCTTATGATATGATGTTATGTGAGACATGATATGATGCTTAAGTTCAAAGTTAATATGCTAAGGTTCCCATGTCAATAAGTTAAGAATGGTAACAGGGCATGTATAAGTTAAGTTATTCCGCTGCCTTATGATGTCTACATGCCCTAAGCATGTTAACGTAACGCCGCTTAGGAAAAAAAAAGCGGGCGTTACAGATACAGTCTTCAAATATTCAGCCTCCCCTGTAGCTAACACCTCCTCCTGGTCATCCGAACTAGAATATCCTCTCTGAGCATCGATCCTGGTCCCTGTAGTCTGCATCTGGCTAATGGTGGAGGATATCCGTCTGATTGGTTGCTTTATCTTCTGACTGGAAGCATCAGTCCTACTCTGATTCTGTCTATAATCTCCCTGATGCTGCTGAAATGGAGTGCTAAATTGCTGAAAATCCTTCTCAATTTGCTGCTGAATCTGAGCGCTAAGTTGCTACAACCTCCTCTCATTTTCTTGAAGATATTGAGTGAGAAAGGGCTCCAAAGTGGGTGGAAGCTCCGGTTCTTGTTGCTGAACTGGATGTGACCATGAAGGCATAGGATCATCCTGGAATGTCTGTAGGTTCTGATATGCTGGATATTGCTCAGTAAATTGACTTTGTGTATCCTCATGCCTGAAATATGACTGATCCCCCTAATTAGAATCGTAGGAATTAGAAAATGAGTTATACCTATGTGACTGTTGAGGTTGTTGAAAATCAATTTGACCACTTGGTGGAGGTTGCTGAAGAATGTGACTTTGGAATTGCTGATCTGCTTGCTGAAAGTGTTGGTTGAAAGGTTGAAAATTCTGAGGCTGTGAAGATGGAAAGTCTTGCTGAAAATTCTGGAATGGTGGCTGATGAACTTGCTGTGAATGTGACTATCCTTGCTGATCATAATTGATTGGTTGTTAGAAATCTTGGAAACTCTGCTGAAACTGTTGTTGTGGCTGCTATAATGGTTGAAAATCTGAATAGGGCTGCTGAAATTCATGAAAAGGCTGAAATTGTGGCTGCCCTTGCTGAAATTGATATTCTGGTTGTTGAAAATCTGAATAGGACTGCTGAAAATCTTGGTTTTGCTACTGAAACTGTTGACCCGGCTGCTGGTAAGTAGATGAATAAGCATGCTTAAACATACATTTTAACTCCATCAAAAATTTGTTCTCTAACTGTTCATTTGATGACATTTTGAACCTGTAGTCCTGTCACAAAACAAACAAAAAGGCAGCACCTGTGTACAAAAGGATAAAGCAAATATAAATAGAATCAAATCCTAAAATTATCAAACACCACTACACTCCTCGGCAACAGTGCCAAATTTGATAATCGATTTCAGTCGAGTTACGGTTTCAAATACAATTAAAATGTCAAACTCCTCTAAACTAATGTAGTATAGAGTAACTCGAGTCGTCTCTCTCAAGGAATGTAATGATAGGTTAATAATCTTAGGATTCCAACTTATTGCTTCTGGATTTTGGATATGAAACTGGGGTTTGTATTTGAACGCTATGACTATGAAATGAAATAGCAAAGCGAGTATGAAATCTAATCCTAATTAACGAAAGACAATGCGAGTAAAGAAGATCTAATCTAACCTAAACTACAATTGCAAGAAAATTAAAAGCAACATAAAAGAAGCATTCAAGAAATAGGGCATCAATGAAACCTAACATAATTGCATCAAATCGAAAGACATAACCATAAGGAAACATAAAGCAATCAAACTAACACATCTTAAAAGAATCTAAGCTAAAGAAAATGTAAACTTGAAATCTATCTAATGGAGGGGATAATTCATCAAACATATGATAGGCATGAGTGAATTTAATCAAGGTACGTGCAATCCAAACATGGAGAATCAAGCTCAATACAAGCATTCATCAATTAACACAAACATCCAACTCTAAGAAACAAACAACCAAATCTGATGGAGGACTGCCGAAAGGAAGAATGGCTAAGATGTGGCTGTTGCGTCCAAGGCTTGAGGAAGAAGATGGTGCGTTGGTGGAGCTTGCGCTCCCAACCAGGAGAGGAGAAGGAGGAGATGTTGATGGAGTAGAAATGGACGGCCGGCGGCTGTGAGGTGGAGGGAGGAACCGCCGGCCCTTGGTGGCGATGGATGGAGAAGAGGGGCGTCGGGTTTGTGTGATGGCGTGATGTGAGAAGAGTGATCCCCTCCTTTGGCTACCCTTTCTTCCTTTTCTACCTCTCTTTTCCACCCTTGATTTCCTCTGATAAGTGGGTGAGATCACTTGCAAGAAAACTCCATCAATAGTCGTTGCCAGATTCAAGTGGAGGGTTGTGATGACCCGTGCATCCGTTCGCATCTGGACAGCTACTTATCGGACTGAATGGCTCTGGATCGATCTGGATGCTTCCTGATCGGTCTGGGGACCGATCAGAAGTCTCCCTGATCGGTCTGGGGACCGATCAGGATGTGATCAGTAGCTAAAATTCTGAATTCCTCTGTGTCATCTGCTCCTGATCGGTCTGGGGACCGATCAGGCCTTCCCTGATCGGTCTGGTGACCGATCAGGCCTCCCCCTGATTGGTCTGGTGACCAATCAGGGCTCCAAAAAAATGAAATTTGAGTCTGATGTCGTTCTTTATGGATCCATCTTCGCCCCGGATGTGCCCCTTTTGATTCGATGATGCACAAGTTGTTCCAAAAATTCAATAGAATGAAATATGAGTGAGAAAATGTAGAAAACTTAATTAACCAATGAAAATACTTCCTATTCATAATTATGCATCATTTCATAAACAAATACACCCCAAAGCCTCAAATTCCCTAACTAATTGCACAAAATTTATCCATCAAAATGCTAGTTATTAGCCGTGCAAATAATAGCAGTGACTCCGATGGGGAGGATACTATTATTCACATCTAAGTGTTTACCATTACACGACACTATGAAAATTATCTCCGATTATGTGCCTTTTGATGGGGAAATACACACGCTCTTCAATAATTTTTTATAGTCTTTTCCGACCTAGTGATTCGTAAATAAGCCCATCCAATGGGGAGGAAGGCACTCAAAGCCGATGCGCAGACTTGTTCGCATCACTTATCGGATTGTAATGGAGGCCACGGGACCCTTAGGGTCCCTCTCCCACTTAGTTATTTAATTTGAGGAATTTTAACATGCACACACATGACAAGCACATAACCAACATAATCAAAAAGAAAATCCCAGATTTTCTAACTTTTCATGGCCTTGGTTTCCAATGCGCCTCCAGTCGTGTCGTCACCTAGTCCGCTCCTCCCTACACCATGAACAAGCCACCTTGAGGGGATCTCCGAGTCGAGATGACTAGCTAATTATTTACTTCATCGATTATGTACTCCACGAAGGAGTCTACATCAAATCTAGATCGAAAGTAAATAAAAGCTTGGCTAAACATGTTCCGTATTTAATTATAAAAATTAAATACTACTGTAACGACCCGAAAAATTCTCTTAATATTTACTTAAAATATTAAGCATGTCTAGATAATTTTCCGAGGAACCTAGAAATATTAATGCAAACCTTGGCCTAGAAAATCCATGTTTTCTCATTTAAATTGGGAAAAAGGGCACTAATGGACCTTATATGGGCTTTTTAGTACCATAATTTTTGGTGGATTTTAGGTGAAAATTGGTATAAATATAAAGGGATTTTAATAAGAAATATTAACATGATTATGGGGGAATTTTTAAGGAATTTTCGAAAATACTAGGAAAAATAAAATAAAATAAGTGGGGAAAAAATTGTGCAACTACCAAGGATTGAACCTTGGACCTCTTGTACAACCATGTATGCACTAACCAACTCACCTAGCAAGGTATTGTTAGAAGGGAATGAAGTGGATATTGGTTAAGGCATAGAAGAACATGAAGGGTCATGGAGAGACTCTTCATTTACCTCCTTAATGGGCTATAATGAGGGGGGTTTTGGGAGTTATTTCTCCTTCCATCACTTTGCAAATTCTTCCTCTTCCTCCCCTCATCCTAGCCGAACACCCAAGGAAGGGTTTCCCCTTGGAAAAGCTCCACAAGAGGTCTTATCTCCAAGATCTAAGGGTTTTCCAAGGATACAAGGACAAGGAGGCAAGGATCCAAAGATTTTGCAATCTTCTTCTTCTCTCAAGGTTCGAAAAATCAAGAAACCAAAGGTAAGACTCCCTCTCCTGTGGTATAATAGTTCCTTATGATTTCCATGATTTTTAGCATGATATATTGGTTGGTTTTTGAATTTGATGTTAAAAGGGAAGAAAATCAAGAACCCTAGGATCATGGGTTTCGACCACAAGAATTTTAAGGTCTATAATTATGCAAAAAATATTTATAATGATGTTTAATGCTCCCTTATGATGTTTAGAGGTTAAGTATAATTTTTGGGAATTTTTGGAGTACCCTAGGACACCCTAGGGTTTCGGCCAACATGAAAGGAACAAAATCAACACCCTAGAGACCCTATGGGTTTCGGCCACAATGTTTTAGGGTCCATAATGATGCTAAAAATCTTTATAATATTATTTAATGTTCCCTTATGATGTTTAGAGATTAAGGATAATTTTTAGGAATTTTTAGAGTACCCTAGGATACCCTAGGGTTTCGGCCAACAACAAGAACCCTTGTGTAGGGTTGGGTTTAAAACCTCAAGGGTTTGTTTTATGTATTGTCATGATATAAGGGAGATGGAGGGTATTTATGTGAATGTTTCACATGGCCTAGAGACCCTATAGGTTTCGGCCAAGTACCCTAATAGGGTGGAAAGTTAGGACTCATTTCAAGTAAGGGCCCCAAATGGCCCTATGGTAAAGTATGGTTGGTGTCTAACAATTGATTTGGGGGTTTTAATGGAAATTTTTCCATGCCCCATGACCTTGAAGTTTTGGCCAAGAGCAAGATTAGGGTTGGCCTTAAGTATGGAATCAAATGTTTCCTATGGCCTAGTATGTATGTATGGGATGTTGTTTGGGGAAGTTATGTGAAGCTTCATGAACCTATGGTTCCTTGGGGCTTTCGGCCAAGGGCCTAACTTAGGGTTAGGGTTGGGTTAAACCTCCAAAGATGCTTAGTAAGATGGAAGAAGTTCTATGTTACCCAAACCCTTAGTTTGTATGTCATGAATTATATGTTAAGTCATAGATGTTTAGACATGTGCCATGATTTATGAATGATATGTATGTATGCCATGTCTTATGAATGATATGCCATGTTTTATGAATAATATGCATGTATGCCATGTCTTATGAATGATACGTATGTATGCCATGTTTTATGAATAAGATGTATGTATGCCATGTCTTATGAATGAGGTTAAAGTACATGCCTTTAAGGCATAACGATGATGTTAAGTATGATGAATGAATGATGATGAATGACAAGTATGATGTACTTAACGAATGAATGATGATGAATGACAAGTATGATGAATGAATGATGATGAATGACAAGTATGATGAATGAATGATGATGAATGAAAAAGCATGTGAAAGCATTTTATTTTATTTTATGGGCTTATACCGGACCTAAGTAAGGTCCACTGTTCTGGACTACCGATGAAGCTGTCCACGGTTCGGGACTACCGATGAAGCTGTCCTTACGGTTCGAGACTACCGATGAAGCTGTCCTTACCCTAGTAGGTCGAGATTAGCTACCTCGTATTTACTTAGGGATGCGCGCATATGATGAATGAATGTGGTACAAGCCAGGGCCCAATGAATGATATGATTATTTTTAAGTAATGAAAAGTATGTTTTCAAAGATTAAGCATCCTTATAATATATGCATTTGTCCATGCATCCATCCATGTTATGCATTATGTTATGAAAAGTATGTTTTTGCAAAGAATATTTATGAAAAACATGTTTATGCTAAGTTAGAATGTCATGATTTTATTTATGTTCATGTTAATTATGATGTCATGATTTAATTATGTTTATGCTAGTTTAGGATGCCATGATTTTATTTATGTTCATGTTAATTATGATGCCATGATTTAATTATGTTTATGCTAGTTTAGAATGCCATGATTTTATTTATGTTCATGATTGTTTAGGATGCCATGATTTAATTATGTTTATGCTAGGATAGAATGCTATGATTTTATTTATGTCATGATAGTTTAGGATGCCATGATTTAATTATGTTTATGCTAGGTTAGAGTGCCATGATTTAATTATGTTTATGCTAGGTTAGAATGTCATGATTTAATTATGTTTATGCTAGGTTAGAATGCTATGATTTTATTTATGTCCATGCTAAGTTATGTTGCCATGATTTAATTATGTTTTCTCTAAGTCTGGATGCCATGATTTTATTTAGGTTCATGTCTGGAATGTTTATGAGATTATGTTATTATGTTTATGTCTATGCCAAGTAGTATGCCAAGCCATGAATGTTTTTATGTCTATGAATATGCTATGCTATGAAAGTGACTAAGTTATGTTCAAGTCATGTTAAATGTATGCTAAGTGCTCATAAAGACTTATGTGCTGAGTAAAGCACTAAGTATGTTAATGTTCAAGATGCTCATGATTAAGTGATGAATGGTTTTAGTGAGTAGGAAAAAGTCTTACTAAGCCTGTGTGCTTATAGTCTTATTTTCCTTATACCGCAGATCACGCAAGGGGACCGTAAGGAAGCAGCAGGAGGACAATAAAGTATGTGTGTGATAGTGACATGGCCACGAGACCATATGTTTGCTCGTTTTATGATAGAACTTTACCTCTACTAGTATGTGCTTGAATGTGACTTTATGACATGATGCTATGTATGACATGATGCTAAGAATGACATGATGATAAGTATGACATGATGCTAAGTATGACATGATATGATGTTAGGTATAAAGTTAATATGCTCAGTTCACATGTTATGATGTTAGGAAGGGTAGTAAGTGCATGTAGGTGTAAGTTAAAGGTTTCCGCTGCATTATGATGTCTACATGCCCTAAGTATGTTAACGTAACGCCGCTTATGAAAAGAAAAAAAAAAGCGGGTGGTACAGGTTGGTATCAGAGCAGTTACCATCTCACTACACACACATCAAGCCCTCTTCCTGCAGCTTCCAAGTAAGTACCTCTTTACATATCTGATAGTAGTAAGATGTTTTATGATTTTAAGATATGCAAGTATGAACGATAGTTATGATGAAAAGTACCTTAAGATGTGTAACGATGAATGATATTTCATCTTCTTTTATGAGTTAAATAATCAGAGCAATAGGGGTAGAAGAAAGTGATTTCGTGTGTTTTTCTCTGTATATATTTGCGAATTGAAAAAGGAATGGTTTTGTACTGGCTGGGTCGGTTTGGTACTAACTATGTCATTGTTTTCAATTCCAGATGTTACATGAGAATCTCACTGAGAGGTGCCGCGAGCTGATGGAGCGGATAGAGGAAGTGGGTTACAGTCCGACCCTTGGGGTTCAGGGCAACATGGGGTTTTTGGATCGGCTATTCTGGAAACTGGAGCGGGAAGGGTTCCCGGTTATGGATGATCATAGGATCGAAGCTTTGCTTCGTTCATTGCCGAATCTGGCGAGAGTGGTCGCTCATCAGATCTGGGGACAACACGGATGTCGTATCTCATATACGGAATTGTGTAGGCAGCTTCTCCGCCATGAGTTTCCGGAAGATCTGGGGGACTCGGAGGGGGAGCCCGAGAAGTACGAGGAAGACTCCGAGATGCTCGAGATGTGGGAGGAAGACCCCGGGATGTTTGGGGAAGATCCTGAAGTGGCTGAGGGGATTCCCGAGATAGAGGAAGAGGATCCGATGGAGACAGTGGAAGATCCTGAGGTAGGTCAGGGAGGGATGAATGAGGGAGCGGCAGTGACTGCCATGATGTACTTTGTTATGGGCCTGATGGCAGCCCATCTACTTCATTGAGTCCTGTTGGCTTTTGTGAACCAATAAGGTCTAGGTAGTCGTAATACAATTTGTCAAGAATGTGGTTCAATCTTATGTTTATGAACCTGATATTAATAATGCGTGACCGATCATATCGCACAATGGTGTCAAATTACATAAAGGAAATGATAGCGCTACATGAAGACATACTGGAAAAATAGAATAGTGATTTGAGTCTTCAGAAAATAAAACAGGAGATCCTAGAAGGAAAGGGCGATGGTTTTCGTATCGCCAAAGGGGGGGTACTATACCTTAGGGATCGGCTATGTATCCCTAATGATTCGGAGCTTCGAAGAAAAATACTGACGGAAGCTCACGGACCCCCTTATTCAATGCATCCAGGATCCACCAAGATGTATCAAGATTTGAAAGAGAAGTCCTGGTGGTCCGGTATGAAGAGAGATGTGGCTCAACATGTCAGTACTTGCATGACTTGCCAGCAAGTGAAAGCAGAACACCAGCGACCCGGAGGAGTTCTGCAGCCACTTCCGATTCCGGAGTGGAAATGGGAAGATATCTCAATGGATTTCATTTCAGGACTTCCCCGGACTACAAATGGATATGATGCGATATGGGTCATTGTGGATAGGCTAACGAAGTCTGCGCACTTCTTAGCAATCAAGATGACTTATTCGATTGAGCAACTGGCTCAATTATATGTTAAGGAGATAATCAGACTTCATGGAGTTCCCAAGACCATCATCTCAGATAGGGATAGTCGCTTTACTTCGCACTTCTGGGAGTGTGTGCAGAAGTCTCTCGGTACTAAATTGTGATTTAACATCGCTTTTCACCCTCAGACTGATGGGCACACTGAACGGGTGAATCAAGTACTAGAAGACATGTTGCGAGCGTGTGCCTTGGATTTCAAAGGAAGCTGGTGTCGATATCTATGTTTAGCGAAATTCGCATACAATAATAGCTACCAAGCTACTATTGGAATGGCACCTTATGAAGCATTGTATGGGAGGAGATGTAGGTCTCCGATCTGTTGGTATGAGGGTGGTGAAAAGAAGGAAATAGGGCTCACAACAGATGTCATAGACAGCACCACCCGAGCTATACAGAATATTCGACAACGGATAGAAACTGCTCAGAGCCGACAAAAGAGTTATGCCGATGTTCGGCGTAGACCACTGGAGTTTAATGTTGGAGATTGGGTGTTTCTGAAAGTGGCTCCTATGAAAGGGGTGATAAGATTCGGGAGGAAAGGAAAGCTAAGTCCGCGTTATGTGGGGCCGTACCTGATTCTGAGAAGAGTTGGTAATGTGGCATACGAGCTGGAGCTACCTTCAGAGATGTCAGCTATCCATAACGTATTCCATGTGTCCCTGCTTAAAAAGTGTATCCCAGATATGGACCGAGTGATCAAGCCGCAGACAGTGCAAGTACAAGAGGACCTAAGTTGTGAGAGCAGACCCATTCAGATTTTTGATAGGGAGGTCAAGAAGCTGAGGAGTTAGGAGGTACCCTTAGTCAACGTCTTATGGCAAAGCCAGCGGTTCGAGGAAGCTACCTGGGAACGCGAGGATGAGATGAGGCGCAAGTACCCGGAGCTGTTCTAAGTTCGAGGACGAACTTTCACGAGGTATGGGGAATTGTAACGACCCAGAAAATTCTCTTAATATTTACTTAAAATATTAAGCATGTCTAGATAATTTTCTGAGGAACCTAGAAATATTAATGCAAACCTTGGCCTAGAAAATCCATGTTTTCTCATTTAAATTGGGAAAAAGGGCACTAATGGGTCTTATATGGGCTTTTTAGTACCATAATTTTTGGTGGATTTTAGGTGAAAATTGGTATAAATATAAAGAGATTTTAATAAGAAATATTAACATGATTAAGGGGGAATTTTTAAGGAATTTTTGAAAATACTAAGAAAAATAAAATAAAATAAGTGGGAAAAGAATTGTGCAACTACCAAGGATTGAAACTTGGACCTCTTGTACAACCATATATGCACTAACCAACTCACCAAGAAAGGTATTGTTAGGAGGGAATGAAGTGGATATTAGTTAAGGCATAGAAGAAGATGAAGGGTCATGGAGAGACTCTTCATTTACCTCCTTAATGGGCTATAAAGAGGGGGGTTGTAACGACTTGGAAAATTCTCTTAATATTTCCTTAAAATATTGAGCATGTTTAGATAATTTTCCGAGGAACCTAGAAATATTAATGCGAACTTTGGTCTAGAAAATCCATATTTTCTCATTTAAATTGAGAAAACTAAGTACTAATGGGCATTATGTGGGCTTTTTAGTACCATGATTATAGGTGGATTTTAGGTAATAATTAGTATAAATATAAATAGGATTTAATTAGGCATATTAGCATGATTATGGGTAAGCCTTAGCCTAATTATCCCTATTTTAATGGAGAAATTATGTACTAAAGAGCTTTAAATGGGCTCCAAAAATGGGTATTAATTAGGTAAAATTAATATAAATATAAAAAAAATTTATTTATGAATATTAACATAATTATTGGTGATTTTAGGGGGATTTTCGGAATTTAGGAAAATAAAAATAATAAAATAAATAAAATAAAAATAAAATAAAAATAAAGGTGCATGAGCCAAGGATTGAACCTTGGACCTCTTGTACAACCATGTATGCTTTAACCAACTCATCTAGCAAGGGAATGTTATAAGGGAATGAAATGGAGATTGGTTGAGGCTTAAAAGAAGATGAAGGGTCATGGAGAGACTCTTCATTTACCTCTTTAATGGATGATAAATAGGGGGGTTTGGGAGTTTCTTTCTCTCTTCTTTCAATTGAATTTCCTCCTCTCCTCCTTCCTCATTCTAGCCGACCACCATTAGAGGGATTTTCCCTTGGAAAAACTCCACATCTCCAAGATCTAGGTTCCTTCCAAGACAACAAGGGCAAGGAGGGATCAAGGGTCAAGAGCTCTGCAAGTTTCTTCCCTTTTAAGGTCTAAAAATCAAGAAATACCAAGGTAAGACTCCCTCACCTGTGGTATAATAGTTCCTTATAATTTCCATGATTTTTAGCATGATATATTGGTTGGTTTTTGGATTTGAAGTTAAAAGGGAAGAAAATCAAGAACCCTAGGTTTAAGGGTTTCGGCCACAAGGATTTTAAGGTCTATAATTATGCTAAAAATCTGTATAATGGTATTTGAGGTTCCCTTATGATGTTTAGAGGTTAAGTATAATTTTTGGGAATTTTTGGAGTACCCTAGGATACCCTAGGGTTTCGGCCAACATGAAAGAAACAAAGCAAGCACCCTAGGATACCCTAGGGTTTCGGCCACAATGTTTAAGGGTCCATGATGATGCTAAAAATCTGTATAATGTTATTTAAGGTTCCCTTATGATGTTTAGAGCTTAAGTATAATTTTTGGGAATTTTTGGAGTACCCTAGGATACCCTAGGGTTTCAGCCAACATGAAAGAATCAAAGCAATCACCCTAGGATACCCTATGGTTTCGGCCACAATGTTTAAGGGTCCATGATGATGCTAAAAATCTGTATAATGTTATTTAATGTTCCCTTATGATGTTTAGAGATTAAATATAATTTTGGGGAATTTATGGGGTACCCTAGGGTCCCCTAGGATTTTCGGCCAACCCATGAACTCATGGGTAGAATTAAATCCAAACCCCCAAGCATATGTGTTGTGTATTAACATGATATAAGGGAGATTAAGGGTGACTTATGAGACCCTTTTTCAAGGCTTTGTGATCCACAAGTTTCGGCCAAGGTTTGATGGTAGGGAAAAAGTTAGGCCTTTCCCCAAGTAAGGGCTCTAATGGCCCTTATAGTATGGTATGGTTGATGTTAATGGATGATTGAGGATTTTAATGGAATTTTTCCATGTACCCATGCCCTAACAAGATTCAGCTAGCCCTAGGAAGGAGGGTAAGGATTAGGGTTAACCCTAATCATGAGCCCTAAGGGCTCCCTATGGTCATATAGGCAATGTATGGATGTTCCTTTACCTTGTGCCAACTGATACGTTTATGGGAATGATGGAAACCTTCTATGTAGGTTTCGGCCAAGGCTAGGTAATTAGGGTTTGATGGAGTTATGATTTGAAGAATGATGGTTTATAGTTCATTATGAAGAATACATAAGGGTTCAAGCATGTGGTAGGAATTTAAGTTACCTATAACCCTAACCTTAAGTACCATGTTTATGTATGTATGCTTATGATTTGGATGCCATGCCTAATAGGGTTATTTATGAATGTTTTATGTTCCATGTCATGCACTTGGATAGTAGGAATCATGTTTATGGAAGTCCTACCTATGAATACTTATGTTATGTTAAGAACCATCACTATGTGAAAATTGATAATAGACTTCGGATATTATCTGAAGTAATAGGTAGATAATTACCGAAGTAGACGCGCGTGAAGTAAAAAGGTCAGTTTTTTACTTCACCATGAAATACCGAAGTCTTTCACCGGTTCAAAATTGAACCGTTTTCAAAGTAAAATGGCTCTAATACTTCATCGATCTCGCTGAAGTATTTGATCGTATATAACTTCATAAGTACTTCTGAAGTAAAATATTTATACGACTTCACAAGTTTTTTATTCTCGTGTAGTAAATATTTAATTTTACTTCTACAAAAATTGAATTGGTCGAAGTATTTTTTGTTGTATAACTTCAGCATAATGTAGACGTATTAGAGTGTATGTTGCTATAACAAATATTTAAATTTAGCGAAGTAATTTATACAAACGACTTCACAAATTAAAAAAATGACGAAGTAAATATTTTTTTTAACTACGCTGCTAATTAAATTTGACGAAGTCTGTTGTATTGCATTACTACACTATTTATTTGTATTGTCGAAGTAATTCATCATATTTATTACAATACAATTTTAATTAAACAAATATTTTTCACCGCAATATTTTTCAAAAATATCTATTTGAATTACTACAACACAATATTTTTCACCATCAAAATTAAACAAATATATATATATATATATATCAGAAATTTCTATTTCTTACAACTCAAAAGTGTATTCATAAAATGCATTAACCAACTTCACCCAAAATCTATTGTATTCATAAATCTCAAAATACAATCAAAAGTTTTTTCACAACCTACACTTAGGCACCCACATAAAAGTAGACAAATTCACTCCATTCGCTTCTGACTTTATCATACCAAGATTGATGAACTGCAAGATCCTATCATATATTCCATACACTTGGACAAGGCCATATGATGAACTGCTAACAAAAGAAAAGAATTAATCAAAAACTAAAAGAAAGTTTGATCAACAATAGAATATACGGAACCAAGATTTTTGTTTGCTAATTTTTCTACACTACCATATAGTGTACCAAAGGAAGTATCAGTAAAGATATTTGATTGGTCAGTGTTATGATGTAAGGAACTGCCCAACAACACATAAAAAGATAGTATAAAAGAGACCAAAACACCAAGATCGATAGGTGAGGTTCCAGCAAACTTAAGGTAAAGCACTATTTTCCAGCAAATGAAAAGCCACTTAAGAAAGCATATTATTCATAGACATCATAAGTTGCCAAGTAAAATACACTTAAGAAAGCAATTTTATTCCAAGGTTAACAATTTGTAAAAAGATTGTTAACAATTTTATGTCAAGTATTATGAGGTATTGACTGCCAAGGAAAATCGTCTACATGTCTACACAGCTCATTGACATCATAAGTTGCCAAGTTATATTTAAAAACTCAAGGGAAGTAAGTCATACTAACCACTCCTACATTCAATCTTACATATAATATAACTACAGTTGGCAATTAAAAAGTGATAGAGGCTTGTAGGATAATATATGATATAAAACAGATATCATATTAACATGAACAGATATGAATTGAACCAAACAAAGTGTCACAGGTTATCAAACATGAACAACACGATTAACATACCAACACGATTAACATAACATGAACAAAGATAACAACACAATTAACCGACCTGAGCAAGTTAACTACATAGATTTCAAGGTGATAATAGGAGTCAACCAATCTGATCGGTATTTCCAGAAAACCAAAACGTATTTATTTGCCTCCTCAAGGTTGAAATAACAGTAAAATTGCTCTATTACGGAAACAACACAAATTAATTCCAAATAATTTATTTGCCTCCTCAAGATTGAATTTTGAGTCGCCCCTGAAAAGTAAATGAAACTTGAAAGGTAATATACCAATCTTTCTAAATGTATAGAAAAGCATTGTATTACCTTGTAGTAGATTATGGCCATTATGCTTGATCTTAGCATCAACTTCAATTTCATTAGACAGTAAGAGTACTGTGAATCAAGAAAAGTCCTACATTAACAAGTAGTTATTACTTCCTCAACAAGACAAAGAAAAATAGAAAAAAGGACAAATGACATAATAAAATCTGTACAAAGGAGAAAAAGGCCCATGGATAGAGCGAGGATATATTCCTCTGTGCTATTAGAACTTGTACAAAGGAGAAAAAGGCAACAAGATGTAATTCAGTTCTTAATGATGAATAAAATCTTCTTTAAAGAATGAACTAATATACACAAAAATATATTTTATTCAAGACCAAGCATACCATGTGGAAGACAAATTTACCATTACCTTCAATATTTTAGAGAGATTAAGTTAATGAGTAAGTTTTGGAGAAAGAATGATTGAGATATCACTAAGAGAGAATAAAATTTCTAAAAACAACATTTACGAGATCATAATACATAATTGACAATTTATCTTTAATAAATCAAGTATTGATTGCTAATACAAGTATTGATAATTCATGCTATATGATTCTAAGGGAAAGAAAAAAAGAAAATTCATCAGAAATTATGCCTAACCCAAACCATAGGAAATAAAAGAAGTAATAGTGTCTTATAAGGAAGGAGATGCCCTACGACAAGAGATGTCAGAAATCATAGGGTAGGAAACTAACTTGGTTGATGAACTGAGCTCACGGCAGCATCTCACAGGGTCACATGCTAACATTTAGGGCACAATCACATGGTGAGAGGAATCCAACAACTGATCAAAACATAGGAAGACTGTTTACTTCACTGTTAAAGAAGGAAAACCATCCAACCCCAAAATCATTACCTGCAACAGAATTTTCAACATAAGAACCCTTACCTAGCAGCCCCGACGACCCTCCTCAGCTCCGACGATCAGTAGGGAGTCCCGCAAGTCTACAATTCCATTGAAAATATGGATCAAACCAGCCGTAAAACTCCCGTTAAGCTCACAACCAAAGTCTAATATGATAGATTCAATCTATCTGATCCAAATCCAGAAACCATCAAAGATTAAACCTAGATAAGGCTCCTTACCTGTGATTCGCGACCCCAACAGTTGTGATCAGAAAGAACAAGCAGGGATCTTCGGAAGAAAGCAATGGTCTAGGGTTTCCTCGTCGCGAGCCTACCTCCGACTACAGCTTAGTGTCGCCCCTCGTCCGCGTGCGTGAAAGCGAAAGGAGTAGCCGTCGGATAGGCTTCAGCGTCGATTAGGACTCGCGAAGGCATGGGGGAAGAAGAAATCGGGTTGGAGTATCTTCAGCCGCGGCTAGGGTTCGCGGAGAAGTGTTGAGGAGGAAGGAAAGCTCATCTGCTTCGATTGAGCGGAAAGGGAATCAAATCGCAGGGCAGTGGCTCCACCTGCGGCTAGGTCACGCGAAGAAGAAGAGTAAGGATCGAGGCTGCGGGCTTTGGCTGCGAGCGAGCGAGCGAGCGGAAATGAGGGTTTTTAGGTGAGGGGCTTTTTAATGATTAGTTTAGGGTTTTAATGATTAGTTTAAAAATAAATATAAATTGATTAATTTATTATTAAGAGAAAAAATATTTTAATAGATACAAACCTATTACTTCGGTATATAAACTTATGAATTTTATTTTATAACTTATTACTTCATCGAATATTTATTATGAAGTAAAATATAGATAAAATTGGTTACGAGATCATTAATTTTTAAACTACGAAGTCTAAAATGGAATTTACTACATCAAATTTATTACTGAAGTTTATTAGTATGTATTACTTCGTTAAAAGATTTCACCGAAGTAACCAGTGGCGAAGTCTATTCTTGATTTTCACATAGTGCATGTGATGTTATATGTTCATGCTATGTTAAGAACCATGCTATGTTATATGTTCATGTTATGTTAAGAACCATGTTCTGTTACGTATGATAAGAATGATGCATGCCACGTTGTTATGAATAAGGATGCATGCCATGTTATGAATAATGATGCAAGCCATGTTAATGAATAAGGATGCATGCCATGTTATGAATAATGATGCATGCCATGTTATGAATAATGATTCATGCCATGTTATGAATAAAGATGCATGCCATGTTTATGAAGAAAGATAATGCTCATGCCTTCCAGGCATCATGATGATCAAGCATGTTTTAAGTCATGCTTCATGTAACCAAGTTATGTCATGTTTAAATATGCCATGAATGTCTTATGAATGATGAAGCATGTAAAGTATTTTACATTATGAATGGGGCTTGTACCGGACCGAAGTATGGGTCCAAGGGATGGGCACCTTAAGAACGCCCCGGTTCTGGACTACCGAAGCTGTCCACGGTTCTGGCACTACCGAAGCTGTGCAACAGGGATGGGCACCTTAAGAACGCTCCGGTTCGAGGACTACCGACTATGCTGTCCTTACCCTAGTAGGTCGAGGCTAGCTACCTTGTATTTACTTAGGGATGCGCGCCCGGATGTATGTATGTGGTACAAGCTGGGGACCCCAACAATGTGATGATTATGTTTAAGTATTTAAAAGTATGTTTTCAAAAGTTAGGCATATATATATATATATATATATATATATATATATATATATATATATATATATATATATATATATATATATATATACATATGCATTCCACCCACGCATTCATTCATGTTATGCATTATGCTATGATGATGATGTCTTATGCTTATGATTCATGTTAAGAAATGGGTATGATAGTAAATGATTTATGCCATGATTATGTTAAGAAGATGCCCATATGCTATAATGGAAAATATGCCCATGATATGCTAGATAGGTTGGTCTATACCTTATGTTTATGTTTATACCATGTTCCATGCCATATTAAGAATGTCTAATAATGGGTATGCTTATACCATGCTTTATGCTACGATAAGAAAGTTTAATTATGTCTATGCTTAGGTTCATGCTTTAGGCCATGATAAGAATGTTAATTATGTCTATGCTCATGTTTATGCTTTATGCCATGATAGGAATGTTTAGTTATGTTTATGGTTATGCCATGTATCATGCCATGAAAAGTTAAGTAGGTTTATGTTTATGCTTCATGTTTAAGACTAAATGATGATTATGTTTCATATGATTATAAATGAAAGACGAATGGTTTTAGTGAGTAGGAAAGAGTCATACTAAGCCTGTGTGCTTATAGTCTTTTTCCTTATATCGCAGATCATGCAAGGGGACAATGAGGAAGCTGCAGGAGGGCAAGAACGTATGTGTGTGATAGTGACTTGGCCCAGGAACCTAAATATTTACCGTTTATGCTAGAACTTTACTTTTGATATTTCTATGCTCGAATAATGACTCATGGAACTTTATGTTATGATATGACATGATATGATGCCTAAGTTCAAAGTGAACCTTATAATATGAGGTTAGGTATGACATGATATGATGCTTAAGTTCAAAGTTAATATGCTAATGTTTCTATGTCATTAAGTTAAGAATGTTAGTAGGGCATGTATGAGTTAAAGTTATTCCGCTGCCTTATGATGTCTACATGCCTTAAGTATATTAACGTAACGCCGCTTAGGAAAAAAAAAGCGGGCGTTACAGGTTGGTATCAGAGCAGTTACCATCTCACCTCACACACATCAAGCCCTCTTCCTGCCGCTTCCAAGTAAGTACCTCTTTACATATCTGATAGTATTACGATGTTTTATATATGCAAGTATGAACGATAGGTATGATGACAAGTACTTTACGATATGTAACGATGAATGATGTTTTATCTTCTTTTAGGAATTAAGTGTTTAGAATAATATAGGGGTAGAAAAAAATTGATATTGACCATACTTGTCTTTGCTGAAGAAAACATGGCTAGAAGACTGAGTAACCGACTTAACGTGGCAACCCCATCGCCTGATCTGGTGCAATTGCTAACCCAGCTCCTGCAGCAAGTCACCGAGCAGCAGCAAACCATTAATACTTTGATGAACCAGCAGGAAAATTCCACTACCCCACCAATGAACCAGACTGCTATACCCGTTGCGCCCACCGTTACGCAAAACCCTTTGACGGGCCTGACCACTACAGCACGTCAGGAGGCTTACCTGATTCAATGGTTGAGGCTGAAATCGGAAAATTTCTCGGGTATTGGTGAACCGTGGGACGCCCAAGCGTGGTTCAAGACAGTGGAAAGTACCCTGGAGCTGCTAGATTGGCCGGAGTATGAGAAGATCAAGTGTGCGTCTTTCTGCCTTTCTGGAGATGCCAGAATGTGGTGGGAGAGGGTCAAAGCCAAACGACAGGTGAACCAGATGACGTGGTCGGACTTCGAGTTGGAATTCTTCGAAGAATTCTTCCATATGCGTGTTACCAATAAACACAATGATGAGTTCACGGAATTTCGACAGGGCGACCTCTTGGTCAATGAAGCCGTGAAGAAATTCAACTGATTGGCTCGCCTATGCCCTGAAATGGTCCGCACTGAGAAGGAAAGGGTCCGGCTTATGCTGAGGATGTTGCGACCGGAAATAGCTTTGAATGTGGCCGGCGGGGTGCACCGACCACAGACCGCCGAGGAGCTGTTTAGCAGTGCCCTACTGACCGAGCACTATTTGAACAACATCAATCAGCAAAGGAAAGCATTAAATGAAAGTAAGAATCAGGTTCACTCCGGGATTCTTGAATATTCCTTTCATTTATCCCTAATGCTTTTCCTTAAACATCGCTCAGGGAGTCAGAAATCCCAGAGTGGCAACGCTAACTGGTGTAACGACCCGGAAAATTCTCTTAATATTTTCTGAAAATATTGAGCATGTCTAGATAATTTTCCGAAGGACCTAGAGGTATTAATACGAACTTTGGCCTAGAAAATCCATGTTTCCTCGTTTAAATTGAGAAAACTAAGTGCTAATGGGCCTTATGTGGGCTTTTTAGTACCATGATTATAGGGGGATTTAGGTAATAATTAGTATAAATATAAATACGATTTTATTAGGCATATTAGCATGATTATGGGTAAGTCTTAGCCAAATTTTTCCTATTTTAATGGAGAAATTAGGTACTAATGAGATTTAAATGGACTCCAAAAATGGGTATTAATTAGGTAAAATTAATATAAATATAAAAGAATTTTATTTATGAATATTAACATAATTATGGGTGATTTTAGGGGGATTTTCAGAATTTAGGAAAATAAAAAAAATAATAAAATAAATGAAATAAAAATAAAGGTGCTTGAGCCAAGGATTGAACCTTGGACCTCTTGTACAACCATGTATGCACTAAGCAACTCATCTAGCAAGGTAATGTTATGAGAGAATGAAGTGGATATTAGTTAAAGCATAGAAGAAGATGAAGGGTCATGGAGAGACTCTTCATTTACCTCCTTAATGGGCTATAAAAGGAGGGTTTTGGGAGTTACCTCTTCTTCCCATTACTTGCATTTTCGAAACTCCTCCTTCCCTCATCATAGCCGAATACCACAAGAAGGGTTCTCCCATGGAAAAGCTCTACAAGAGGTCTCATCTCCAAGATCTAAGGGGTCTTTCAAGGATGCAAGGACAAGGGGGTCCAAGGGTCCAAAGATCTTACCATTTCCTTCCCTTTCAAAGTTTGAAAAATCAAGAAACCCAAGGTAAGACTCCCTCACCTGTGGTATATTAGTTCATTATCATTTTCCATGATTTTTAGAATATTATAAAGGTTGGTTTGAGATTTGAGTTGAAAGGAAAGAAAATCAAGAACCCTAGCCTAAGGGGGTTTCGGCCCTAGCATTTTTGGGTCCCAAAATGATGCTAAAAAATCTGTATAATGTTATTTAAGGTTCTCTTATGATGTTTAGAGGTTAATTATAATTTTTGGGAATTTTTGGAGTACCCTAGGATACCCTAGGGTTTCGACCAACATGAAAGAAGCAAAGCAAGCACCCTAGGATACCCTAGGGTTTCGGCCACAATGTTTAAGGGTCCATGATGATGCTAAAAATCTGTATAATGTTATTTAAGGTTCCCTTATGATGTTTAGAGGTGAATTATAATTTCTGGGAATTTTTGGAGTAACCTAGGATACCCTAGGTTTTCGGCCAACATGAAAGAAGCAAAGCAAGCACCCTAGGATACCCTAGGGTTTCGGCCACAATGTTTAAGGGTCCATGATGATGATATAAATCTGTATAATGTTATTTAAGGTTCCCTTATGATGTTTAGAGGTTAATTATAATTTTTGGGAATTTTTGGAGTACCCTAGGATACCCTAGGGTTTCGGCCAACATGAAAGAAGCAAAGCAAGCACCCTAGGATACCCTAGGGTTTCGGCCACAATGTTTAAGGGTCCATGATGATGCTAAAAATCTGTATAATGTTATTTAAGGTTCCCTTATGATGTTTAGAGGTTAATTATAATTTTTGGAAATTTTTGGAGTACCCTAGGATACCCTAGGGTTTCGGCCAACATGAAAGAAGCAAAGCAAGCACCCTAGGATACCCTAGGGTTTCGGCCACAATGTTTAAGGGTCCATGATGATGCTAAAAATCTGTATAATGTTATTTAATGTTCCCTTATGATGTTTAGAGATTAAATATAATTTTAGGGAATTTTTGGGGTACCCTAGGGCCCCCTAGGGTTTTCGGCCAACCCATGAACTCATGGGTAGAGTTAAATCCAAACTATAACCCTAACCTTAAGTACCATGTTTATGTATGTATGCTTATGATGTGGATGCCATGCCTTATAGGGTTATTTATGAATGTTTTATGTTCCATGTCATGTACTTGGATAGTAGGAATCATGTTTATGGAAGTCCTACTTATGATTACTTATGTTATGTTAAGAACCATGTGATGGTATATGTTCATGCTATGTTAAGAACCATGCTATGTTAGGTGTTCATGCTATGTTAAGAACCATGCTATGTTATATGTTCATGTTATGTTAAGAACCATCTTCTGTTACGTATGATAAGAATGTCTGTTACGTATGATAAGAATGATGCATGCCACGTTGTTATGAATAAGGAAGCATGCCATGTTATGAATAATGATGCATGCCATGTTATGAAGAATGATGCATGCCATGTTTATATATGAAGATGTATGCCATGTTAATAAGTAATGATGCATGCCATGTTATGAAGAATGATGCATGCCATGTTTATATATGAAGATGTATGCCATGTTAATAAGTAATGATGCATGCCATGTTATGAATAATGATGCATGCTATGTTATGAATAATGATGCATGCCATGTTATGAAGAATGATGCATGCCATGTTTATGAATGAAAGATGATGCTTATGTCTTTAAGGCATAAATATGCTAAACGGCACGGTCGATGGTCGACGGTACGACGGTCGTGAGGACCGGTAAATGGCTCGGTAGACGGGCCGAGCCGTAACAAGTTATGCTATGTTAAAGATGCCATGAATGTCTTATGAATGATGAAGCATGTAAAGTATTTTACTTTATGAATGGGCTTGTACCGGACCGAAGTATCGGTCCAAGGGATGGGCACCTTAAGAACGCCCCGGTTCTGGACTACCGACTATGTTGTCCACGGTTCTGGCACTACCGAAGCTGTGCAACAGGGATGGGCACCTTAAGAGCGCCCCAGTTCGAGGACTACCGACTATGCTGTCCTTACCCTAGTAGGTCGAGGCTAGCTACCTTGTATTTACTTAGGGATGCGCGCCATGATGTATGTATGTGGTACAAGCCGGGGACCCCAACAATGTGATGATTATGTTTAAGTATTTAAAAGTATGTTTTCAAAAGTTCGGCATATATATATATATATATATATATGCATTCCACCCACGCATTCATTCATGTTATGCATTATGCTATGATGATGATGTCTTATGCTTATGATTCATGTTAAGAAATGTGTATGATAGTAAATGATTTATGCCATGAATATGTTAAGAAGATGCCCATATGCTATAATGGAAAACATGCTCATGATATTCTAGATAGGATTGGTCTATACCTTATGTTTATGTTTATACCATGTTCCATGCCATGTTAAGAATGTCTAATGATGATTACGTTTATACCATGCCTTATGCCATGAAAGGAATATTTAATTATGCCTATGCTTATGTTTATGCTTTAGGCCATGATAAGAATGTTAGTGATGTCTATGCTTATGTTTATACTTTATGCCATGATAGGAATGTTTAGTTATGTTTATGGTTATGCCATGTATCATGCCATGTAATGTTTAAGTAGGTTTATGTTTATGCTTCATGTTTAAGACTAAATGATGATTATGTTTCATATGATTATGAATGAATGACGAATGGTTTTAGTGAGTAGGAAAGAGTCTTACTAAGCCTGTGTGCTTATAGTCTTTTTCTATATACCGCAGATCATGCAAGAGGACAGTAAGGAAGCAGCAGGAGGGCAAGAACAAATGTGTGTGATAGTGACTTGGCCCAGGAAATCATATGTTACCGTTTACCTTTTATGCTAGAACTTTACTATTGACATCTTTCTGCTCAAATAATGACTCATGGAACTTTATGTTGTGATATGACATGATATGATGCCTAAGTTCAAAGTGAACCTTATAATATGAGGTTAAGTATGACATGATATGATGCTTAAGTTCAAAGCTAATATGCTAAGGTTCCTATGTCATTAAGTTAAGAATGTTAGTAGGGCATGTATGAGTTAAAGTTATTCCGCTGCCTTATGATGTCTACATGCCTTAAGTATGTTAACGTAACGCCGCTTAGGAAAAAAAAAGCGGACGTTACAGGTTGGTATCAGAGCAGTAACCATCTCACACACATCAAGCCCTCTTCCTGCCGCTTCCAAGTAAGTACCTCTTTACATATCTGATAGTAGTAAGATGTTTTGTGATTTTAAGATATGCAAGTATGAACAATGTTTATGATGAAAAATACTTTAGGATATGTAACTATGAATGATATTTTCTTTATGAAGCAAATACTTTAGAGTTGACATAGGTGTAGAAAAAAAAACTATAATTTATGATATTATGTATAATCTATAATAAAGCTACATGTAGAAAATTATCTGATAGCCTACCCACAGGAGATTATAACACTCTCACCTATGTTAACGTATAGCATTAGTTCCATGATATTAATACAGATATAATATATAAGACTACCTTATGTTATTTTATGGTAATATAATAAGTAGGATCTCACCCATTCTATAATAATCATACAACTAATATAATTCATAACTCGGGCTGAGAACTAATATTTCAGAAGCATACTATTATTAGGTTTACCCATAATTAAAATAAGTATATAATTATGATATATGCATATAATTATATCATGGAGTTAATAATGACATTAGCCAATTATATGTCAAGGAGATAATCGGAACATCGATTATACAGCGATGCTTCCAAGCTTGGACTTGGAGCTGTACTTAGGCAGAGTGGTAAGGTCATTGCTTACGCCTCTAGGCAACTCAAGGAAAATGAGCAGAACTACCCCACTCACAATCTGGAATTGGCTGCGGTGGTTTCGCTCTTAAGTTATGGAGGCATTATCTATATGGAGCACAGTGTAAGATTTATACAGACCACCAGAGTCTGCGATACTTCTTCTCTCAGAAAGACCTGAATATGAGACAACGCCGATGGCTTGAGTTGGTGAAGAACTATGACTGCTGTTGGGACCGGGTGCATGTTGACAAGGATACGAGTTCGTAAAATTTAAAATTTTTACGTGCAGCGGAAGAGTTTGCATAAAATAATTTCCTAAATTATTTTAACTTCGTATCTAGCATGCAACCTTATAGTGTATCGACATAATCATGAAATAAAAGTTTGCGAAAAGTAAACTAATTTACCAAGTACCTCGCGTAACTCGAAGTAAGGGACGAGATCCAACCGTAGCGTCCCTTGGAAGCTTCGCCTCTATTCGCGTCCACGCTGAGTTCTCTTCGGGATGACTTCGCAAAGTCACGAGTTTTGTGCCGACGAGAACTACTAGATTCTCGGAAGGCACAACTAGAAGGACAAGAGAAAAATTAGGAAAACTAACCAACGAAGTAACAGAATCGAATTCCGAGAAGAGAGGAGTCGCTATCCGCTTCTTCTTCTTCGTGTTCGGGTTCTCCTTCTCCTTGTAGCTCACGGCAACACCTCAAAGGGAGGAGTTGGTTGTGCGCCGGCCCTAGGCTTCAAGTGGGCGCCGGCCCTAAGCTCCAAGATGGGCGCCGGCCCTAGGTGGGGAGAAGGGAAGGAGAAGAATAAAAGAGAGAGAGAGGGAGGGAACTCTTAATCAACTATTGATTAATTGATTGATGTGTTTAAAGGGCTAGCCTTTGGGTCCTTTATATAGTAGCAACTCTTTGCTAAGTCTCCCTCTAAACGGAATTAGTTATAAGAAATTTATCCTATAAATTTTCTTAACTAATTATTCCGTTTAAACCAAGTTTTATTATAAACTAATTTATAATAAAACTAATTCTTCTTCTCTTTAAATTATGGAATAAATTTTATAAGAAATTTATAAACTTTCTTATTATGGAAAACTCAATTCATAATTGATTTTATAAAATTAAAATAAACCAATTCATGGATTATTTTAATCTTCCATAAAAGAATAAATTTCTATAAATTTTATTTATATAAATTTCTTTATACAAATTTATTTATCCATAATTTATAAAACAAATCACACTAGATTTATTTTATTAATTAAACCAAAATAAACTTGGTTTCTTCTTCTTCATTGGCCGGCCACCCAAAGAGGGGTTAACACCCTCTTTGGTCGGCCAAATCCAACCCGAACCGCCGCGAATTAAACTCATTTAATTCGCCCAAAAAGCCTTTAAAAGACTTAGCCATTTTTAGCTTCCATTGCGCCTCTGACTAACTCAGATTCGACTTGTTTCTCTTGATCGAAAAATCCAATTTTCAACTCGTTTTAAATCCCTCGGATTACTCGTATTGCGTGTGACTAAATAGGCTTTCGATTTATGTTGGCCGTCTATAATTAACCCATTAATTATAGAACGATCATGAGTGGCACCTAGTAGTACATCATGATCCCCAATTAATCGAAAGATCAACGGTTTGACCCTAGAAGAAATTATTCTGAAACCCTTCAGCAGCTGTAATGAATCGTGCCTCCTTCCCTTCACCACCTTATACCCACTTGGTTCAGGACACGGTCTATGGTGTCAGTCCCCACTAGGCTGACTACGTCACACCTAGCCCAAGTAGTGTCTTCCTCGTCCTTTGGATTTCTAATTACTCTCATGTATTTAAGAGACTCGCACTCTTAACATGATATGCTCTGGCCAGAGGCTTCGAGTAACAATCCGACGATAGGCCTGGGTATACATCTCCTCGCAAGGAGTGGTGAATCCTTTGTAGGCTGTTCAAACATCTTCGGGCACTTCGGCTTATACCCGATCATCCTGGGTCCACACCTCCTTGGAGATGCTTGCTTAAGATGTCAAAGTATAAGTCTTCATGACCAAGATGACTAGAACACCGCAAGTCAAAGGAACATCGCACTTAAGCCGCAGTAAGATCTTCATTGACATATCTACATGTAGATTCCCATATGAAGTCTTACAGCTAGTCACTCCAATGAACTAGTTCCCTTAACTAGCATCCATGTTTATCTCCGGACATCCCAATGTCACCAGCCAGTGAGAATCAGCTGATTAGAGAATAACCCATGCTAGTCTCAACAGAATTGATAGTGTCCATTTTTATCAATTCATCGACTAGGGATAATTTCAATACTTCACAATTGCACATTAGAGATAATCACTAGTTGTGATCCCATCACAAATTCTCTTATGCTGTGAGTTGTATTGCGGACATTCAGTATATGAGTTTAAGATCCCAATCAAATACACAAAACATGTATACTCAAATAGTGAATTATCATTTATTAAAATAAATGTTTACATCATAAGGCGATTGCCTTAGGACACTTCTCTCATATCACTAACAACTGCGAGATCTTCTACCATCCAGGGAAGGCAAACAAAGTGGCCGATGCACTTAGTCGAAAGTCAAGTGCCACCTTGATGTCCATATCTAAGTTACCCCGACCACTCGAAAGAGAAATTATGAATTTTAGGGTCGAAGTCATCTCCGAGCGACTTTCCACCATGACAATATCACCTACATTATTTGCGGACATATTGGAAAAACAAAATGGTGATTTGAGTCTTCAGGAAATAAAACAAGAGATCCTAGAAGGAAAGGGCGATGGTTTCCATATCGCCAAAGGGGGAGTACTCTACCTTAGGGATCGTCTATGTATTCCTAATGATCCAGAGCTTCGAAAGGAAATACAGGCAGAAGCTCACGGAACCCCTTACTCGATGCATCCAGGATCCACCAAGATGTATCAGGACCTGAAGGAAAAGTTTTGGTGGTCCGGGATGAAGAGGGATGTGGCTCAGCATGTTAGTACTTGCATGACTTGCCAGCAAGTAAAAGCAGAACACCAGCGACCCGGAGGAGTTCTGCAGCCGCTCGCAATTCCAGAGTGGAAATGGGAAGACATCTCTATGGACATTATTTCAGGACTTCCCAGGACTAAGAATGGATATGATGCAATTTGGGTAATTGTGGACAGACTGACAAAGTCTGCTCACTTTCTGGCAATCAAGATGACTGACTCAATGGAGCAACTGGCCCAATTGTATGTTAAGGAGATAATCAGACTTCATGGAGTTCCCAAGACCATCATCTCAGATCGGGATGGTCTCTTTACTTCGCACTTCTGGGAGTGTGTTCAGAAGTCTCTCGGCACTAAGTTACGATTTAGCACCGCCTTTCACCCTCAGACCGATGGGCAAACTGAACGGGTGAATCAAGTACTAGAGGATATGTTGCGAGCCTGTGCTTTGGATTTCAAAGGAAGTTGGTGTCGATATCTATGCCTGGCAGAGTTCATATACAACAATAGCTACCAAGCTACTATCGGAATGGCACCATATAAAGCCTTGTACGGGAGGAGATGTAGGTCTCCAATCTGTTGGTATGAGAGTGGTGAAAAGAAGGAGATGGGGCTCACAATGGATGTCATCGACGGTACCACCCAGGCTATACAAAGTATTCGACAACGGATAGAAGTTGCTCAGAGCCGGCAGAAAAGTTATGCCGATGTCCGGCGTAGACCACTGGAATTTAACGTTGGAGATTTGGTATTCCTGAAAGTGGCTCCTATGAATGGGGTGACAAGATTTGGGACGAAAGGAAAACTAAGTCCGCGCTATGTGGGGCCATACCTGATTCTGAGAAGAGTTGGTAAGGTGGCATACGAGCTGGAGCTACCTTAAGAGATGTCAGATATCCATAACGTATTCCATGTGTCCCTGCTTAAAAAGTGTATCCCAGATATGGACCGAGTGATCGAGCCGCAGACAGTGCAAGTACAAGAGGACCTAAGTTATGAGAGCAGACCCATTCAGATTTTGGATAGGGAGGTCAAGAAGCTGAGGAATAAGGAGGTACCCTTAGTCAAGGTCTTATGGCAAAGCCAGCGGTTCGAAGAAGCTACCTGGGAACGCGAGGACGAGATGAGACGCAAGTACCCGGAATTATTCTAAGTTCGAGGACGAACTTTCACGAGGTATGGGGGATTGTAACGACCCGGAAAATTCTCTTAATATTTTCTGAAAATATTGAGCATGTCTAGATAATTTTCCGAAGGACCTAGAGGTATTAATACAAACTTTGACCTAGAAAATCCATATTTTCTCGTTTAAATTGAGAAAACTAAGTGCTAATGGGCCTTATGTGGGCATTTTAGTACCACGATTATACGGGGATTTAGGTAATAATTAGTATAAATATAAATAGGATTTTATTAGGCATATTAGCATGATTATGGGTAAGTCTTAGCCTAATTTTTCCTATTTTGATGGACAAATTAGGTACTAATGAGATTTAAATGGGCTCCAAAAATAGGTATTAATTTGGTAAAATTAATATAAATATAAAAGAATTTTATTTAGGAATATTAACATAATTATGGGTGATTTTAGGGGGATTTTCGGAATATAGGAAAATAAAAAAATAATAAAATAAATGAAATAAAAATAAAATAAAAATAAAGGTGCATTAGCCCAGGATCGAACATTAGACCTCTTGTACAACCATGTATGCACTAAACAACTCATCTAGCAAGGTAATGTTATGAGAGAATGAAGTGGATATTAGTTAAAGCATAGAAGAAGATGAAGGGTCATGGAGAGACTCTTCATTTACCTCCTTAATGGGCTATAAAAGGAGGGTTTTGGGAGTTACCTCTTCTTCCCATTACTTGCATTTTTGAAACTCCTCCTTCCATCATCCTAGCCGAACACCACAAGAAGGGTTCTCCCTTGGAAAAGCTCCACAAGAGGTCTCATCTCCAAGATCTAAGGGGTCTTTCAAGGATACAAGGACAAGGGGGTTCAAGGGTCCAAAGATCTTACCATTTCCTTCCCATTCAAAGTTTGAAAAATCAAGAAACCCAAGGTAAGACTCCCTCACTTGTGGTATATTAGTTCATTATGATTTTCCATGATTTTTAGAATATTATAAAGGTTGGTTTGAGATTTGAGTTGAAAGGAAAGAAAATCAAGAACCCTAGCCTAAGGGGGTTTCGGCCCTAGCATTTTTGGGTCCCAAAATGATGCTAAAAAATCTGTATAATGTTATTTAAGGTTCCCTTATGATGTTTAGAGGTTAATTATAATTTTTGGGAATTTTTGGAGTACCCTAGGATACCCTAGGGTTTCGGCCAACATGAAAGAAGCAAAGCAAGCACCCTAGGATACCCTAGGGTTTCGGCCACAATGATTAAGGGTCCATGATGATGCTAAAAATCTGTATAATGTGATTTAAGGTTTAATTATGATGTTTAGAGGTTAATTATAATTTTTGGGAATTTTTGGAGTACCCTTGGATACCCAAGGGTTTCGGCCAACATGAAAGAAGCAAAGCAAGCAACCTTGGATACCCTAGGGTTTTGGCCACAATGTTTAAGGGTCCATGATGATGCTAAAAATCTGTATAATGTTATTTAAGGTTCCCTTATGACGTTTAGAGGTTAATTATAATTTTTGGGAATTTTTGCAGTACCCTAGGATACCCTAGGGTTTCGGCCAACATGAAAGAAGCAAAGCAAGCACCCTAGGATACCCTAGGGTTTTGGCCACAATGTTTAAGGGTCCATGATGATGCTAAAAATCTGTATAATGTTATTTAAGGTTCGCTTATGATGTTTAGAGGTGAATTATAATTTTTGGGAATTTTTGGAGTACCCTAGGATACCCTAGGTTTTCGGCCAACATGAAAGAAGCAAAGCAAGCACCCTAGGATACCCTAGGGTTTCGGCCACAATGTTAAAGGGTCCATGATGATGATATAAATCTGTATAATGTTATTTAAGGTTCCCTTATGATGTTTAGAGGTTAATTATAATTTTTGTGAATTTTTGGAGTACCCTAGGATACCCTAGGGTTTCGGCCAACATGAAAGAAGCAAAGCAAGCACCCTAGGATACCCTAGGGTTTCGGCCACAATGTTTAAGGGTCCATGATGATGCTAAAAATCTGTATAATGTAATTTAAGGTTCCCTTATAATGTTTAGAGGTTAATTATAATTTTTGGGAATTTTTGGAGTACACTAGGATACCCTAGGGTTTCGGCCAACATGAAAGAAGCTAAGCAAGCACCCTTGGATACCCTAGGGTTTCGGCCACAATGTTTAAGGGTCCATGATGATGCTAAAAATCTGTATAATGTTATTTAATGTTCTCTTATGATGTTTAGAGATTAAATATAATTTTAGGGAATTTTTGGGGTACCCTAGGGCCCCCTAGGGTTTTCGGCCAACCCATGAACTCATGGGTAGAGTTAAATCCAAACTATAACCCTAACCTTAAGTACCATGTTTATGTATGTATGCTTATGATGTGGATGCCATGCCTAATAGGGTAATTTATGAATGTTTTATGTTCCATGTCATGTACTTGGATAGTAGGAATCATGTTTATGGAAGTCCTACTTATGAATAGTTATGTTATGTTAAGAACCATGTGATGGTATATGTTTATGCTATGTTAAGAACCATGCTATGTTAAGTGTTCATGCTATGTTAAGAACCATGCTATGTTATATGTTCATGTTATGTTAAGAACCATCTTCTGTTACGTATAATAAGAATGTCTGTTTCGTATGATAAGAATGATGCATGCCACGTTGTTATGAATAAGGATGCATGCCATGTTATGAATAATGATGCATGCCATGTTATGAAGAATGATGCATGCCATGTTTATATATGAAGATGTATGCCATGTTAATAAGTAATGATGCATGCCATGTTATGAATAATGATGCATGCCATGTTATGACTAATGATGCATGCCATGTTATGAAGAATGATGCATGCCATGTTTATATATGAAGATGTATGCCATGTTAATAAGTAATGATGCATGCCATGTTATGAATAATGATGCATGCTATGTTATGAATATTGATGCATGCCATGTTATGAATAATGATGCATGCCATGTTTATGAATGAAAGATGATGCTTATGTCTTTAAGGCATAAATATGCTAAACGGCACGGTCGATGGTCGACGGTACGACGGTCGTGAGGACCGGTAAATGGGCCGGTAGACGGGCCGAGCCGTAACAAGTTATGCTATGTTAAAGATGCCATGAATGTCTTATGAATGATGTGTAAGGTTTTTCGGGCCGCGAAAACCGCTTTTTCGCGTCGCGGAAACCCCGAAAGCCCCAATAGAAAGGATCCGAGCGAAGAAAACCATTTCAAAAAATTTACGAGTGCTCGTTTACATGCTTCAAAACCGATCTACAACCTAGATCTATTAGAGAATAGAAAAACTACCTTCGATGCGTGCCCCGCAATTCCCGCTCGCTCCTCGGTTGGTGTCGGATCTCAAGGACGCAAAGTAGCAACCCTCTAGAAGTATCCACACAAGCAAGAGAGTGGAGAGGAGAGCCCAAAAGTGTGCTAGCACTCCTTGGGGTCTCGGCAAGATGAGAGGAGAGGGAGAGCAAAACTAAACAAAAACAAGTTGGGAGAAGAATCAATCACGCACCCACAAAAGAATCATTTTGTGTGTTTAAGTGGCAGGCCACTTAATGGCCATTATTGGCCATTAAGTGGCCGGCCACCATCTTAGGTAACCCCTTATTTGAATTCAAAATTCAAATGGGGAGGTTACTTAGCCTTGATGATGATGCCAAGTCATCACTTGGTCAAGTCAAGGTGATGTGGCTTGAGTCAAGTCAAACTTGCCTCTTATGGACTTTCCATATTTAGCCAAAGTCAAACTTTGACTTCATTATTCTCCCATGATTAGATTCATCCAACACTTGGATCAAACTCGAGTCTAACTCAAGTTGTCTAATTTGAGTCAAGTCAAACTTGCCTTTTATGGACTTTCCATATTTAGCCAAAGTCAAACTTTGACTTCATTACTCTCGGTCCATCATATGGACTTATTCTCCATCTATTGCTCTATGTGTGTGACCCTATAGGTTCTTGTAACGTTGGCAATGCCCTTAAACCAATTTAAGGACATAAGCAATGAGAGGTATCTAGCAACACATCATTGCTACCCAAGTTACAAGAATGTCGAGATCCAACATCACCATTGTGACTAATAATTGTGACCATCACAATATGTGACAACGTCCTTCTATCCTCGATATCTAGATTGATCTTTCATGAGGCATAGACCGTGTCATCCTCAAATCAATCTATATGTCTTGATCTCCAAGTAGACTCACTATAATCAAATAAGCTCGATATCTAATATTGCCTTATTTGTGCATGGCCATGCACTTAGTGGTCTTACTCTATCAAGAACGATGATATCACTCCCGTCATATAGGAGGGATAGATCTCATCTTCGCTACTCACATCCCTCCGCATAATTTGTTACAAACCCAGTAATCGCCTTTATAGTCCACCCAGTTACGGGTGACGTTTGACGAAGCCAAAGTACGTAACTCCTTATGTAGGGAACTATGGTAACTTCAGGTCTAGGACTATAGTCATACTAATAGTCACATGAGAAAGTATATGACACTCATATAACGATCCATGATACTTTCTCATGGCGGGTCATTCAGTATACATTCTCTAATGTATACCCATGTGTCAACTTGATATCTCATATCCATGACTTGTGAGATCAAGTCATCATGTTGACCTACATGCTAGTCTCTATGCATTAACATTGTCCTTGAATGTTAATACTTGACTAGGAATAATTAATAGTAGTGTTCTCTATATCATCTCACTATCGATTCAACTAATCGATTGATATAGATAAGAACCTTCTACTCAAGGACGTTATTATACTAAGTTATTTGGCACCAATACACATAAGCACAATAACCATAAGAAATGCCTTTATATATAAGAAATATATATACAAGAATATGATACAATGAGTCCAAAAAGTAATCATCATATGATTGGCTCTAGGGCTCTCACTAACAATCTCCCACTAGCACTAGTGCCAATCGCTGTAGTATCTAATACCCAATGACCTAGTGTGACCATCATGCTTCATCTGTGCCAAAGCCTTGGTCAAGGGATCTGCGACGTTAGCCTCTGTGGGTACTCTGCAAATCTTCACATCTCCTCGATCGATGATCTCTCGAATGAGATGGAATCGCCGTAGTATGTGTTTGGTCCGCTGGTGTGAGCGAGGTTCCTTAGCCTGCGCAATAGCTCCATTGTTGTCACAATAGAGCTCTACGGGATCAGATATGCTAGGAACCACCCCAAGCTCAGTGATGAACTTGCGGATCCAAACTGCCTCCTTTGCTGCCTCTGATGCAGCAATATACTCAGCTTCTGTTGTAGAATCTGCAACTGTGTCCTGCTTCGAACTCTTCCAGCTCACAGCTCCGCCATTCAAGCAAAACACGAACCCTGACTGCGATCTGTAATCATCCTGGTCGGTTTGGAAGCTTGTATCAGTGTAACCCTTTACAACTAGATGCTCATCGCCTCCAAATATCAAAAAATATTCCTTAGTCCTTCTCAAGTACTTAAGGATATTCTTGACCGCTATCCAGTGACGTTCACCTGGATCTGACTGGTACCTGCTCGTCATGCTCAAAGCATACGAGACATCAGGACGAGTACATAACATGGCGTACATGATAGATCCTATGGCAGAAGCATAAGGGATCTTATCCATGCGGTCTCTCTCCTCTCTAGAAGAGGGACTCTGAGTCTTCGAAAGACTCACACCATGCGACATTGGCAGAATTCCTCTCTTGGAATTCTGCATGGCAAAACGGTGTAATACCGTATCGATGTATGTACTCTGACTTAGGCCAAGCAATCTCTTAGATCTATCTCTATAGATCTTAATGCCTAGAATGCAGGCTGCTTCACCTAAGTCCATCATTGCGAAACAAGTCCCCAACCAAGTCTTCACAGACTGTAGCGAAGGGATGTTGTTCCCAATGAGTAGTATGTCATCCACATACAAGACTAGGAAGACCACTGTGCTCCCACTAACCATCTTGTAGACGCAAGGTTCATCTTCGTTCTTGATGAAACCAAACTGTTTGATCGCATCATCGAATCGAAGATTCCAGCTCCGAGAAGCTTGCTTTAGACCATAAATGGTCCTATGCAGCTTGCATACTCTGCCAGTATGTTGTGGATCTACAAAACCCTCAGGCTGTGTCATGTACACATCCTCGAGGAGGTTTCCATTCAGAAACGCTGTCTTGACATCCATCTGCCAGATCTCATAATCGTGGTAGGCTGCAATAGCAAGCATGATCTGAATGGACTTAAACATCGCTACTAGAGAAAAAGTTTTATCATAGTCAATACCATGAATTTGCTTGAAACCTTTAGCTACCAGTCTACCCTTATAGGTATGAGTAAGTCCATCCATGTTAGGCTTTCTCTTAAAGACCCACTTACACCCAATGGGTTTGACCCCTTCAGGTGGATTAACCAAGGTCCAAACTTGGTTAGTGTACATGGATTCCATTTCGGATCTCATGGCTTCCAGCCATGACTCAGAATCTGGGCTCATCACAGCTTCCTGATAGGTGGTAGGCTCATTCTCAATGATCATAACGTCATTATGGTCAGGCAAGAGAAATGAATATCTCTCAGGCTGACGACGTACCCTATCAGACCTGCGAAGAGGTAGGTCTACCTGAACAGGTTGTTGTTCCACAACTTCTTGTGTAACAATCTCATCCACAACTTCTTGTGGTTCCTGTTCAGTATCCATCAAGGGCTCAGTGCTATGGTCGTTGTCTTGAACTTCTTCAAGATCAAACGAACTCCCATTAGTCTTTCTAGAAACAAAGTCCCTTTCTAGAAAGACCT
>JAGFNQ010000600.1:0-90763 GCA_024364735.1 Boesenbergia rotunda | reverse complement strand
GCTCCGCATGCTGAACCCTGAGATAGCACTCAACGTGAACAGCGGGACGCACCCGACCCCAAGACCAACGAGGAGTTGGTCAGTAGTGCACTAATCTCAGAGCACTATCTGAATAGCATCAAGGCAAAACAAACACAGCAGAAGCCAGTCCTGATTGAGAGCAAGACAACAGGAGGCCAGAAGCCTCGCCAAATAACCAGAACTGGAAGAACAAGAACCACAAAAGGAAGCAGTGGCCTGGCAGCCAAAAAGGAAACCAGAGAACAAGCAAGCTAGGTATCCACCTTGTCCTAAGTGTGGGAGGACCCATCCAGGAGCATGCCTTTTAGGTGTAACTGGGTGCTACTCATGTGGACAAGAGGGACACAGATCCAAAGACTGCCCAAACAAGTTTAAGGTACTCCCTCAGCAGTCCGTACAGTATGGAGGCAAGCCTCAGTTACATTACATGCCTACTATACTGGAGGGACCTCAGATCAGTCAGGGAAGGTTGGAAGCAGTACCAGTTTCAACCAATGCCAGAGTCTTTTCCCTCACGAAGGAAGAAGCTGCCAGCGCCTCCACGGTCGTAACAGGTCAAATCGTTATTTTTCAGCATTTAGCTACTACACTGTTTGACACTGGGCGACCCATTCTTTCGTATCAGTACCTTTTGCTAGTAAGTTACAGGTGCCTGCAGAGAGTTGGGGAGTCCAGATTCCTGACAACTCTCCCTCAGGGGAAATCATGGAATCCACCCAGAGGTCCGGGCTGTGTCAATCAAGATTTCAGACCGAGAGCTATATGTCGATCTAATAGTCCTTGCGATGCAAGACTTCGACGTCATACTGGGCATGGATTTCCTCAGTAAGTACAGCGCTTCAGTGGACTGTCGCCGGAGGAAGGTGGTTTTCAGTCCAGAAGGAGAACCACCGTTTGAATTTCAAGGAGCCCAAGGAGGAAGACTCAGAAATTCCTCTCAGCCTTGGCAGCCCACCAGATGCTAGAGCAAGGGTGTGCTGGTTTTCTTGCCACGTAGTGGACTAGAAGCAAAGAAAGAACTCAAGCAGGAGGATGTACGGGTAGTCTGTGAATATCCAGAAGTATTTCCAGAGAACTACCTGGACTACCTCCCAACAGGGAAGTGGAATTCGAGATCGAGCTAGTCCAGGTACCGGTCCGGTCTCGAAGGCCCCATATCGTATGTCTCCAGCAGAGTTGAAGGAATTACAAGAGCAACTCCAGGAGCTACTAGACAAGGGCTTCATTCGCCCGAGTCATTCACCCTGGGGAGCCCCTGTACTTTTCGTCAAGAAGAAGGATGGGTCTATGCGTCTGTGCATAGACTACAGAGCGCTGAACAAGGTAACCATCAAGAACAAGTACCCCCTTCCTAGAATAGATGATTTGTTTGATCAACTCAAAGGGGCTACGGTGTTCTCGAAGATAGATCTGCGTTCTGGGTATCATCAGCTAAAGGTTAAAGAAAGTGACATCCCCAGGACGGCCTTCAGGACAAGATACGGCCACTACGAATTTGTAGTGATGCCTTTTGGAGTAACCAATGCTCCAGCAGTCTTCATGGAGCTGATGAACCACATCTTCAGGGAGTATCTCGATAAATTCGTCATTGTATTTATTGATGATATTCTCATATACTCACAGACTCCAGAGGACCATGCTACACACTTGAGGATAGTGCTGCAGATCCTTCAGCAGGAGAAGCTCTATGCAAAATTCTCAAAGTGTGAGTTTTGGCTAGATCAGGTGGCCTTCCTAGGTCACATTGTATCCAAAGAAGGCATTCAAGTTGATCCAGCCAAGATAGAAGCAGTCAGCAACTGGTGTAGACCCAAGAATGCCAGTGAAATCAGAAGCTTCTTAGGCCTGGCAGGATATTACAGAAAATTTGTGGAGGACTTTTCCAGAATAGCCTCTCCACTCACAGCCCTGACCAGAAAGAATCAGAAGTTTGAGTGGTCAGATAAATGCGAGCACAGCTTCCTAGAACTGAAGAAAGATTGACTAGTGCTCCCATCCTGACTGTTCCAGAGAGTGACAAGGCCTTTGACATCTACAGTGATGCATCCAAGATGGGCCTTGGAGCTGTCCTCATGCAAGACGGTAAAGTAATAGCATATGCCTCCAGACAGCTCAAGGACTATGAGAAGAATTACCCTACTCATGACCTTGAGCTAGCAGCTGTGGTTTTTGCACTGAAGCTCTGGAGACACTACCTGTATGGAGTGCAGTGCAGAATCTTCACGACCATCAGAGTTTGAAGTACTTCTTCACTCAGAAGGATCTGAATATGAGGCAGCGCAGGTGGCTAGAGTTGGTCAAAGATTATGACTGTGAAATCCTCTACCACCCAGGTAAAGCTAATAAAGTGCAGATGCACTGAGCAGAAAATCCTGTCAGCACTGATGTCCCTATCATCACTGTCTCTACCACTTCAAAAGAAATAAAGGATTTTGGAGTCGAGGTAATAATTGGGCAACTTTCTGCATTGACTCTAGAGTCAACCCTGCTTGTGGATATACAAAGAAAGCAAAGTCAAGACCCAGAGATCCAGAAGATCAAGCAGGAGATCCAAGAGGCAGAAAATTCAGAGTTTCGAGTATCAGATAGTGGCATCCTCTATCTTGGAGACCGCCTTTGCGTCCCCAATGATGAGGAACTAAGAAAGAATATTTTAGAAGAAGCCCACAGTACCCCGTACTCTATGCATCCTGGTTCTACCAAGATGTACCAAGATTTAAAGCAAAGGTTCTGGTGGTCTGACTCAAGCGAGACGTGGCCAGATATATCAGTACCTGCTTGACCTGCAGAGAGTCAAAGCAGAACACCAGAGACCAGGAGGAGTTCTGCAGCCTCTTCCCATTCCAGAGTGGAAGTGGGAAGAGATATCCATGGATTTTATCACAGGTCTCCCAAGGACCACCCATGGACACGATGCAATATGGGTGATAGTGGACAGATTGACCAAGTCTGCCCACTTCCTAGCCATCAAGTTATCGCATTCGGTAGAGCAGTTAGCACAGCTGTACGTGAAAGAAGTGATCAGGCTTCATGGAGTTCCGAGGTCGATCGTGTCTGACAGAGATGGGCGGTTCATCTCCCATTTTTGGAGGTGTGTTCAGGACGCCCTAGGCACCAGACTTCAGTTCAGCACAACTTTCCATCCCCAGACAGAGGGACAAACAGAGAGAGTAAATCAGATTTTAGAAGACATGCTCAGGGCTTGTGCGTTGGACTTTAAAGGTAGTTGGTGCAAATTTCTGTGCTTAGCTGAGTTTGCCTACAATAATAGCTATCAGGCCACCATCAGGATGGCGCCTTATGAGGCATTGTATGGCAGAAAATGCAGATCACCCATATGTTGGCAAGAAGCTGGTGAGAAGAAAGAGATGGAGTCAGGACTAGGCAGCCAGACTGAGCTTATAGATGAGACCACTCAGGCTATCCAGATGATCCGCCAGAGGATTGAGACTGCCCAGAGTAGACAGAAAAGTTATGCTGACACACGTCGTAGGCCACTTGAATTCCAAGTTGGAGTCAGTATTTCTCAAGGTCGCCCCTATGAAGGGAGTGATGAGATTTGGCAAAAAGGGCAAGTTGAGTCCTCGCTACATAGGACCCTACAAGATTATAAAGAGAGTTGGGAAGGTAGCCTATGAGCTGGACTTGCCAGAAGATATGTCAGCTATCCACAGTACGTTTCATGTCTCCATGCTAAAGAAGTGTATTTACGATCCCAATCAAGTGATTCAGCCTCAGTCAGTGCAGATCCAAGAAGATCTTAGCTATGAGAGCAGACCGACACAGATAGTGGACAAAACAGTTAAAAGATTAAGAAACAAAGAGGTGCCACTAGTGAAGGTCATCTGGCAAAGTCAAAAGCATGAGGAGGCTACTTGGGAACGTGAGGACAGCATGAGAGAAAGATATCCAGAATTATTCTAAGTTCGAGGACGAACTTTTCATAAGGTATGGGGATTGTAACGCCCCAAAATTTCCCTTTTAAGTCCTTAAAGTCCTTGAAATTAGTTAAAAATATTTTAGAAATATTCTAGATAGGAATTTTTAGAATATTTTTATGGAATTTTCCGAGTCCGTTTAGTATTTTATTAAAAGAGATAGCCCGAAAATTCTCGAAACTAATTTTAGAAGTATCTTAGAATTTATTCCAAATTTATGGATATTTTTATAGAATTTTTCCGTAAACGAAAGTGGCAAAAAGGGTTATAAACAGAAAATCGCGTAGGTGGGGATCGAACCCTTCACCTACGCTGTGAGAACAAATGGGCGGACCAGCTGCGCTGGTTGGTTTTATTGAAATAGATTGAGCGAAACAATAGATAAGGTATAATTAGGTAAATTCGCCCCCATAAGTATAAATAGATAATTAAGGAGAGAAGTTTTATTTTCCTCACCCAAACCCTCACGCCGCCCCTCTCTCCTCCCTTGGGCGAAAACACCAAGCCTAGGGCTTTCCTCCGGTGGCCGGCCAAGGCTCTCCTCCAAGAGATTTTCCGATATTCGGAATCCCCACGACGAGAGGAACGCGTGAGCTCGAAGAAATCTCCGAGACTCCGAGTTTCTCCCGAACCTCCGACGCCGTTCTTGGTTGTAAGTCCAAGATATCGATGTAAGTACTGCTCACCTGCAGTAAGAGGCGGTTTTCCGCAAGAATTTCCCTTAAAAAGTTTTAAAAGAGATATTTACCTTTAGTTTAAGATTTTGCATGTGATCTTAGTTCATTTTATGCTTATATGTTAATGATAGAGTACCCTATGTGTGCGTAGGGTCTAAGGAATCTATAAGAAAAGAAAAGAAAGATAAAGAAAAAGAAAAGAGAAGGCCAAGGCCTTACGAAATCCCCAAAAGTCAAGACTTAGGGATTTGGGCACACAAGGTGTTCGATAAAATGCCAAGGCATTTAAAGATAAGAAAGAGAAGAGAGAAAAGCTATTTAACTTTCTAAGGCCAGTACCCGCCGTCCAAGGGCGTCGTTAATGAAATCCAGGTGTCCAATTCCAAGGTCTTGGCCCTGGTAGACCAAGGTCTGCTCTATTAGGATTGGTGGCTCGCTATCCCAACCTTTTAGGGAACGCGCATAAGATGGTACTTACGTCTTAAGTGGATCCAAGTGAGTATTATTTTCAAGTATATGCTTTAGCAGAATTTTCTAAAAGTTAAAGAAAGATTTAAAATTAAAGAATTGCTAAAGTTTCAAGTTAAGCCAAGAAAAAGTGAGTTAAGACTTATTAATGCTTGAGTATGCATGTTTTGAGTTATACATGTTTTAGTGTTTCTTTTAAGTATAAAAGTATCTCATGTGATTTCACATTGTTTAAAAAGCATGCTTGCACATTTCGAGATTTTGTGAGCTAGATAGTACTTGCTAAGCTTTATGCTTATTAGTTGCATTTCCTCTTACTGCAGATAAAGGTAAAGACAAGTAATTCTGAAGGAAGGCGACGAGGCGGTGCTGAGTGACGTGTGTGTGGTGGCTGACCTTGGAGAGATCCTTGGGACGAGACAGTTTAGCTTATTTGAAATGCAATGTTTAAGGTTTTCAAATTCCAAGTTATTGTGTTATGGAGTTTATTAAATATTCATGCTTCAGATAGTTTTACATGCTCAATTTTGTAGAATGAAGATTCCATGTCATTTCAATTAGTATGCATACTTTTTGTGAATGCACTAGATGAGCAAGGGCATGAGTAGTTTAACATGTGGATACATTGCATTTTAGACTTATTCTTAAGCTTATTATTATTCCCTTTTGGACTAGATCCTAATTGTACTTAAAATGCTTGTAAATTCGGTAGAAAAGTAATATTTACATTCTATGAAGTTCTAGAAATCTTATTGCATGCGCCAAGATGTGGTTAGTTTCGCATTAAGTCTTATTGCTTGAAATATGCTTAGAAAAGTTGCATCCATATTCCATAATGCTTTAGTAATGTTATAGAACCTTGTGTGATGAGTTTAAATGCATGACTATTAAAGTTAGAATATCATTCTTAGATAGATTTAAATACAAAAAAAAAGAAGAAAGTTCCGCATTTTTAGTCGTGCATTAGAGTCAAGAAGTAGACAAGTAACGGTCCGTCTAAGGTAGAGAAAGCGGTTCGCTACACATAGACCATGTCTTCCTCAAATCAATCTATATGTCTTGATCTCCATGTAGACTCACTATAATCAAATAAGCTCGATATCTAATATTGCCTTATTTGGGCATGGCCATGCACTTAGTGGTCTTACTCTATCAAGAACGAAGATATCACTCCCGTCATATAGGAGGGATAGATCCCATCTATGTTACTCACATCCCTCCGCATAATTTGTTACAAACCCAGTAATCGCCTTTATAGTCCACCCAGTTACGGGTGACGTTTGACGAAGCCAAAGTACGTAACTCCTTATGTAGGGAACTATGGTAACTTCAGGTCTAGGACTATAGTTATACTAATAGTCACATGAGAAAGTATATGACACTCATATAACGATCTATGATACTTTCTCATGGCGGGCCATTCAGTATACATTCTCTAATGTATACCCATGTGTCAACTTGATATCTCATATCCATGACTTGTGAGATCAAGTCATCATGATGACCTACATGCTAGTCTCTATGCATTAACATTGTCCTTGAATGTTAATACTTGACTAGGAATAATTAAGAGTAGTGTTCTCTATATCATCTCACTATCGATTCAACTAATCGATTGATATAGATAAGAACCTTCTACTCAAGGACGTTATTATACTAAGTTATTTAGCACCAATACACATAAGCACAATAACCATAAGAAATGCCTTTATATATAAGAAATATATATACAAGAATATGATACAATGAGTCCAAAAAGTAATCATCATATGATTGGCTATAGGGCTCTCACTAACATGATGAAGCATGTAAAGTATTTTACTTAATGAATGTGCTTGTACCGGACCAAAGTATGGGTCCAAGGGATGGGGACCTTAAGAACGCCCCGGTTCTGGACTACCGACTATGTTGTCCACGGTTCTGGCACTATCGATGTTGTGCAACAGGGATGGGCACCTTATGAACGCCCCGGTTCGAGGACTACCAACTATGCTGTCCTTACCCTAGTAGGTCGAGGCTAGCTACCTTGTATTTAGTTAGGGATGTGCGCCATGATGTATGTATGTGGTACAAGCCGGGGACCCCAACAATGTGATGATTATGTTTAAGTATTTAAATGTATGTTTTCAAAAGTTAGGCATATATATGTATATATACATATGCATTCCACCCACGCATTCATTCATGTTATGCATTATGCTATGATGATGATGTCTTATGCTTATGATTCATGTTAAGAAATGGGTATGATAGTAAATGATTTATGCCATGAATATGTTAAGAAGATGCCCATATGCTATAATGGAAAACATGCTCATGATATGCTAGATAGGATTGGTCTATACCTTATGTTTATGTTTATACCATGTTCCATGCCATGTTAAGAATGTCTAATGATGATTACGTTTATACCATGCCTTATGTCATGAAAGGAATATTTAATTATGCCTATGCTTATGTTTATGCTTTAGGCCATGATAAGAATGTTAGTGATGTCTATGGTTATGTTTATACTTTATGCCATGATAGGAATGTTTAGTTATATTTATGATCATGCCATGTAAAGTTTAAGTAGGTTTATGTTTTTGCTTCATGTTTAAGACTAAATGATGATCATGTTTCATATGATTATGAATGAATAACGAATGGTTTTAGTGAGTAGGAAAGAGTCTTACTAAGCCTGTGTGCTTATAGTCTTTTTCCTTATACCGTAGATCATGCAAGAGGACAGTAAGGAAGCAGCAGGAGGGCAAGAACAAATGTGTGTGATAGTGACTTGGCCCAGGGAATCATATGTTACCGTTTACCTTTTATGCTAGAACTTTACTATTGACATCTCTATGCTCAAATAATGACTCATGGAACTTTATGTTGTGATATGACATGATATGATGCCTAAGTTCAAAGTGAACCTTATAATATGAGGTTAAGTATGACATGATATGATGCTTAAGTTCAAAGTTAATATGCTAATGTTCCTATGTCATTAAGTTAAGAATGTTAGTAGGGCATGTATGAGTTAAAGTTATTCCGCTGCCTTATGATGTCTACATGCCTTAAGTATGTTAACGTAACGCCGCTTAGGAAAAAAAAAAGCGGGCGTTACAATTGGAAGGGAGACCAAGGTGGCAAACGGAAGCCATGGAACAACCCTCAAGGAGGCCCAGCAAACAAACAAGCCAAGCCTGTCCTGTGCGCGACATGCGGAAAAAGGCACCCTGGGGAATGCCGAAGAGGTACGAATCGGTGTTTCACCTGTGGAGTGGAAGGGCATATGGCGGCTTACTGCACTACTAGGAGCCAGACATCTCCCCAACCACTCGGCCAGTACCAAGGTATCCCAGCGAAACTACACTACATGCAAGCGGAGCTGGAAGGTACCCCGATGCTGGAGACCCAACCGACTATGATGAATGCCAGGGTTTTCTCGGTTACCAAGGAGGACGCTGTGGAAGCTTCTACGGTTGTCACAGGTCAGATACTTATTTTCGGCCAGCATGCTACTGCATTATTTGATACTGGGGCAACGCATTCGTTCATTTCTGGGCCATGTACCAAGAGGATAAGTAGGAGTCCGCAAGCGTTAGACTGCAGGTTTTTGACGACCCTACCTTCAGGGGAAATAATGACGTCCACACATGTGCTGCGTGCGGTGCCGGTCGGAATTGCAGGAAGGGAACTTTACTGCGATCTGATAGTGCTCGACATGCAAGATTATGATGTTATAATGGGAATGGACTTCTTGGGTCAAACGGGGCTTCTATAGAGTGCCGTAAGCGAAAGGTAGTCTTTCGACCTGAGGCAGGCTCTATGTTCGAATTCATTGGAGAACCAAGGAAAAGTACTGTGAAATATTTATCAGCTCTCCAAGCTCAGAAGATGTTAGACAAAGGATGTACTGGATTTCTAGCATATGTGGTGGATGCCGGTCAAGTAAAGAGCTAGAAGCTGGAAGATGTTCGGGTGGTATGCGATTACCCCGAGGTTTTTCCAGATGAATTACCAGGATTAGCTCCCGATAGGGAGGTGGAATTCGAGATCGAATTGGTTCCTGGTACTAACCCGATCTCCAAGGCACCTTATCGGATGGCGCCGGTTGAATTAAAGGAGATTCAGGAACAGCTACGGGAGTTACTGGATAAGGGATTTATTCGCCCTAGTCATTCCCCCTGGGGAGCTCCAGTGCTGTTTGTGAAGAAGAAAGACGGGTCTATGCGAATGCGCATAGATTACCGAGCGCTGAACAACGTAACAATCAAGAATAGGTATCCCCTTCCGAGGATCGATGACCTGTTTGATCAATTAAAGGGAGCCACCGTTTTCTCGAAAATTGATTTGAGGTCCGGTTATCATCAAGTTAGAGTAAAACAGGAGGATATTCCAAAGATGGCTTTCCGAACAAGGTACGGGCACTTTGAATTTGTGGTGATGCCCTTCGGCGTCACGAATGCTCCTGCTATGTTTATGGACCTCATGAATCGGGTATTCTCGTCGTTTCTCGACAAATTTGTGATCGTCTTTATTGACGATATCCTTATTTATTCGAGGACCCCGGAAGAGCACGCTGAGCACCTGAAGATAGCATTAGAGACTCTTCAGGAAAAACAACTATATGCGAAATTTTCCAAATGTGAGTTCTGGCTCGACCAAGTGGGGTTCTTGGGTCATATTATTTCCAAAGATGGGGTTATGGTAGACCCAATAAAGATTGAAGCTGTGAATAATTGGAGCCGACCGAAGAACGCCAGCGAAATCAGAAGTTTTCTTGGTCTGGCAGGCTATTATAGAAAATTTATGGAGGACTTCTCGAGGATTGCAGCCCCTTTAACGGCTCTCACCCGGAAGGATAAGAAGTATGAATGGACAGAGAACTGTGAAAGGAGTTTCTTGGAACTGAAAAGGAGACTTACAAGTGCTCCAATCCTGACCCTTCCAGAATGTAGTCAGAGCTTCGACATGTATAGTGATGCCTCCAAGCTCGGACTTGGAGCTGTACTTATGCAGAATGGGAAGGTTATTGCCTATGCCTCTAGACAACTCAAGGAATATGAGCAGAATTATCCTACACATGATCTGGAACTGGCCGCAGTGGTTTTCACTCTTAAGATATGGAGGCATTATCTATACGGAGCGCAGTGCAGGATTTATACAGACCACCAGAGTCTGTGGTATTTCTTCACTCAGAAAGACCTGAATATGAGACAACGCCGATGGCTCGAGTTGGTGAAGGACTATGACTGCGAAATCCTCTACCATCCGGGAAAGGCAAACAAAGTGGCCGATGCACTCAGCCGGAAGTCGAGTGCCACGTTGATGTCTGTACGTATATTACCCCAACCACTTGAAAGAGAAATGATGAATTTTGGAATTGAGGTTATCACCGGACGGCTTTCCACCATAACAGTATCACCCACTCTGTTTGAGGACATATTGGAAAAACAAAATGGTGATCTAAGTCTTCAGAGAATAAAACGGGGGATCCTTGAAGGAAAGGGCGATGGTTTTCATATCGCCAACGGGGGAGTACTTTAGCTTAGGGATCGTCTATGTATTCCTAATGATCCGGAGCTTCGAAAGAATATACTGGCAGAACCTCATTGAACCCCTTATTCGATGCATCCAGGATCCACCAAGATGTATCAAGATTTGAAAGAGAAGTTCTGGTGGTCCGGTATGAAGAGAGATGTGGCTCAACATGTCAGTACTTGCATGACTTGCCAGCAAGTGAAAGCAGAACACCAGCGACCCGGGGGAGTTCTGCAGCCACTTCCAATTCCAGAGTGGAAATGAGAAGACATCTCTATGGACTTCATTTCAGGACTTCCCAGGACTACGAATGGATATGATGCAATTTGGGTAATTGTGGACAGACTGACAAAGTCTGCTCACTTTCTGGCAATCAAGATGACTGACTCAATAGAGCAACTGGCCCAATTGTATGTTAAGGAGATAATCAGACTTCATGGAGTTCCCAAGACCATCATCTCAGATCAGGATGGTCGCTTTACTTCGCACTTCTCGGAGTGTGTTCAGAAGTCTCTCGGCACTAAGTTACGATTTAGCACCGCCTTTCACCCTCAGACCGATGGGCAAATTGAACGGGTGAATCAAGTAATAGAGGATATGTTGCGAGCCTGTGCTTTGGATATCAAAGGAAGTTGGTGTCGATATCTATGCTAGGCAGAGTTCGCATACAACAATAGCTACCAAGCTACTATCGGAATGGCCCCATATGAAGCTTTGTACGGGAGGAGATGTAGGTCTCCAATCTGATGGTATGAAAGTGGTGAAAAGAAGGAGATGGGGCTCACAATGGATGTCATCGACGGTACCACCCAAGCTATACAAAGTATTCGACAACGGATAGAAGTTGCTCAGAGCCGGCAGAAAAGTTATGCCGATGTCCGGCGTAGACCACTGGAATTTAACGTTGGAGATTTGGTATTCCTGAATGTGGCTCCTATGAAAGGGGTGACAAGATTTGGGAAGAAAGGAAAACTAAGTCCGCGCTATGTGGGGCCATACCTGATTCTGAGAAGAGTTGGTAAGGTGGCATACGAGCTGGAGCTACCTTCAGAGATGTCAGCTATCCATAACGTATTCCATGTGTCCCTGCTTAAAAAGTGTATCCCAGATATGGACCGAGTGATCGAGCCGCAGATAGTGCAAGTACAAGAGGACCTAAGTTATGAGAGCAGACCCATTCAGATTTTGGATAGGGAGGTCAAGAAGCTGAGGAATAAGGAGGTACCCTTAGTCAAGGTCTTATGGCAAAGCCAGCGGTTCGAAGAAGCTACCTGGGAACGCGAGGACGAGATGAGACGCAAGTACCCGGAATTATTCTAAGTTTGAGGACGAACTTTCACGAGGTATGGGGGATTGTAACGACCCGGAAAATTCTCTTAATATTTCCTTAAAATATTGAGCATGTCTAGATAATTTTCCGAGGAACCTAGAAATATTAATGCGAATTTTGGTCTAGAAAATCCATATTTTCTCATTTAAATTGAGAAAACTAAGTACTAATGGGCCTTATGTGGGCTTTTTAGTACCATGATTATAGGTGGATTTTAGGTAATAATTAGTATAAATATAAATAGGATTTATTTAGGCATATTAGCATGATTATGGGTAAGCCTTAGCCTAATTATCCCTATTTTAATGGAGAAATTAGGTACTAATGAGCTTTAAATGGGCTCCAAAAATGCGTATTAATTAGGTAAAATTAATCTAAATATAAAAGAATTTTATTTAGGAATATTAACATAATTATGGGTGATTTTAGGGGGATTTTCGGAATTTAGGAAAATAAAAATAATAAAATAAATGAAATAAAAATAAAATAAAAATAAAGGTGCATGAGCCAAGGATTGAACCTTGGACCTCTTGTACAACCATGTATGCTTTAACCAACTCATCTAGCAAGGGAATGTTATAAGGGAATGAAATGGAGATTGGTTGAGACTTAAAAGAAGATGAAGGGTCATGGAGAGACTCTTCATTTACCTTTTTAATGGATGATAAATAGGGGGGATTGGGAGTTTCTTTCTCTCTTCTTTCAATTGTATTTCCTCCTCTCCTCCTTCCTCATTCAAGCCGACCACCATTAGAGGGATTTTCCCTTGGAAAAACTCCACATCTCCAAGATCTAGGTTCCTTCCAAGACAACAAGGGCAAGGAGGGATCAAGGGTTAAGAGCTCTACAAGTTTCTTCCCTTTTAAAGTCTAAAAATCAAGAAATTCCAAGGTAATACTCCCTCACCTGTGGCATAATAGTTCCTTATGATTTCCATGATTTTTAGCATGATATATTGGTTGGTTTTTGGATTTGATGTTAAAAGGGAAGAAAATCAAGAACCCTAGGTTTAAGGGTTTCGGCCACAAGGATTTTAAGGTCTATAATTATGCTAAAAATCTGTATAATGGTATTTAAGGTTCCCTTATGATGTTTAGAGGTTAAGTATAATTTTTGGGAATTTTTGTAGTACCCTAGGATACCCTAGGGTTTCGGCCAACATGAAAGAAACAAAGCAAGCACCCTAGGATACACTAGGGTTTCGGCCACAATGTTTAAGGGTCCATGATGATGCTAAAAATCTGTATAATGTTATTTAAGGTTCCCTTATGATGTTTAGAGGTTAAGTATAATTTTTGGAAATTTTTGGAGTACCCTAGGATACCCTAGGGTTTCGGCCAACATGAAAGAAACAAAGCAAGCACCCTAGGATACCCTAGGGTTTTGGCCACAATGTTTAAGGGTCCATGATGATGCTAAAAATATGTATAATATTATTAAATGTTCCCTTATGATGTTTAGAGATTAAATATAATTTTGGGGAATTTTTGGGGTACCCTAGGGTCCCCTAGGGTTTTCGGCCAACCCATGAACTCATGAGTAGAATTAAATCCAAACCCTCAAGCATATGTGTTGTGTATTAACATGATATAAGGGAGATTAAGGGTGACTTATGAGACCCTTTTTCAAGGCTTTGTGATCCACAAGTTTCGGCCAAGGTTTGATGGTAGGGCAAAAGTTAGGCCTTTCCCCAAGTAAGGGCTCTAATGGCCCTTATAGTATGGTATGGTTGATGTTAATAGATGATTGAGGATTTTAATGGAATTTTTCCATGTACCCATGCCCTAACAAGATTCGGCCAGCCCTAGGAAGGAGGGTAAGGATTAGGGTTAACCCTAATCATGAGCCCTAAGAGCTCCCTATGGTCATATAGGCAATGTATGGATGTTCCTTTACCTTGTGCCATCTGATACGTTTATGGGAATGATGGAAACCTTCTATGTAGGTTTCGGCCAAGGCTAGGTAATTAGGGTTTGATGGAGTTAAGATTTGAAGAATGATGGTTTATAGTTCATTATGAAGAAAACATAAGGGTTCAAGCATGTGGTAGGAATTTAAGTTACCTATAACCTAACCTTAAGTACCATGTTTATGTATGTATGCTTATGATTTGGATGCCATGCCTAATAGGGTTATTTATGAATGTTTTATGTTCCATGTCATGCACTTGGATAGTAGGAATCATGTTTATGGAAGTCCTACCTATGAATACTTATGTTATGTTAAGAACCATGTGATGTTATATGTTCATGCTATGTTAAGAACCATGCTATGTTATATGTTCATGTTATGTTAAGAACCATGTTCTGTTACGTATGATAAGAATGATGCATGCCACGTTGTTATGAATAAGGATGCATGCCATGTTATGAATAATGATGCAAGCCATGTTAATGAATAAGGATGCATGCCATGTTATGAATAATGATGCATGGCATGTTATGAATAATGATGCATGCCATGTTATGAATAAAGATGCATGCCATGTTTATGATGAAAGATAATGCTCATGCCTTCAGGCATCATGATGATCAAGCATGTTTTAAGTCATGCTTCATGTAACCAAGTTATGCCATGTTTATATATGCCATGAATGTCTTATGAATGATGAAGCATGTAAAGTATTTTACTTTATGAATGAGGCTTGTACCGGACCGAAGTATGGGTCCAAGGGATGGGCACCTTAAGAACGCCCTGGTTCTGGACTACCGAAGCTGTCCACGGTTCTGGCACTACCGAAGCTGTGCAACAGGGATGGGCACCTTAAGAACGCCCCGGTTCGAGGACTACCGACTATGCTGTCCTTACCCTAGTAGGTCGAGGCTAGCTACCTTGTATTTACTTAGGGATGCGCGCCATGATGTATGTATGTGGTACAAGCCGGGGACCCCAACAATGTGATGATTATGTTTAAGTATTTAAAAGTATGTTTTCAAAAGTTAGGCATATATATATATATACATATGCATTCCACCCACGCATTCATTCATGTTATGCATTATGCTATGATGATGATGTCTTATGCTTATGATTCATGTTAAGAAATGGGTATGATCGTAAATGATTTATGCCATGATTATGTTAAGAAGATGCCCATATGCTATAATGGAAAATATGCCCATGATATGCTAGATAGGTTGGTCTATACCTTATGTTTATGTTTATACCATGTTCCATGTCATGTTAAGATTGTCTAATGATGGGTATGCTTATACCATGCTTTATGCTACGATAAGAAAGTTTAATTATGTCTATGCTTAGGTTCATGCTTTAGGCCATGATAAGAATGTTAATTATGTCTATGCTCATGTTTATGCTTTATGCCATGATAGGAATGTTTAGTTATGTTTATGGTTATGCCATGTATCATGCCATGAAAAGTTAAGTAGGTTTATGTTTATGCTTCATGTTTAAGACTAAATGATGATTATGTTTCATATGATTATGAATGAATGACGAATGATTTTAGTGAGTAGGAAAAAGTCTTACTAAGCCTGTGTGCTTATAGTCTATTTCCTTATACCGCAGATCATGCAAGGGGACAATGAGGAAGCTGCAGGAGGGCAAGAACGTATGTGTGTGATAGTGACTTGGCCCAGGATCCTAAATGTTTTCCGTTTATGCTAGAACATTACTTTTGATATCTCTATGCTCGAATAATGACTCATGGAACTTTATGTTATGATATGACAAGATATGATGCCTAAGTTCAAAGTGAACCTTATAATATGAGGTTAGGTATGACATGATATGATGCTTAAGTTCAAAGTTAATATGCTAAGGTTCCTATGTCATTAAGTTAAGAATGTTAGTACGGCATGTATGAGTTAAAGTTATTCCGCTGCCTTATGATGTCTACATTCCTTAAGTATGTTAACGTAACGCCGCTTAGAAAAAAAAAGCGGGCGTTACAGGGGTTTTGGGAGTTATTTCTCCTTCCATCACTTTGCAAATTCTTCCTCTTCCTCCCCTTGTCCTAGCCGAACTCCCAAGGAAGGGTTTCCCCTTGGAAAAGCTCCACAAGTGGTCTTATCTCCAAGATCTAAGGGTTTTCCAAGGATACAAGGACAAGGAGGCAAGGATCCAAAGATTTTGCAATCTTCTTCTTCTCTCAAGGTTCGAAAAATCAAGAAACCCAAGGTAAGACTCCCTCACCTGTGGTATAATAGTTCCTTATGATTTCCATGATTTTTAGCATGATATATTGGTTGGTTTTTGGATTTGATGTTAAAAGGGAAGAAAATCAAGAACCCTAGGTTCATGGGTTTCGGCCACAAGGATTTTAAGGTCTATAATTATGCCAAAAATATTTATAATGATGTTTAATGCTCCCTTATGATGTTTAGAGGTTAAGTATAATTTTTGGGAATTTTTGGAGTACCCTAGGACACCCTAGGGTTTCGGCCAACATGAAAGGAACAAAATCAACACCCTAGAGACCCTATGGGTTTCGGCCACAATGTTTTAGGGTCCATAATGATGCTAAAAATCTTTATAATGTTATTTAATGTTCCCTTATGATGTTTAGAGATTAAGGACAATTTTTAGGAATTTTTGGAGTACCCTAGGATACCCTAGGGTTTCGGCCAACAACAAGAACCCTTGTGTAGGGTTGGGTTTAAAACCTCAAGGGTTTGTTTTATGTATTGTCATGATATAAGGGAGATGGAGGGTATTTATGTGAATGTTTCACATGGCCTAGAGACCCTATTGGTTTCGGCCAAGTACCCTAATAGGGTGGAATGTAAGGACTCATTTCAAGTAAGGGCCCCAAATGGCCCTATGGTAAAGTATGATTGGTGTCTAACAATTGATTTGGGGTTTTTAATGGAAATTTTTCCATGCCCCATGGCCTTGAAGTTTTGGCCAAGAGCAAGATTAGGGTTAAAGGATTAGGGTTGGCCTTAAGTATGGAATCAAATGTTTCCTATGGCCTAGTATGTATGTATGGGATGTTGTTTGGGGAAGTTATGTGAAGCTTCATGAACCTATGGCTCCTTGGGGCTTTCGGCCAAGGGCCTAACTTAGGGTTAGGGTTGGGTTAAACCTCCAAAGATGCTTAGTAAGATGGAAGAAGTTCTATGTTAACCAAACCCTTAGTTTGTATGTCATGAATTATATGTTAAGTCATAGATGTTTAGACATGTGCCATGATTTATGAATGATATGTATGTATGTCATGTCTTATGAATGATATGCCATGTTTTATGAATAATATGCATGTATGTCATGTCTTATGAATGATACGTATGTATGCCATGTTTTATGAATAAGATGTATGTATGCCATGTCTTATGAATGAGGTTAAAGTACATGCCTTTAAGGCATAACGATAATGAAAAGTATGATGAATGAATGATGATGAATGACAAGTATGACGAATGAATGATGATGAATGAAAAAGCATGTGAAAGCATTTTATTTTATTTTATGGGCTTGTACCGGACCTAAGTAAGGTCCACGGTTCTGGACTACCGATGAAGCTGTCCACGGTTCGGGACTACCGATGAAGCTGTCCTTAAGGTTCGGGACTACCGATGAAGCTGTCCTTACCCTAGTAGGTCGAGATTAGCTACCTCGTATTTACTTAGGGATGCGCGCATATGATGAATGAATGTGGTACAAGCCAGGGCCCAATGAATGATATGATTATGTTTAAGTAATGAAAAGTATGTTTTCAAAGATTAAGCATCCTTATAATATATGCATTTGTCCATGCATCCATCCATGTTATGCATTATGTTATGAAAAGTATGTTTATGCAAAGAATATTTATGAAAAACATGTTTATGCTAAGTTAGAATGTCATGATTTTATTTATGTTCATGTTAATTATGATGCCATGATTTAATTATGTTTATGCTAGTTTAGGATGCCATGATTTTATTTATGTTCATGTTAATTATGATGCCATGATTTAATTATGTTTATGCTAGTTTAGGATGCCATGATTTTATTTATGTTCATGATAGTTTAGGATGCCATGATTTAATTATGTTTATGCTAGGATAGAATGCCATGATTTTATTTATGTCATGATAGTTTAGGATGCCATGATTTAATTATATTTATGCTAGGTTAGAATGCCATGATTTAATTATGTTTATGCTAGGTTAGAGTGCCATGATTTAATTATGTTTATGCTAGGTTAGAATGCCATGATTTAATTATGTTTATGCTAGGTTAGAATGCTATGATTTTATTTATGTCCATGCTAAGTTATGTTGCCATGATTTAATTATGTTTATGCTAAGTCCGGATGCCATGATTTTATTTAGGTTCATGTCAGGAATGTTTATGAGATTATGTTATTATGTTTATGTCTATGCCAAGTAGTATGTCAAGCCATGAATGTTTTTATGTCTATGAATATGCTATGCTATGAAAGTGACTAAGTTATGTTCAAGTCATGTTAAATGTATGCTAAGTGCTCATAAAGACTTATGTGCTGAGTAAAGCACTAAGTATGTTAATGTTCAGGATGCTCATGATTAAGTGATGAATGGTTTTAGTGAGTAGGAAAGAGTCTTACTAAGCCTGTGTGCTTATAGTCTTATTTTCCTTATACCGCAAATCACACAAGGGGACCGTAAGGAAGCAGCAGGAGGGCAATAAAGTATGTGTGTGATAGTGACTTGGCCACGGGACCTTATGTTTGCTCATTTTATGATAGAACTTTACCTCTACTAGTATGTGCTTGAATGTAACTCTATGACATGATGCTATGTAAGACATGATGCTAAGAATGACATGATGATAAGTATGACATGATGCTAAGTATGACATGATATGATGTTAGGTATAAAGTTAATATGCCCAGTTCCCATGTTATGATGTTAGGAAGGGTAGTATGTGCATGTAGGTGTAAGTTAAAGGTTTCCGCTGCATTATGATGTCTACATGCCCTAAGTATGTTAACGTAACGCCGCTTATGAAAAGAAAAAAAAAGCGGGCGTTACAACTACCTAGCCTCGTCAACCCCGAGGATTTAATTAATTTATAAAAATAGCACAACCATCACATCATCAATTATTTGGCCATGATAAGTTGGAATCTAGTGTTTGCAACACAAAGATAGCCCACGCACATCAACATATCATCCAGCAAAATAAAATATATGAAAAAGTGCATAAATTAACCAATCCTAAACACACAAGATCGGAAACCTCAGCTCTGATACCAATTCATGGGTATGGTTTGGTGGGATTCCATAGCGAATACTTGATCGTCCTTGAGAGACTTCTCTATGTCTACGGATTAAAAATTTAATCCGAATGGATACCCCTCTCCCAATGACTATCTCATCATCGTATCGTTCGGTACGAATTACAACTTGGCCAATCACAAAGATCGAGCCTTCTAATTCTTCTAACCAAACGACCGTGGAAAAGATGACTAGTGGATCGCCAATTTTTGTGTTTATAATCGAGGTCCAATTAATTAATTATTATCTATGATTATCAAACAATCAAAATAATTAATTAAGACATAAAATGGAGAGACAAGAAATAAGTACCGAGAGAGAAATATATCTCTCTTTACCTCATAGTCTTCTACCTTATGTCCCTCCCCTCCCGGACGTCGTGTGGGCGACGAGCTACTGAGAACCGAGATCACCAAAGCATCTAATTAATCTCTTCTTCTTCCCTTCTACATGCGCCAAGAAACCCTAATCCAAAGGGTTGCCGTCGGCCACCTTAGGATGGAAGACAATGATGGAGAAGAGAAGAAGAAACTCTTCTCTTCCGTGCAATCCCTAACCAACATCCTCTTGATCTTCCTATCTCATGGCTCCATGCGAACAAGGAAAATAGATCTCTCCTTCCCTTCCTCAACCTTGCGGAGGCAAAGCACACAAGGAGAAGGAATTCTTCTCCACACGCGCCTTCTTCTTCTTCCCTCTCGCCGCACACCACAAAGGAGGAAAGGATCTTCCTTGTCTAGTGGTTGCCGACCTCTAGGAGGAGATGAGAAGGAGAGGAAGAAGACACTTCTTCCTCTTCTTTCTATCGTCGCGTGTGAGCCCTAGGAGAGAGGGGAGAGAGAGAGAAGAGAGGAGAAAAAATAGGATTGGATGTATATTGTGATTAATTGATTAGCCTTGGTCTCATGATCCCATGGGGTATTTATGGGCTAAGGAAGGGACCAAGAGGAGGAGTTGGATCTTGGCCCACTAATGGATCTAAAATCAATCCATTAATGAAGATCCATTCCACTAAAGGATATACATTGAACTTCCTCACTAACCCCTATATTTTCATATGGGCTCCACCTATTATGCGCCATCCATCCCCCCATGTTTAAGATATCGAATGCTCGTCGATTAATTTAAATTACTGACAATTTTAATTAATCGACTTCTGGCTCCTTGACTAGTACCACTCAACTTTATCATCATGTTGGATCAAATCTAACTGCAGGGTTTAACATGATGATCCTTATGAGCTCATCAAGGGGGCATCATCATCCCGACTCACCAGGACATGAATTCCGTCAATAATCAATGGCACACCATATAATTAATATTATTTTCCAACTTACCGGGCCTATTGATTTAACAAAATAAATCTTACCCATTGGTAAATCAAAGAAATAATAATTAGCTATATGTGCCCGTTATTATATCAGGATTTAGGGATTGTACTCTATAATAAATCCGAGATCCAATTCAATTATTAAGTCAGTACAAATTGGATGATCTCTAGTTTTGGTCCTATTCAATGCATACAAAGCATATTAGTGTAATTCTATGGTCAAGATAAACCACACATAATTACACTACAACCATCCCGATGGTTTGTCCAAATATATCTCGGTTGTGGGCCTCTTACTTATACAATGCAAGGGACTGATAACATGATTTTCTGTGTGTCACCACACACCATGTTATCTAAAATGCAATGTATCAAACTTTTATGCATATACTAATATAAATACGCATCTGTGTTGTTGTGATTCTCTTTCAAAATGTGGATGACCATACAGAAAAGGCAAGGCGTTTAGTATACATCCTAATAGCCACTTCGTCAAAGGTTAAACCTAATACCCTAAGAGTCGCTTGTGAGACCTATGGTATCTCGGTGGAGTTAGAAGTCAGGGTTCCTAGGATCGATCAGTTTCCTATAGATCCCCATTAGGGTTTTACACATTCTTCCAAGGGCAGGTAGAGTTTGACCTTTGTTTTCCAATCCCTCCTTTTTTATGGCCATCTCTATGTATTTCGACGTTCCCTTACACCAAATGGCTCCAAATGCCTTCGCTCAGATGGGCGGAGACATTTATCCTATTTAAACTGTTCGTCATACCCTTGACTTCCCCGTTCTTTTCATTACTTCTTGCTCCCCAACCTGGCGTCTAGGGGAGCCTTTAGTTTTACTGCTCGTCCCAGCCATAAATTTATAGGTGGCCTCCCTTCTTCCCATAAGGGGTGGAAGGAGCGTTTCTTTTTTATCCATCTTTCTAAGCATCCTTTCTATCCGATTCACTAGCGAGAAGATTTACCCACTCCTCTAGATTTGGTAAACTTCAAGTAAGATCAGAGGTACCCACGGGACAGGAGCATATTAACTAGAATGGAGTTCCATGGACTAGGGATTATTTGCTGGTTTACCGGGCAGACCAATTAGTCCCTGTGGGTTATACAGATTCAGATTTCCAGTCGAATAGGGACAAGAGTAAGTCAACCTTAGGGATTGTGTTTACTTTGTGAGATGGAGCCATAGAATGGAGGAGTGTCAAGCAGAAATGCATGGCGGACTCCACCATGGAAGATGAGTATGTGGCAGCCTCAGAGGCAGCCAAGGAAGCTGTATGACTCAGGAACTTCATGATGGACCTGGATGTGATTCCTGGTTTGCCCATATCTATCACAATCTATTATGATAACAGTGGTTTAGTTGCAAACTTGAATGAACCACGAGCTCATAAGGCGAGTAAACATGAGAGCGCAAGTACTACTTGATACAAGAAATCGTAAAGTGAGGAGAAGTAACTATCGCTAAGATTGCATCGGATGACAAGATGGTGAATCCTTTCATTAAGGCTCTTCTGGCGAGAGCTTTTGATCTACATGTGGAAGATATGGGGGTCAGATGTATGGCAGTGTGAGAACAGCAATGTCTTTGAGTATAGGTGGGAGATTGTTAGATGTGTATACTAAAAGACTTGTCTTTTTATATATATGATCATCTACATTTTGAAAGAGAATCACAACAACACAGATGCGTATTTATATTAGTATATGCATAAAAGTCCGATACCTTGTATTGTAGATAACATGGTGTGTGGTGACACACAGAACATCATGTTATCAGTCCCTTGCCTAGTATAAGTAGAGGCTCACAATCGAGATGGAGTTGGACAAACCAACGGGATGATTGTAGTGTAATTAGGTGTGGTTGATGGCTAAGGCTTGGCGAGTTTCCCTAGCGAATACTTGGTTGTCCTTAAAACACCTCTCCATGCCTAAGGATTAAAAATTAATCCGAATGGAGACCCGTCGCCCAACGACAATCTCGTCATCGTATCGTTCGGTACGAATCACAACTTGGCCAATCACAAAGATCGTGCCTTGTAATTCTCCTACCGAACGACCGCGGAAGAGATGATGAGTGGATCACCGATTTTTGTGTTTATGATCGGGGCCCAATTAGTTAATTATTAACCATGATTAAAAATCAAAATAACTAACTAATACACATAAAATGACGAAGCAAAAACAATAAGGAACCAGAGGAACAATAGGAGCTAAGGAAGAGAATTATACCTTCCCTTTACCTCTTAGCCTTCTACCTTATGTCCCACTCCTCCCGGACGTCATGTGGGTGACGAGCTACTGAGAACCAAGATCACCAATGCGTTCCAAAAAAGCTTCTTCTCCTACTAGTCGAAACCCTAACCCTAGGGTTAGGTGCCGCCAGCCTCTTCTTTGCCTTCCTTTGCGCCACCGGCCATCGTGAGCCACCCACGTCTTGTTGACCCTCAGTAGCCCTCGAGAGGAGATGGAGAAGATGAAGAAGGAGAGAAAACACCACCTTCCTCACCCAAACAGCCCGAACTTCTTCCCTTCCCTCAACCTTGCAGCGCCATCGCAAATCCTCTTGCGTTGCCTCCCACCGGCTGCTCCACCACCGCCGTTAAGCACCACAAAAGGAAGAGAAGAGTCCTTCCTTGTCTATGTGAGTCCTAGCTGAGAGTTGGTGGAGAAGGGAAGAAGAACAGAGGAGGAGAAGACCCCTTCTTCTATGCACCGGCCGAAAACCTAGGAGAGAGAAGAGAGAGAGGAGAGGAGAGAAAGGCCTAGGGTGTCAACTCTTGGGTTCCGCATTGGTTTCATGATCTCATAGGGTATTTATAGTGCTAAGGTAGGGACCAAGAGGAGGCATTGGATCTTGGCCCACTAATGGATCTAAAACCTATCCATTAATTAAGATTCATTCCACTAAAGGATCTTAATTGAACTTCCTCACCAACCCCCATATTTTCATATGGGCTCCACCTATTATGAGTCATCTATCCCCCCGAGTTTAAGATATCGAATGCCCATCGATTAATTAAAATTACTAACAATTTTTATTAATCGACTTCTGGCTCCTTGACTAGTACCATTCAAACTTATCATTATGTCGAATCAAATTCACCTGCAGGGATAAACATGAAGAACCTTTTGAGCTCATCAAGGGGGAATCATCATCCCAACTCACTAGGACACAGATTCCGTCAATAATTAATGTCACACCATATAATTAATATTATTTCCCAATTTATCGGGCCTATCAATTTAATAGGATAAATCTCACCCATTGATAAATAAAAAAAATAATTAATTATATGTGCCCGTTATTATATCGGGATTTAGGGATTATACTCTATAATAAATCCGAGATCCAATCCAATTATTAAGTCAGTACAAATTGGATGATCTCTAGTTTTGGTCCTGCTCAATGCACTCAAAGCACACTAGTGTAATTCTATAGTTAAGACCAACCTCACCTAATTACACTACAACCATCCCGATGGATTGTCCAATTCCATCTCGGTTGTGAGCCTCTTACTTATACTATGCAAGGGACTGATAACAGATAACATGATCTTCTGTGTGTCACCACACACCATGTAATCTATAGTGCACAGTATTGGACTTTTATGCATATACTATTGTAAATAAGCATCTAGTGTTATTGTGATTCTCTTTTCAAAAATATAGATGATCTTTATATAAAAGAATCAAGTCTTTTAGTATACACATTTAATAGTGGGTTTTCTTTACCATAGAATTACACTAGTGTGCTTTGTGTACATTGAACAGGACCAAAACTAGAGGTCATGCAATTTGCACTGACTTAATAATTGGATTGGAACTCATATTATTATGGAGTAAAATCTCTAAATCTTGATATTGTTGGGACCGGGTGCATGTCGACAAGGATACGAGTTCGTAAAATTTAAAATTTTTACGTGCAGCGGAAGAGTTTGCATAAAATAATTTCCTAAATTATTTTAACTTCATATCTAGCATGCAACCTTATAGTGTATCGACATAATCATAAAATAAAAGTTTGCGAAAAGTAAACTAATTTACCAATTACCTCGCGTAACTCGAAGTAAGGGACGAGATCCAACCGTAGCGTCCCTTGGAAGCTTCGCCTCTATTCGCGTCCACGCCGAGTTCTCTTCGGGATGACTTCGCAAAGTCACGAGTATTGTGCCGACGAGAACTACTAGATTCTCTAAAGGCACAACTAGAAGAATAAGAGAAATAATTGAAAACTAACCAATGAAATAACGGAATCGTATTCCGGGAAGAGAGGAGTCGCTATCCGCTTCTTCTTCTTCGTGTTCGGGTTCTCCTCCTTCTTGATTACTCACGCCAACTTCACCTTGGAAGTTGGTTGGGTGCGCCGGCCCTAATCCACAAGGGTGGGCGCCGGCCCTAGGCAAGAGAGGGAGAGGGAGAGGAGAAGAGATTAAGAGAGAGAGGGAGAGCTCTATGATAAGTTGAGTTAGGAATAAGGGCTAGCCTTTGGTTCCTTTATATAGTAGCAACTCCTTTGCTAAGTCTCCCTCTAAACCGAATTAACGGAATTAACGGAATTAGTTATAAGAAATTTATCTTATAAATTTTCTTATTAATTATTCCATTTAGCCTAGTCTTATTATAAACAATTTATAATAAAACAAATTAGTTATCATAAGAGATTTATCCTATAAATTCTCTTATGAATTTTATTATAACTAACTTTATAATAAAACTAATTATTTATCATAAGAAATTTATCCTATAAATTCTTATGAATTAATTCCGTTTAAACCAAGTCTTTATTATAAACTAATTTATAATAAAAACTAATTCTTCTTCTCTTTAAATTATGGAATAAATTTTATAAGAAATTTATAAACTTTCTTATTATGGATAAATCAATTCATAATTGATTTTGTAAAATTAAAATAAACCCAATTCATGGATTATTTTAATCTTCCAAAAAAAGAATAAATTTCTATAAATTTATTTATATAAATTTCTGTATACAAATTTATTTATCCATAATTTATAAAATAAATCGCGCTGGATTTATCTTATTAATTAAACCAATTAAATTGGTTTTTCTCCCTTTAATGGCCGGCCACCCAAGGAGGGTTAACACCCTCTTTGGCCGGCCAAAACCGACCCGAAACGATCGCGAATTAAACTCATTTAATTCGCCCAAAAAGCCTTCAAAAGACTTAGCCATTTTTAGCTTCCATTGCGCCTCTGACTAACTCAGATTCGACTTATTTCTCTTGATCGGAAAATCCAATTTTCAACTCATTTTAAATCCCTCGGATTACTCGTAGTGCGTGTGACTAAATAGGCTTTCGATTTATATTGGCCATCTATAATCGACTAATTATAGAACGATCATGAGTGGCACCTAGTAGTACATCATGATCCCCAATTAATCGAAAGATCAACGGTTTGATCTCAGAAGAAATTATTCTGAAACCCTTCAGCAGCTCTAATGAATCGTGCCCCATTCCCTTCACCACCTTATACCCACTTGGTTCAGGACACGGTCAATGGTGTCAGTCCCCACTAGGCTGACTACGTCACGCCTAGCCCAAGTAATGTCTTACTCGTCCTTTGGATTTCTAATTACTCTCATGTATTTTAGAGACTCTCACTCTAAACATGATATGCTCTGGCCAGAGGCTTTGAGTAACAATCCGACGATAGGCCTGGGTATACATCTCCTCGCAAGGAGTGGTGAATCCTTTGTAGGCTGTTCAAACATCTTCGGGCACTTCGGCTTATACCCGATCATCCTGGGTCCACACCTCCTTGGAGATGCTTGCTTAAGATGTCAAAGTATAAGTCTCCATGACCAAGATGACTTGAACACTGCAAGTCAAAGGAACATCGCACTTAAGCCGCAGTAAGATCTTCATTGACATATCTACATGTAGATTCCCATATGAAGTCTTACAGCTAGTCACTCCAATGAACTAGTTCCCTTAACTAGCATCCATGTTTATCTCCGGACATCCCAATGTCACCAGCCAGTGAGAATCAGCTGATTAGAGAATAACCCATGCTAGTCTCAACAGAATTGATAGTGTCCGTTTTTATCAATTCATCGACTAGGGATATTTTCAATACTTCACATTTGCGCATTTAGAGATAATCACTAGTTGTGATCTCATCACAAATTCTCTTATGCTGTGAGTTGTATTGCGGACATTCAGTAGATGAGTTTAAGATCCTAATCAAATACACAAGCATGTATACTCAAATAGTGAATTATCATTTATTAATATAAATGTTTTACAATCATAAAGCGATTGCCTTAGGACACTTCTCTCATAGCACTAACAGATATAATAACGGGCACGTATAGTTAATATTTTATTTCATTAATTTACCAATGGGCGAGATTTATTCTGCTAAATCGATAGGCTCGGTAAGTTAGGAAATAATATTAATTATATGGTGTTCTGTTGATTATTGACGGAATCCGTGTTTTGGTGAGTCAGGATGATGATGCCCCCTTGATGAGCTCATAAGGTTCATCATGTTAAACCCAACAGGTGGATTTGATCCAACATGATGATAATGAGTGGTACTAGTTAAGGAGTTAGAAGTTGATTAATTAAAATTTTCAATAATTTAAATTAATTGATGGGTATTCGATATCTTAAACACGGGGGGATGGATTTACTCATAATAGGTGGAGGCCATAAGAAAATATGGGGGTTGGTGGTGTAACGACCCGGAAAATTCTGTTAATATTTTCTTTAAAATATTGAGCATGCGTAGATAATTTTCCGAAGGACTTAGAAATATTAATACGAACTTTAGCCTAGAAATCCATATTTTTCCATTTAAATTGAGGAAATAGGCACTAATGGGCCTTAGATGAGCTTTTTAGTACCATGATTATTGGAGAATTTTAGATAAAAATTTATAAAAATATAAAGGTATTTTAATGGGAAATATTAGCATAATTATGGGATAATTTTTAAGGGATTTTCAGAATAATAGAAAAATAAAATAAAAATAAGGTGCATGGACCAAGGATTGAACCTTGGACCTCTTGTACAACCATGCATGCTCTAACCAACTCACCTAGCAAGAGAATGTTATGAGGGAATGAAGTGGATATTGGTTAAGGCTTGGAAGAAGATGAAGGGTCATGGAGAGACTCTTCATTTACCTCCTTAATGTGTTATAAAGAGGGGGAATGGGAGTTTCTTTCTTCCTCCTTCCTCATTCTAGCCGAAACCCAAGGAGAGGGTTCTCCCTTGGAAAAAGTTTTCCTAAGGCTCCATCTCCAAGATCTAAGGCTTTTAAAAGGGTACAAGGGCTAGGGGTGGTCAAAAGGCAACAAGATCCTCATCCTTCTTCCAAATCTAACGTTTAAAAATCAAGATCAACCAAAGTAAGACTCCCTCACCTGTGGTATAATAGTTCCTTATGTTTTAGCATGATTTATTGGTTGGTTTTTGGGACTTGATGTTGAAAGAAACAAAACCAAGCACCCTAGAGACCCTATGGGTTTCGGCCACTAGGTTTTTTGGGTCTATGTTGATGCTAAAAATCTCCATAATGTTGTCTAATGTACTCTCATAATGTTTGGAGATTAAATATAATTTTTGAGAATTTTTGGGGTACCCTAGGACCCCCTAGAGTTTCGGCCAACTTCAAGAACCCTTGGGTAGGGTTGGGTCTAAAACTTCAAGTATGTGTTTTATATATTATCATGATATAAGGGAGATGGAGGATGATTATGTGAATTTTCACATGGCCTAGAGACCCTATGAGTTTCGGCCAAGATGTGCTAATAGGGTAAAAGTTAGGACTTATTTCATGTAAGAGCCCCAATGGCCCCTATGGTAAGGTATGGTTGATGTTTAATGATTGATTGGGGATTTTAATGCAATTTTTCCATGCCCCCATAGCCTTACATGTTTCGGCCAGCCCTAGGAAGGAGGGCTAAAGGTTAGGGTTAATCCTAATCATGAGCCCCAATGGCTTCCTATGGACTCATAGATGATGTATGGTTGTTCCTTTACCTTATGCTATCTTACGTGTTGATGGAATTGATGAAACTCCCCCCCTATAGGTTTCGGCCAGCATATATCTAGGGTTTGGGGTAGAGTTAGGGTTCAAAGAATGATGGTTTATGTTTACCATGAAGTGTATATACATATATATAGGTTCAAGCATGTGGTAGAAATCATGTTACCTATAACCCTAACCCCAAGCACCATGTTTTATGTTTGTATGGTTATGATTGGATGCCATGCTTAATAGGGTTATTTATGAATGTCTTATGTTTTATGCCATGCACTTGGATGGTAGGTAGCATGTTTATGGAAGTCCTACATATGTATGCTTATGTTATGTAGAGAACCATGCGATGTTATATGCTCATGTTATGTTAAGAACCATGCTATGTTATTGTGTATGTTCATGATATGAATGATGCCACGATAAGTATGTTAGGTTTATATTCATGATAAGAATGATGCCATGATAAGTATGTTATGTTTATGTTCATGACAAGAATGATGCCATGATAAGTATGTTATGTTTATGTTCATGATAAGAATGATGCCATGATAAGTATGTTATGTTCATGTTCATGATAAGAATGATGCCATGATAAGTATGTTATGTTTATGTTCATGATAAGAATGATGTATGCCATGTTTTACGAATGATGATGCATGCCATGATTTATGAATGATAATGCATGACATGTTTTATGAAAGAAGATACATGCCATGTTATGAATGAAAGATGATGCTTATGTCTTTAAGGCATAAATATTCTAAACGGCACGGTCGATGGTCGACGGTACGACGGTCGTGAGGACCGGTAAATGGGCCGGTAGACGGGCCGAGCCGTAACGAGTTATGCTATGTTAAAGATGTCAGGAATGTCTTATGAATGATGAAGCATGTAAAGTATTTTACTTTATGAATGGGTTTGTACCGGACCGAAGTATGGGTCCAAGGGATGGGCACCTTAAGAACGCCCCGGTTCTGGACTACCTACTATGCTGTCCACGGTTCTGGCACTACCGAAGCTGTGCAATAGCGATGGGCACCTTAAGAACGCCTCGGTTCGGGGACTACCGACTATGCTGTCCTTACCCTAGTAGGTCGAGGCTAGCTACCTCGTATTTACTTAGGGATGCGCGCTTATGATGTATGTATGTGGTACAAGCCAGGGCCCAATGATATGATGATTATGGTTAAGCATTTAAAAGTATGTTTTAAAAGTTAAGCATCCTTATGTATATGCATTCCCCTCATGCATTCATTCATGTTATGCATTATGCTATGTTAATAAGATTTTATGCTTACTTTTCATGTTAAGAAAGATGCATGAGATGAATTGATCTATGTCATGATTATGTTAAGAGGATGCTCATATGCCATGATAAGATGTATGCCTATGTATTATGCCATGCTAGGAATATTTATTATGTCTTATGTTTATACCATGTAGCATGCCATGCTTAGAATGCTTGCTATGTTTACGTTTATGCCATGTCTCATGCCATGATAGGAATGTTCACTTATGTGTATGATCATGCCATGTCAAGTATATGATAAGTGATTCAAGTTGTTATGTTCTAAGTAGAGCACTAGGTATGTTAATGTTTTATGTGCTCATTATGAAATGATGAATGGTTTTTGTGAGTAGGAAAGAGTCTTACTAAGCCTGTATGCTTATAGTCTTGTTTCCTTATACCGCAGATCATTCACGGGGACAATGAGGAAGCAGCAGGAGGGCAAGAAATCATGTGTGTGGTAGTGACTTGGCCCAGGAAACCATATGTTTATCATTTATGCTAGAACCTTATTTGGTCACTTATATGCTTGAATGCTTGAATAATGACTTATGGAACTCTATGATGTGATGTTACGTATGACATGATATGATGTTTAAGTATGAAGATAATATGCCGAGTTTCCATGTCATTTTGTTAAGAATGGTAGTAGGGCATGTATGTGTATGTCTTAAAGTATTATTCCGCTGCCTTATGATGTCTACATGCCCTAAGTATGTTAACGTAATGCCTCTTTACGAAAAAAAAAGCGGGCGTTACAGGTGGGGAAGTTCAATGGAGATCCTTTAGTTGAATGCATCTTCATTAATAGATTGATTTTAGATACATTAGTGGGCTAAGACCCAACTCCTCCTCATAGTCCCTACCTTAGCCCTATATATACCCCATGGGATCAAGAAACCATGGCTTAATCCAATTAATCAACTCAAGGCTTGGTTTTTCTCCTCTCTCCCTCACCTTCTCTCTCCTAGGGCACCTGACGCAAGGTGAAGGAAGAGAGCATCTCTCTTCCTTCTTCAAGCTTTTCTTCTATTGTTTCATGGCACAAAGTGGATCTTCTCTTCCAGTTGTGACCGGTGGAGACTAGAGGAGGGAGAGCTAGTGGCTGCCGGTGGCAAGGAGAAGGCGTTTTGGGTGTCGGCGGAATGGAGTTAGGGGTGGCGACGGCGACATTAAGAGGGAAGAAGAAGACTATCTTCTTCTCTTCTTCTTCAGATCTTTCTTCATCATTCTCCTCATCTCCTCAGTGCCCTTGTGGCTGGCTCTCGATGGTGGTTGGTGTGGGATCGGTTTGAATCGATAGAGGGGGGAGGGTGAATATCGATCGACAATTTTTCGAAAAACTTAGAGTAATTGCGCAGCGGAAAAAAAACAAATCAATGCTAACACGTTTGTTTTACTTGGTTCGGAGTCGCGGACGGCTCCCACACCGAGGCCAACGGTCGTTGAACATTTACGATGGGCGATTCTATATTGCATAAATTATTACAACTTGAAGTTTGAATATAGAATTAAAATACAACACTTAAAAAAATGATTATACCGACGACCAGAAAAATTTGAATGTCGGAGCCGATGGTCGTCGTTGGCGCTTGAGTCTTGAGCACGGAGTGTTTGGAGCAGAGCGCTTGAATGAATGCATAGAAAGAAGTTGTGTTTGAAGCCAAGGGGGTGAACCCCTTTATATAGTAGTCACTAGGGCGCCAGTGTTGAAGGGGGCGCTTGACACGTGGCCTTCCCTACGAGAAACTCCATCCGCATACTTGGCCAGCGCTTATCCCTTCAACTGGGGTGCCTGAGCTGACTGGGGCACCTGTATGAACGCAGGCGCCTCAATTGATGATGTGGCAACTTGCTTCGATTGGCTTGGAATCACCCTTGTCTGGGGCGCTTGTATCAACACAGGCGCCTATTCAAACAAGCGCCAGCCCCCATTCAGGCGCCTGGGAGCAGAAAACTTTCACCATTCGTTCCTACAACCAGGGTTAGTTTTAAAACACATATAATAAACAATATGATATAATTTAAGCATGATTAACAGTCTGAGCTGTCTTGGTTCTGACTTTGGGCTTCCAAAATGGAACCCTAGGTCAAACCGACGCCAAATGTTCCCTCCTACGGGGAGCGCGTACTCACCTACTCCTCTTAGGAGAGTTTACCTTTTTGCCAACTGGCTCATCCGGTTGGACTTTTGCCCAATCCGCGACCAGGACTTATTGCCCAGCTTCACTCACTAGCTCTTCGGTGCCTAGTCCATGACCAAGACTTATTGCCCAAGCTTATGTCAGGACTTAGGTGCCCAGCCCGTGGCCAGGACTTATTGCCCAATTCCTAGAACTAGGACTTCGTGCCTAGTGTACCTAGGACTTTTCCTGTACACATTGAGTAGCATTGTTAGATCACAATAAAATCTTAACTTCTGAACCCTTTACTATTATCAAAACACAGGTTTGACTTTGGTGATTCCGGTACCAACAATCTCCCCCTTTTTGATTTATGGCAACCAGGATCAAAAAGTTAAGTTTAAACCATTAAAGCATGTTTATCAAGGAGATTAAAAAAAAACATTTACTAAACTCCCCCCGATATAGATATTCTCCCCTTAAAGCTCTCAATGATATGTAGTTTCAAAAAGTCAATGTGTTTTAAAATTTTGACTAAGTGTTTTTCAAAATAAAGCAAAGTATTTGCAAAAAAAATTTACACTTAGCACTATTTTTAGAAAAGGTTTGCAAGCCCAAATTTTACTTTAGAAAAATTTTGCTTAAAAAAACTTTAAAAAAAATTCAACTTAAGCAAATTTTTGTGCAAACTTTTTACTTAGAAAAAATTTTCATTTTAAGCCAATTTTTGCACACCAAAAAAATTTCACTTGAAAAAAATTGTCTTAATAAAATTTTACTTAAACAAATTCACTCAGCCAAATTTTGCAAACAATTTCACTTGAAAATTTTCACTTAGAGAAAAATTTTGTGCACTTCGAAAAGTATTCTACTTGAAAGGTTTTGTGCACTTAAACATTTTGCTTTGGAAACTTTTGCTTAGAAAATTATTTAGGAAACTTTTGCTTAAAAATATGCATTTGGAAAAGATTTTTCTTAAAGAAAATGCACTTAAAAAATTACTTGGACAAATGCACTTTGAAAAAACATTTTACTTAAAAAATGAGCACTTAAAAATTCAACTTAGAAAAGTCTAGCAAAAAAAATTTTAAGACCATTTTACTTAGAAAAATTTGCTCAGACCATTTTGTGCACTTAAGTAAGATATATCTTTGAAAACAACATTTGTACTGTAATTCAACTTTACTTTTTGAAAAAAGATAAAAATATGAAAAATTTGAAAATTTTTACTCTCCTTTTTTTCTCTCTCCCCCTTTGCCATATATCAAAAAAATATTGATAAAAACCCATTGCAAGTCAATTTCGAATTAGAGCTAGTTAAAAGAAATTGTAAATCCGTATTGAACCAACTCTAGTGAATTCAAGCAAGAAAAATGACCAAACCAATTAATCTGAACTTGTTCGGGTCCTGTCTAAGCCAATTAGCTACTTACTAACTATTATATAATAGTAGTTTTCACTAGGGTTAGTCAAGTTAAGTGATTTGATCAAGTTAGATTTGCTAAGCTTGAACACTTAACTTGATTGCTGTTCAAGTGTATTTATTGCCCCAATTACTGCAGATGCACTGACTTAAAGCATCTTGAATCAAGGCATAGACCTATGCATCTGAACCCAATCTAGGTTATCAATCAAAGTACCCTAAGGTGCTTGTGAGATGCAGACTTCTAGATCTATAGGTACATGCAATTCTAGGGTTAAATCCTAAGCTAAGTCCATTTGCACAAAAACCCCTAGTTTTAAAGGGGGTAATTTTGAATGATCTAAGTCGGAAAATAATTTCAAATTTCAAGACTTAATAAATAAATGATTTTTCAAAAAAAATTAGATGCTAATTAACAGTCCTATTCTACTAAGCACAACCCTAACTGCCTTCTTAGTAAGCTAAACTCAGATTCAGGTAAGGGTTTAGTAAAAATATCAGCTAAATTAGATTTTGAGTCCACATGCATAAGTACAATTTCACCCCTGGCTACGTGATCCTTAACAAAGTGATGTTTGACTTCAATATGTTTGGTTCGGGAGTGATGAATTGGATTTTTAGTCAGATTGATTGAACTAATGTTGTCAATAAACACTTTGGTTTGGGTATAATCAAGCTGGAAATCCTTAAGAGTGTGCATCATCCATAAAGGGCAACAAATTCTGCTTCAGTTGTGGACAAAGCTATGCAGTGTTGCTTTCTACTACACCAGCTGACTAGACTATTTCCTAACAATTGACAACTTCCACTTGTACTCTTTCTATCTAATTTACAACCAGCATAGTCAGAGTCAGAATATCCTGATAATTCAAAAAGTGGAAGTCCTAGGATACCAAATAGCTACATTTAGGGTACCCTTAATGTACCTTCGAATTCTTTTTAGTGCTGCTAAGTGGGATTCCTTAGCACAGGTTTGGTATCTAGCATACATTCCTACAGAAAATAAAATATCAAGTCTACTAGAAGTTAAGTACAGTAAGCTACCAATCATACTTCGGTATAATTTTGGGTTAACTAGTTTACCCTCAGAGTCATTATCTATTTTGGCATTTGTAGCCATAGGAGTACTTAAGCTTTTAGAATTGTCCATTTTGAATTTATTTATTAGTATCTTTGCATACTTGGATTGATGAATGTAGTTACCATCCCTAGTTTTTTTAATTTGTAGACCTAAGAAAAAGTTGAGCTCACCTACCAAGCTCATTTCAAATTCGCTTTCCATAATTTTGACAAATTCATTTAAAATGTTGGAATTTGTAGATCTAAATATTATATCATAAACGTATATTTGTGCAATGAATATATCTTTTTCTAAGGTTTTAACAAATAATGTGGAGTTAATTTGACCATGGTTAATTTCCTTAGAAATTAAATAGGTTGATAATCGTTCATACCATACCCTAGGTGCTTGTTATAACCCATAAAGGGTTTTCCTAAGCTTGAATACATATTCAAGTTTGTCTAGGTCCTCAAATCTTGGGGGCTGCCCTACATATACTTCTTCTTTTATGAACCCATTAAGAAAGACATACTTGACATCCATTTGGTATATTTTAAACCTTCTATGGGTTGCAAAAGCTAATAACATTCCAATTGATTCAAGTGTGGCTACTGGGGCATAGGTTTCATCATAATCTAACCCTTCGACTTGACTAAACGCTTAGCTATTAAGCGGGCTTTGTTTCTCAAAATCTCCCCTTGATCATTAAGTTTGTTTCTAAAAACCCACTTAGTGTCTATAATTGATTTACCCTCAGGTTTAGGTACTAAGTCCCAGACTTGGTTTCTCTCAAATTGGGCTAGATCTTCTTACATTGCTATGATCCAATCTGGGTTACGTAGGGCTTCTTCTATAGTCTTAGGTTCAATTTTTTAAATAAGTGCGATCTGACTAAGATTTCTATAAGAAAACCTAGTTCTGACTCCTAAGGTTGGATCACCCATGTTTTGATCAAATGGATGAGTGAGTCTGAGTTTCTTTGTTCTTCTAGAACTAGGTTCAGCCTCAGGTCCGGCTGGACGGTTTGGTTCAGTGTTTGGTTCAACTACTTGGGTTGGTTCAGTTATTGGTTCAGTTGATACTTCAGTAGTTGGTTCAATTGATAGTTCATTTAATGGTTCAATTAATGGTTCAATTGATAGTTCATTATCTTTTTGATCAAGATTTGACTTGTTTAGATTTTGATTGTCAGATTTTGGTTCAACATCCTCGTCAAAGATTAAGTTGGTAGTTTCCTCAATTTTGTAGGTTTGTCTATTGTAAACCCTATAGGCTCTACTAGTTGTTGAATATCCTAACAAAATTCCCTGGGGTTGATTTTGATTGGAACATACCTAGGTAGTCCTTAGTATTCAAAATATGGATTTTGCACCCAAAAATCCTTAAGTAGTGTAAATTAGGTAATCCTTGATAATAAAGTTCATAGGGTGTCTTATGTGTCTTCTATTAATTAAGACCCTATTTTGAATGTAACACGCTATATTTACCGCTTCTGCCTAAAATTGATTGGTTAGGTTATATTCATTGAGCATGGTCCTAGCGGCTTCCTGAAGAGTTCTATTCTTTCTCTCAACTACCTCATTTTGTTGGGGAGTTCTAGGACAGGAAAACTCATGTGTTGGAGCGAGAAAACACGATAGAGGGGGGGGGGTGAATATCGTAAAACCATTTCAGATTAGAATATTGAGAGAAATTACGCAGCGGAAATAAAAAAACAAACGCGAAGACAAGGTTTTATACTTGGTTCGGAGTCGCGGTTGGCTCCTACTCCAAGGCCCATGGTTATTACAAAAATTTGTACAGTAATAGTGCAGTAAAAAGTACAATTATGCTCTTTGTTACCGACGCCCGGTGTAGATCGTTCTTTGGTGCTGAGGGTTGTCATTGGCGCTTGAATCTCGAGATCGGAGGTTCCCAGAGCAGAGCGCTTGAGTCGAAGAGCGTAGTGGCGTTGGAAGAATTGATTTCGAAGCCTTGGGGGTCGAACCCCTTTTATAGTACTCCTGGGGGCGCCGGGATGCTGGGGGCGCCTGACACGTGCCTTCGGATCTGAGAACCCTAATCCGAATCTCAATCAAGGCTTATCCCTCCAGAATCGGGCTCGGAGCTGACGGGGGTGCTCGGGACACAGGGGCACCGAGGTTGACTTGGTCTACTGTCTTCTCGGCTGACTTGAATTCTATCCGCTTCGTTGGCTTGGGCCTAGGGCGCCCGAGGCATCCGGGGCGCCTGGGACACTGGGGCGCCCGGGAGATTGAGGGCACCTAGCCCAGTGAGCTTCCGAAGCAGTTCTTGCTAGTCTTGTTTTGCCTTCACCTCCGGGGCGCCCGGAACCTCCGGGGCACCCTACACAACTGCTGCCCCTCTCCTTTGGGGCGTTCTAAGCTGTAGAAACTCGTTCCTTCGGTCCTGAATCCAGGGATAGTTCTAAAACAACACAACTGCAAGAGTATTAGATAATTCTTACAGCCGTAGTTGTCTTCGTTCTGACTTTAGGTCTCCCAAATGGAACCATAGGTCGACCCGACGCCTACTGTTCCCTGCTCGGGGAATGCGTCCTCACCTACTCCTCTCAGGAAATTTTACCTTTTGCCAACCGGCTCCTCCGGTTGGACTTTTGCCCAATAGTCCTTCGCCAGGTGCCTGGCAGCCCTTCGCCAGGTCTTGGGTACCAAGCAGTCCTTCGCCCAGTGCCTAGCAGTCCTTTGCTAGGGCTTCTGTACCAAGCAGTCCTTTGCCTAGTGCTTAGCAGTCCTTTGCCAGGTCTTCTGTACCAAGCAGTCCTTCACCTGGTGCCTAGCAGTCCTTCACCAGGTCTTCGACTCTTAGCAGCCCTTTGCTAGGTACCTAGCAGTCCTTTGCCAGGTCTTAGGTTTTTGCTGCCTAGCAGTCCTTCGCTAGGTGCCTAGCAGTCCTTCGCTAGGATTTCATTCTGCACACTTAAGTAACATGTTAGATAACATATAATACTTAACTTTTGAACCTTTTTGGCAATATCAAAACCCAGGTTTAACTTAGGTGCTGTCTGCATCAACAATCTCTCCCTTTTTGATTTATGGCAACCCGGTTCATAAAGTTAAGTTAATAATAAACAGGTGAAATACCAGTTTAGTTTCCTCCCCTGGAAGGAATCTCCCCCTTGGTTTTTCAAAGGTTTGTGGGGTTTGAAAAATTTCTAAGTCTAAAAATGGAATTGATTTTTCAACACTTAGACCATTTTTCAAAATAAGTTTTAGAAAACATTTTCAAAAAAAATTTAGTTGGCCACTTGGAAAATTTATTCTTAGATCCTTTACACTCAGAAAAATTTTCAAGTCAATAACTTAGAAAGTTTTCTAAACATCTTATAAAGTTTTTTTTAATTTTTGATAAAAAAATTTCAATCTCTTTAGTACTTTAAAAACTTTATACTTAGAGACTTTTCTATTAGAGAAGGTTAAAAATAAGTACTTAGAAAAAAAACATCTTAGGTCAAGTACTTAGACACAGTTTTTGAAAACAACTCAGGTCGAGTACTTAGAAACAGTTTTTTTTTGAAAACAGCTTAGATAATTTTACTTTTTGAAGAAAGGATAAAGTTTTGAAAATTTTTAATTTTGAAAAAATTAATAAAATTTGGTTTTCAAATCTTCACTCCTTTCCAATTTCTCTCCCTTTGCCATATATCAAAAGAAATAAAGCAATATAGTAAAAAAAAATTGCATAAGAATAAAGCAAAAGAATAATGTGCTGTACTGGACCAATTCAAGGTATAAATTTGGACCAAATCAATTTGAATTATTTCGCTCGGGTCCTGTCTCACCCAATTAGCTACTTACTAACTGTTATAAACAGTAGTTTTTGCTAGGATTAGTCAAGTTAAGTGTTCTATTCAAGTTAGATTTTCTAAACTTGATGCTTAACTTGATTACTGTTCAATTTGTATTTAGTGCCCCAATTACTATAGATGCACTGACTTAAAGCATCTTGAATTAAGGCAAAGACCTAAGCATCTCAACCCATTCTAGGTTATCAATCAAAAGTACCCTAAGGTGCTTGTGAGATGCTGACTTCTAGATCTATAGGTGCATGCAGTTCTAGGGTTAGGACCTAAGCTAAGTCTATTTTTGAAAAAGCCCTAGTTTTGAAGGGGGTAATTTTTCTTAAGAAAAACTAATTCGAAAAATGATTTTGCAAATTAAGTAGAAACTGATTTTAAAATCAAGTAATAAAACAGTTTTAAGAAAAACAGAAGTAGAGTAAACCTATTCTACCAAGCATAACCCTAACAAAGCTCAAATAATCAGGAAAACCAACTAGTCAACTAGAAAAGTCAACTGGTCAAAGCAAGGACCAGCATAGTCACACCATAGTCAAATAAAAGTCAACCCTACTGTGTAGGGGTAGTCAACTAGTCAATAGTACAATGCCAATGTGAACTAATAGTAGGGACCGGGATGATCAGATGAGCCGGGCTACTAGGATCGAAATAGCGACATCATCTCATGATACCGTGCGTCGCTGGTCTCTCGATCGGCTCTGCAGGCATCCATGTACTCTGCGTGATTAGCTTCTACTTCCTCCCTCAGACTGTGTACCTCTGTCCGAAGTAGAGCTATCATCTCGGCAGTCTTCAGAGGTGGAGGCTCGTCTATCTGCTCTCTAATCTCGGCTACCAGATCTGCGACATCGACCTCTATCTCCTCATCAGAGTCGATATGGGGTGCGGCTCGCTGACGTCTCCACGATAAAACCCCAGTATTCGAGACCTCTATGCCCGCTATGGAGAAGTTCCTAAAACCTATCTCATCAAATTCAGTCATCGTGGTCCTCCCTCCATTGGTGATGTTACGACCGTGATGATGAAGAATGGAGGTGATGATGTGGCAGTAAGGGGTGCGTACCCGCCCATGAGTGGTAACACTGGACGCATATAGAATCATGTGGAACATGTGGAGTCCAATGTCGATATCTAGGTGATGGATCAAGGCATACAGTAGGAAGGTGAGGAATGGTCGCATGGTCGCGACATCCCTAGTGGATAAAGGTAAAATGCAGCGGGCTAGAACTCTATAAAGAGCGTAGACCTGGACCTGAAGTTCAACAGACTGAAATCGTCTAGCTAAAGGGTTTCTAGCATCCCTATAGAAGTAGGAGTATAGAGTGTCTAGGTCAATGTGAGAGTAGGGGGCATCAAAGGGAGGATCTCTAGGAGGATAGCAGCAGAAGGTGGAATGAGAGAGTCGTAGTCCAAGAAATCGGTTGAGCAACGAAGGTGTAATTGTCAAGGGCATCCCTTGAACTGTGGTGGCAAATGTAAGGTCATTCTGTCTAACTATGTTGTTATAGAATTCTACACATAGGGTTGTGTTAATGGGATCAGTGCAGAATACAAGGTTGTCTAGTTGGTAAAAGTTAATAACATTCATGGCCAATGAACAAGATTGAGTGAAAAAAATGTCTATTTAGGTAACTAGTTTTGATGGGCTTATATATTGTCCTGCAAACTTATTGCAAAGCTCTAAGGTTGGGAACCTAGGGTCGGGGCTAGGTTCGGTACCGGGGTTTGATTGGTTTGCTCAGCGTTTTCTAAGATAAGAAGCATGTGTTTAAAAGAAAGGAATTAAGAAAAATAATTTTTAAATTCGTAAGAAAAATCATACCTAGTAGCCGTTCGGGGAGGCATGGCCAAGGTTGAGGGAGCAAGAGAGTCACTCGGGGGGTGTTAGGTCGCCTTGGAAGGAGAAGAGTTGGAGAAGAGAAGTGTTTTGTGTTGGATCGAGAGAAACGATAGAGGGGGGGGTGAATATCGTTAAACGCTTTTCGGATGAAAACTAGACCAAGTACGCAGCGGAATAAAAACAATCGCGAACACAGGTAGTTTTACTTGGTTCGGAGCCTAGGTCGACTCCTACTCCAAGCCCCACAGTCGTTAACCATTTTCTGCTAGCAATTCTATATTTTCGCAAATCAGTTTACAAGATTGAATTTACAAGTATAGTAAATTCAGCCAAGGACGTCGTCGGCGCTTGAGTCTCGAGTCGGGAGGTTTCCGGAGCAAAGCGCGGGAGCGGAAGAGCGTTGGAGCGTTGAAAGAATTGTTGTTCGAAGCCTTGGGGTCGAGGGCCTATTTATAGCCCCTGGGGGCGCCCGGAACGTCGGGGGCGCCCCCCACGTGTCAGCCGATCCGCTTCGCTCTCGGTCAGCCCTGATCCCTTGCAACTCGGGATCAGGCTTTGACCGGGGCGCCCGGAAAACTGGGGGCGCCCGGGTTGACCGGGTCTCTTCTTATCTGTTGGCTTCGGTGGGAGTTACTTCGTTAGCTTCAGCTGGGGGCGCCCGGACCATCCGGGGCACCCGGGAGCAGCGGGGGCGCCCGGGAGCACGGGGGCGCCCTGCCCATGAGCTGCAGAAGCAGTTCCTTTGCTTTAGTTGTTTGTGTTCTCCTTAGGGGCGACCGGGACACTCCAGGTGCCCTAGTCAGCTGCTGCCTCACTCCTTTGAGGCCCTCTGAGATGCAGACACTCGTTCCTTCGGTCCTGCATCCAGGGTTAGTCCAAAACAACATAAAGCAATTAAGATGTTAGTTTATAGAGCCTTAGCTGTCTTGGTTCTGACTTTGGGCCTCCCAAATGGAGCCCTAGGTCGAACCGACGCCTACTATTCCCTCGATGGGGAACGCGCCCTCACCTACTCCTCTCGGGAGAATTTACCTGATGCCAATCAGCTCCTCCGGTTGGACTTTTGCCTAACGGTCCTTTGCCAGGTCTTGGATACCAAGCTGTCCTTCGCCCGGTGCCTAGCATTCCTTCGCCAGGTCTTCAGTCCCAAGCTATCCTTCGCCTGGTGCCTAGCAGTCCTTTGCTAGGGCTTCAGTACCCTGGCATTCCTTCGCTAGTGCCTAGTAGTCCTTCGCTAGGACTTTTTACCCTGGCATTCCTTCGCCAGTGCCTAGCAATCCTTCGCTAGGACTTTTCACCCTGGTATTCCTTCTCCAGTGCCTAGCAGTCCTTCGCTAGGACTTTTCCTACACTGGCATTCCTTCGCCAGTGCCTAGCAGTCCTTCGCTAGGACTTTTCCTACACTGGCATTCCTTCGCCAGTGCCTAGCAGTCCTTCGCCAGTGCCTAGCAGTCATTCGCTAGGACTTTTCCTGCACACTTGAGTAATATGTTAGATAACAAATAAGACTTAACTTTTGAACCCTTTTGCCATTATCAAAAACCTAGATTCGACTTGGGTGCTTTCTGCACCAACAATCTCCCCCTTTTTGATTTATGGCAACACAATTCTAATTTAAGTAAAAAACTTTATAACAGTTAAGAACATAAGGGTAAAAATGAAGTATAGCAATTATACACAATTCAACGTTAAGTAATAACTTTATAACAGTTAAGAACATAAGGAAAGATTTTGAAAAAAAATCCTTTATTTCTCATACTCCCCCTAAAACCCTGAATACTTGTGTTATAAAATAATAAACTTTTTAAAGAAACTCTTCTTTTACCGACGTCCGATGTAGGTTATCTTTTCAGAGCAGCTGGACGTCGTCGGCGCTTGAGTCTTGAGTTGGGAGGTTTCCGGAGCAGAGCGCGGGAGCAGAAGAGCGTAGGAGCGTTGAAAGAATTGTTGTTCGAAGCCTTGGGACCGAGGGCCAATTTATAGCCGCTGGGGGCGCCCGGAACGTCGGGGGCGTCCCCCCCCCCCCCCCCCCCACGTGTCAGCCGATCCGCTTCGTTCTCGGTCAGCCCTGATCCCTTACAACTCAGGATCAGGCTTTGACCAGGGCGCCCGGAACGCTGGGGGAGCCCAGGTTGACCGGGTCTCTTCTTATCTGTTGGCTTCGATGGGAGTTGCTTCGTTAGCATCACCTGGGGGAGCCCGGACCATCCGGGGCGCCTGGGAGCAGCGTGGGCGCCCGGGAGCACTGCGGCGCCCTGCCCATGAGCTGTAGAAGCAGTTCCTTTGCTTCAGTTGTTTGTGTTCACCTTGGGGGCTCCCGGGACACTCCGGGCGCCCTGGTCAGCTGCCGCCTCACTCCTTTGAGGCTCTCTGAGCTGCAGACACTCGTTCCTTCGGTCCTGCATCCAGGGTCAGTCCAAAACAACATAAAGCAATTAAGAAGTTAGTTTACACAGCCTTAGCTGTCTTGGTTATGACTTTTGGCATCCTAAATGTAACGACCCGGAAAATTCTCTTAATATTTCCTTAAAATATTAAGCATGTCTAGATAAGTTTCTGAGGAACCTAGAAATATTAATGCGAACTTTGGCCTAGAAAATCCATGTTTTCTCATTTAAATTGGGAAAAAGGGCACTAATGGGCCTTATATGGGCTTTTTAGTACCATAATTATAGGTGGATTTTATGTGAAAATTAATATAAATATAAAGAGATTTTAATGAGAAATATTAACATAATTATAGGGGAATTTTTAGAGGATTTTCGGAATTTTAGGGAAAACAATAGGAAATAAAAAAAGAAAAATAAAATAAAAATAAGGTGCATGGACCAAGGATTGAACCTTGGACCCCTTGTACAACCATGCATGCTCTAACCAACTCACCTAGCAAGGGAATGTTATGAGAAAATGAAGTGGATATTGGTTAAGGCTTAGAAGAAGATGAAGGGTCATGGAGAGACTCTTCATTTACCTCCTTAATGGGTTATAAAGAGGTAGGTTTGGGGGTTACCTTCTTCCTTCCATCAATTGCACTTTCTCCCCTCCTCCTTCCTCATCCTAGCCGAAACCTCAAGGAGAGGTTCTCCCTTGGAAAAGCTCCACAAGAAGGTCTCATCTCCAAGATCTAAGGGATTTCCAAGGATACAAGGGCAAGGGGGTTCAAGTGTCCAAAGGATTTACAATTTCCTTCTCTTTTAAGGTTTAAAAATCAAGATCAACCAAGGTAAGACTCCCTCACCTGTGGTATAATAGTTCCTTATATTTTTAGCATGATATATTCGTTGGTTATTGGGATTTGATGTCGAAAGAAACAAAACCAAGAACCCTGGTCCTATGGGTTTCGGCCACTAGGATTTTAGGGTCTATGATGATGCTAAAAATCTTCATAATGTTGTTTAATGTGCTCTCATGATGTTTAGTGATTAAATATAATTTTTGAGAATTTTTGGGGTACCCTAGGATACCCTAGGGTTTCGGCCAACTTCAAGAACCCATGGTTAGGGTTGGGTCTAAAACTTCAAGTATGTGTTTTATGTATTATCATGATATAAGAGAGATGGAGGGTGATTATGTGAATGTTCACATGGCCTAGAGACCCTATAGGTTTCGGCCAAGATTGCTAATAGGGTGGAAAGTTAGGACTTATTCCAAGCAAGGGCCCCCAATGGCCCTATGGTAAGGTATGGTTGGTGTTTAACGATTGATTGGGGATTTTAATGGAATTTTTCCATGCCCCCATGGCCTTAAAGTTTCGGCCAAGAGCAAGACTAGGGTTAAAGGATTAGGGTTGGCCTTAAGTATGGAATCAAATGTTTCTTATGGCCTAGTATATAGGTATGAGATGTTGTTTGGGAATTTATGGGAAGTTTTCATGGACCTAGGGTTCCTTGGGGCTTTTGGGCAAGGACATGACCTAGGGCTAGGGATGAGTTAAAACTACAATGATGCTTGATTATAGGTTACTAAGATGTATGTTTAAGTATGATGGAAGAATTCCTATGTTAACCAAGCCCTTAGTTTATATGTCATGAATTATATGTTAGGTCACTTATGGTGATAACTAATAAATGTTTGGACTTGTGCCATGTTTTATGAATGAGATGTAGTTATGCCATGATTGATGAAGGATAGGTATGTATGCCATGATTTATGAATAATTTATATGTATGCCATGCGCTATGAATGATATGTACATATGCCATGTTAAGAATGAAAATGAAGAATGAAGTTAAGGTTCATGCCTTCAAGGCATAACGATGATGTTAAGTATGATGAATGAATGAATATGCTATGAATGATTATGAATGAAGAAGCATGTGAAAGTATTTTATTTTATGAATGGGCTTGTACCGGACCTAATTAAGGTCCACGGTTCTGGACTACCGATGAAGCTGTCCACGGTTCGGGACTACCGATGAAGCTGTCCACGGTTCGGGACTACTGATGAAGCTGTCCTTACGGTTCGGGACTACCGATGAAGCTGTCCTTACCCTAGTAGGTTGAGATTAGCTACCTCGTATTTACTTAGGGATGCGCGCATATGATGTATGAATGTGGTACAAGCCAGGGCCCAATGAATGTTATGATTATGTTAAAGTATTTAAAACCATGATTTTAAAGATTAAGCATCCTTATATATATATATGCCAGATGCATCAATCCATGTTATGCATTATATTTATGATAAGAATATTATGCGAAGTAAGTTTATGCAAGGTATGTTTATGCAAATGATTTATTTATGTTCATGCTAATTTTATGATGCCATGATTTAATTATGTTCATGCTAATTTATGATGCCATGATTTATTTATGTTCATGCTAATTTTATGATGCCATGATTTAATTATGTTCATGCTAATTTATGATGCCATGATTTATTTATATTCATGCTAATTTATGATGCCATGATTTATTTATGTTTATGCTAATTTTATGATGCCATGATTTAATTATGTTCATGCTAATTTATGATGCCATGATTTATTTATGTTCATGCTAATTTATGATGCCATGATTTATTTATGTTCATGCTAATTTTATGATGTCATGATTTATTTATGTTCATGCTAATTTATGATGCTATGATTTAATTATGTTTATGCTGAGTTAGAATGCCATGATTTTATTTATGTTCTTGCTAATTTATGAAGCCATGATTTATTTATGTTTATGCTAAGTTAGGATGCCATGATTTTATTTATGTTCATACTAATTTATGATGCCATGATTTAATTATGTTTATGCGAAGTTAGGATGCCATGATTTTATTTATGTTCATGCTAATTTATGAAGCCATGATTTAATTATGTTTATGCTAAGTTAGGATGCCATGATTTTATTTATGTTCCTGCTAATTTATGATGCTATGAATATTTATTATGTTTATGTCTATGCCAAGTATTATGCCATGCCATGAATGTTTTTATGTTTATGTTTATGCCATGCTACGAATGTTGATTATGTTTATGTTCATGCCATGTCAAATGTATGCTAAGTGATCATAAAGGATTATGTTCTAAGTAAAGCACTAAGTATGTTCATGTTTCATGTGCTCATGATTAAGTGATGAATGGTTTTAGTGAGTAGGAAAGAGTCTTACTAAGCCTGTGTGCTTATAGTCTTATTTCCTTATACCGCAGATCACGCAAGGGGACAGTAAGGAAGCAGCAGGAGGGCAATAAAGCATGTGTGTGATAGTGACTTGGCCAAGAAACAATATGTTTGCTCGTCTTATGATAGAACTTTACCTTTACTATTATGTGCTGGAATGTGACTCTATGACATGATGCTAAGTATGACATGGCGCTAAGTATGACATGATGCCAAGTATGACATGATATGATGCTAAGTATAAAGTTAATATGTCAAGTTCCCATGTTATGATGTTAGGAACGGTAGTAAGTGCATGTATGTGTAAGTTTAAAGGTTTCCGCTGCATTATGATGTCTACATGCCCTAAGTATGTTAACGTAACGCCGCTTTATGAAAAGAAAAAAAAAAGCTGGCGTTACACCAAATGGAGCCCTAGGACGAACTGACGCCTACTGTTCCCTCGACGGGGAACGCGTCCTCACCTACTCCTCTCGGGAGAATTTACCTGATGCCAACCGGCTCCTCCGGTTGGACTTTTGCCTAGCGGTCCTTTGCCAGGTCTTGGATACCAAGCTGTCCTTCGCCCGGTGCCTAGCATTCCTTCGCCAGGTCTTCAGTCCCAAGCTGTCCTTCGCCTGGTGCCTAGCAGTCCTTCGCTAGGGCTTCAGTACCCTGGCATTCCTTCGCCAGTGCTAGCAGTCATTCGCTAGGACTTTTTACCCTAGCATTCCTTCACCAGTGCCTAGCAGTCCTTCTCTAGGTCTTTTCACCCTGACATTCCTTCGCCAGTGCCTAGCAGTCCTTCGCTATGACTTTTCCTACACTGGCATTCCTTCGCCAGTGCCTAGCAATCCTTCGCTAGGACTTTTCCTGCACACTTGAGTAATATGTTAGATAACAAATAAGACTTAACTTTTGAACCCTTTTGCCATTATCAAAAACCTTGGTTCGACTTAGGTGCTTTCTGCACCAACATTTTGGGTGTGGCAAAATGAGGTTCGAGTGGCTTACATAGGTGCTTTAGCTCGGGCGCCCGGGAGCTCCCGGGCGCCCGGGTCAGATGGTCACTGCTTTTAGCAGTGACCTGCTGCTGGATGGGGGCGCCCGTGATGGCCCGAGCGCCCTGGTTAGAAAGGGATGGCAGTTTTGCTGCCTTTGACTGGTCCTGAGGGCGCCCGTAAGGGCCTGGGCACCCTCGTTAGAAAGACATGACAGTTTTTCTGCCTTGAATGAATTGAAAGAGGTGGGGGCGCCCGAGGAGTCAAGGGTGCCCTGGCTATGTTGGATTGGACAATTTTGATGTATTGTTTGATTAGTTTGACTATCTTGACCATGGTTTGACTACTTTGACCATGGTTTGACAACTTTGACCATGGTTTGACTAGTTTGACCATGTTTTGACTAGTATTAACTGCAATAATTAGGTCAACTCCGTTCTAAACTACAGAAGTAAATGTTTGTACGAAACAACAATACAGGGATGAATTTCAGTTAAGTTAATTCTCACCATCTCACCAATTCTAAAGTTGTCAATCACGTTAGCCTTATGGGTTTTTGTGAGACAGGTTTTAGTAGACAGAATTATTTTGAAAAATCATGATTTATTTTGAAAAAGTTAGATTAATTTTGAAAGCAATTTGTTTTGAATTTATTTTGAAAAACGAGTGTTTGAATCTACAATTAACTGAACATTCGTGTTAGATTTGAATATAACAAAGAGTAATTTGAATTTGAATTTCAGAAATCGGCTTCCAGGTTTTGGCGAGGCACTAGGTCTTCTTTGGCCGTAGCCTTATTGGATCATCAACCCTTTCCTTGACAAAGCCTTTTAATGAAATTTCATTTTCAAAATTACTTTTTGAAAAATTCTGGTCTAACTAGTTTGGGTCTTGGATCGGTAGCTTCGGCTAGTTTCACCAGTCTAAAGAGACCAAGTAGTGTATACTTGATCTTATTAGAAGAGACTTCCCTAACGTACTATCATCTCACCGCCACCCAATACTAGGTTATTCAAATCTCAGTTAATTGGTTCAGTCCTTAATCTAACCAGTCCTAAATCTAAGCATGATAAATTGCAGAAAATAAATAAACAAGCAATCATGCAATTTAAAATAAAAAATAGAAATTTATCTAACTATGAAAATTGTTTTTAATTTAGCTCCCCCTAGACTAAAGCCACGATAATGGTTTGGCAAGATGTGAATCTTGTCCTTAGGGATCCAATACTGATTTGATCCAGTTTGTTTGTTCATGCACAGTTTGGGTACCCATGCCTGTATTTTAGGTCTAGACTGATTCAGTCAGCATAGTATGATCTTTGTCTAGACTTGGTTCGATAGCCTAACCCGGATCGATTTAGAACCGACTTCTATTTTCCAAGGATCATGTCAAGACCCTTGGAACCAGAAGTGAATCGTTCTAAGGCTGCTCAAAGGTCCTTGACTTGAGTTTTCAAGGAGGAGTTCTCTTTCTCAAGTTTTTCAACTTGAGTAGAGGTTCCTTTTTGAACCTTCTCAGTTAAGGATCTAGAGTCAGCTCCCTCTTTCAGGAGTTTTACTTCCTGCCGGAGAGTTTCGACTCGGATTTTGGCTTTCGCCAAGTCTCGAGAAAGATAGGCAATTAATTCGGTAGATTGATTTCTAGAAAACCCACTTACAGTGATTTCGCCGTCTTCTGAAAATGTAAGCTTCCCGTCGTCCGACTCCGATTCTGACTCGGCCTCGATTTCTTCTGAGGCAGTCAGGGTGAGCAAGTTCGACTGTGGGGCCTCTTGTTCTTCTTCGGACGAGGATTCGTCCCACGTTGCCTGAAGGACCTTCTTCTTTCTTGTCTTCTTTGTTTCCTTCAGATTGGGGCATTTCGCCTTGTAGTGACCCAACTTTTTGCATTCGTAATAGGTCACATTTGGTTTGTTATTCTCATTTGAAGGTTCAGCTGGTTCTTCCTTTCTTCGACTGGCTTTCCTTATGTTGGTCTGGTTTTTTAGTTCTTTGTAGTAGTCCCGAGCTAGCCGAACCAGCTTAGGTCAATCTCCTTCGCTTTCTTCTGAGTCTGAGTCTGAATCAGACTCGGATGCAGGTTGAGGTTTCTTCTTGGTCATCTTTCCAGTTTTACCTACAACAAATGTTAGTGATATGAGAGAAGTGTCCTAAGGCAATCGCCTTATGATTGTAATCATTTATTTCAATTAATGATAATTCACTATTTGAGTATACATGTTTGTATTTGATTGGGATCTTAAACTAATCTACTGAATGTCCGCAATACAACTCACAGCATAAGAGAATTTGTGATGGGATCACAACTAGTGATTATCTCTAAATGCGCAAATGTGAAGTATTGAAAATATCCCTAGTCGATGAATTGATAAATACGGACACTATCAATTCTGTTGAGACTAGCATGGGTTATTCTCTAATCAGCTGATTCTCACTGGCTGGTGACATTGGGATGTCCGGAGATAAACATGGATGCTAGTTAAGGGAACTAGTTCATTGGAGTAACTAGCTGTAAGGCTTCATATGATTATCTATATAGATATGTCAATGAAGTTCTTACTGCGGCTTAAGTGCGATGTTCCTTTGACTTGTGGTGTTCAAGTCATCTTGGTCATAGAGACTTATACTTTAACATCTTAAGCAAGCATCTCCAAGGAGGTGTGGACCCAGGATGATTGGGTATAAGCCGAAGTGCCCGAAGATGTTTGAACAGCCTACAAAGGATTCACCACTCCTTGCGAGGAGATGTATACCCAGGCCTATCGTCGGATTGTTACTCAAAACCTCTGGCCAGAGTATATCATGTTTAGAGTGCGAGTCTCTAAAATACATGAGAGTAATTAGAAATCCAAAGGACGAGAAACACACTACTTGGGCTAGGTGTGACGTAGTCAGTCTAGTGGGGACTGACACAAACAGACCATGTCCTGAACCAAGTGGGTATAAGATGGTGAAGGGAATGGGGCACGATTCATTAGAGCTGCTGAAGGGTTTCAGAATTACTTCTGAGGTCAAACCGTTGATCTTTCGATTAATTGGGGGTCATGATGTACTACTAGGTGCCACTCATGATCCTTCTATAATTAGTTGATTATAGACGGCCAACATAAATCGAAAGCCTATTTAGTCACACGCACTACGAGTAATCCAAGGGATTTAAAACGAGTTGAAAATTGGATTTTCCGATCAAGAGAAATAAGTCGAATCTGAGTTAAGCAGAGGCGCAATGGAAGCTAAAATTGGCTAAGTCTTTTGAAGGCTTGTTGGGCGAATTAAATGAGTTTAATTCGCGATTGGTGGGGCTTGAAGTGGCCGGCCAAAGAGGGTGCCCACCCTCTTTGGTTTGGCCGGCCACATTAAAGGGAGAAAACCATTTTATTTGGTTTAATTAATAAAATAGATCTAGCACGATTTATTTTATAAATTATGGATAAATAAATTTGTATAAAGAAATTTATAGAAATTTATTCTTTTATGGAAGTTAAAATAATCCACGAATTGGTTTATTTTAATTTTATAAAATCAATTATGAATTGATTTTTTTTCATAATAAGAAAGTTTATAAATTTCTTATAAAATTTTATTCCATAATTTAAAGGAGAGAAGAATTTGTTTTATTATAAATTAGTTATAATAAAACTAAGCATAACGGAATAAGTCATAAGAAATTTTATAAGATAAAATTCTTATAACTAATTCCGTTAAGAGGAGACTTGGCTAGGGAGAAGCAACTATATAAGGAACCAAAGGGAAGCCTTTAATTCCTAATCAATCAATCAATCAATTGATAATTGAGAAGCTCCCTCTCTCTCTTATTCTCTTCTCTTCTCTTCTCTCTTCCCCATTAGGGCCGGCGCCCCTTAAGAGGATTAGGGCCGGCTCCCCTTCATCCCACCTAGGGCCGGCGCCCCTAGCACACCCTAGGGTGGTTGCCGTGAGCTATCAAGAAGAAGGAGAAGCCAACCAAGAAGAAGAAGAAGCGGATCACATCTCCTTCCTTCTCGGAATTCGATTCCGATTCTTGGTGGTTAGTTTCCTATCTTTTCTCTTGTTCTTCTAGTTGTGTCTTCGGAGAATCTAGTAGTTCTCGTCGGCACAAAACTCGTGACTTTGCGAAGTCATCCCGAAGAGAACTCGGCGTGGACGCGAATAGAGGCGAAGCTTCCAAGGGACGCTACGGTTGGATCTCGTCCCTTACTTCGAGTTACGCGAGGTACTTGGTAAATTAGTTTACTTTTTCGCAAAGTTTTAATTTATGATCATGTCAACACACCATAAGGTTGCATGCTAGATACGTGGTTAAAATAATTTAGGAAATTATTTTATGCTAATTCTTCTGCTGCACGTAAAAATTTAAAATTTTATGAACCCGTATCCTTGTCGACATACACCCGGTCCCAACAGTGGTATCAGAGCCGGTTAGTGTTCGACATAATCATATAATTGTTTTGCGAAGAACTTTGTCATGATCTCAATTTTGGAAAAAATTTTCAATTATGGAAACTTTCAAATTATAATAAATTTTAGATTTAGGAATTTCTATGTTTGGAAATCCTCATGAAATTTCTCAAACTTTTGAAATTTTCTAGTTTCTGAAATTTTATAATAATTGTGAAAACTTCCCATCTTTGGAAGCTTTCCAATTTTGGAAATATGTAAGTTTTCTTTGTACCAGAAACTTACAATTATTCTGAAAACCTATTTATGAAATCTCTCAATTTTGGGCACTTTCTTTTAAGAAAGTCTAGACAAATTCATGGACAGTTAATTGACAATTAAATTTGAATTGGTTTTTAAATTGACAACAAAATTCTTTATTTTGGATTGAGCCTCGGGGAGCCGTCCAATTTAAAGTTAGTTGTTGTAATTTAATTTCCCAATTTTAATTGAAATTGTCATGTTTGATTTGGATTGAGCCTCAGGGAGCCGTCCAATTGGATTTACAACAAGTTACTTTTCTTTGGGTATCTGAGCCTCGGGGAGCCACCCTTAGAAAACGATTTGTTGTAATTAATTAAATCCATGAATAAAATATGTTTAAGAGGTGATGCTCTTACATATTGTTGTCTCCAAAATTAATTAGGAAAATGGTTTCCTATAGAGTTTCTTAAATGAGATTTTCATGAAAATAATATGTGGTTGAATTAAGGGATTTATCTCTTAATTTAATAAGATTTGATTTAGAGAAATCAAAGTCTTAAAACATATTATTTCCGAAATTGATTATGACAATTTAGGAAATTGTTTCCCAAAACAATTCCTTAAATAAAGTATGAAATTATAATTAGGAAATCCGGTTCCTAATTTAATCAATGAGACTTGATAAATTATGTCACATACATAATTTATTAAGGAAATCGTTAGTCATGACATCTTGTCTTGAATGTGCTTAGAAAAGAAAGGATGAGACCCAAAACCCCTTACAAAATATTAAGGCCAACACCTTCCATTAATATGGTTAGAATCGGAGTTTTGTTTCTCGTTTGGGTTGATGGACACATCCATGCCCGACTTGAACTTCAACATGTTCAAACCATGGAATTAGTTTATGAATAATATAGTTGGAGTCAGAGGTCAATCCTTAGTTTTGGTTGTTGGACACATCCAACCCTGACTAAACGGTTGAATGAGCTCCAACCATATTAAAACTATTTCTTGATTAATGGGTCAGCCTTAAGCTTGGAGCATCGATTTGTTGTGCCACAGCCAAGGTCGATGCAAAGAGAGGTGCAGTTGGGTGCTATGTATATTGTTGCATACTTGTTAATGAGTTAACAACCCAATGATTTATGCAAACATTCAATTAGTTGATAGCATAATGTGATAGTTACATATATGTGATGTGTAATCGGTATAATTACCTACCTTCATAGCTAAGAAAAACTTGATGGCCACAGCCATGGTCGTTCTTATCTATGGTTGGATATCAACCTATTTAGAGATGCTCGTACGATCTCCCGAATTGATAAAAAGGATTATTTAATTTGATAAATAAATAGGATTTTAATTAATGTATTTTGATACATTCTTTATCATTCTTCTCACATAAGCTCAATTTGTGTTTCTAGGTTAATCATTCGATCATGTCTTCTCTAAATTTGCGTTCCATTTTGGACACCAATAAACTGACTGGGCCAAACTTCATGGACTGGCTTCGAAACCTGAGGATAGTCCTCAAGGCAGAAAAGCTTGCTTATGTCATTGAAGATCAACTTCCCAACCGTCCACCAGAGGGTACAACTCCAGAACAATTAGTGGCCTATCGGAAACATGTGACTGATTCTGAACTTGTGAGTTGCATTATGCTAGCCTCTATGGTACCTGAGCTGCAAAAGCAGCATGAGCATATGGATGCTCATACCATCATCTTTCATCTTCATGAGTTGTTTGAAGAGCAGGCGAGATCCGAAAGGTTCGAAGTCTCCAGACTCCTCTTCACCTCGAAGATGCAGGAAGGCACTTCTGCCTCACAATATGTGTTAAAGATGTTGGGGTACATCGAGCGACTAAACACACTCGGATTTGCAATGGATCAGGAACTACGTATTGACTTAATTCTGCATTGTTTGCCAAGAGGTATTCATAATTTGTGATGAACTATCGGATGAACAAGCTGGAAACTACCATTCCTGAGTTGCTCAACCTGCTGAAGACTATTGAGCCTTCTGTAAAGCCGGATCAAAAGGCGGTACTGTTAGTTGGATCCTCGAAGAAAGGTTCTAAGAGGAAGGCCAAAGAACAGAATAAAGGGAAGAAGAAAAAGGCCAAAAAGACTGAAAAGAAACCAAAAGGAACTTGCCATCATTGTGGCAAGGAGGGTCACTGGCGAAGAAACTGCAAGGTTTATCTTGAGTCCTTGAAGAATAAGGCATCTGATGCCCCATCCTCTTCAGGTATCATCATTATTGAATGTCACTCTATTTCCTCGAATACCTGGGTACTTGATACTGGGTGTAGCTCACATATATGTAATGACATACAGGGGCTAAGGAATAGAAGAAGACTCGTCAAGGGAGAAGCGGATTTGCGAGTTGGAAATGGAGCAAAGATTGCTGCTCTTGCCATCGGAACATATTTGCTAAAGCTCCCCACTGGACGTATCTTAGAATTGGATAATTGTTATTTTGTTCCTTCATTAATAAAGAACATTGTATCTATTTCATGTTTGAATGAAAAGGGTTATCATTTAACTTTTAGTAACAATTGTTGTTACATAACTTTAAATGGCGTTCTTTTTGGGAATGGAACTTTGTGCAATGGTATCTACACGTTAGATTTATCCAGTGACATTTTCAATATCGAAGTTAGCAACAAACGTGCTCGAATAGATAATCGAATAGACTCCTACACTTGGCATTGTCGTCTTGGCCATGTAAGTAAGAAACGCATGGCCAAATTACACCGATGTGGAATTTTGGAATCATTTGAACCCGGTTCATTTGATACATGCGAATCATGCTTAAAAGGCAAGATGACCAAATTACCCTTTTCCGGAAAAGGTAATCCAGTGGGAGAATTGCTTGGTCTAATACATACTGATGTATGTGGACCAATGTCAACTCTTGCACAAGGAGGCTATAGCTACTTCATCACCTTTATCGATGATCACTCACGATTCGGGTACGTGTTCTTGATGAAATACAAATCTGAAGCCTTTGAGAAATACAAAGAGTTCAGAAATGAAGTAGAGAAATAGCTTGGCAAAAGTATTAAAATACTTCGATCCGATCGGGGTGGTGAATACTTAAGTCAAGAGTTTCAAGATTATCTTAGGGACAATGGGATATTATCCCAATGGACTCCGCCGTATACACCACAGCATAATGGTGTATCTGAGAGGCACAACCGAACCTTGATGGACATGGTTAGGTCAATGATGAATCATGCAACTCTTCCAAAATCCTTCTGGGGCTATGCACTTAAGACAGCTGTTTACTTGCTAAACAGAGTCCCGACCAAGGTAGTCTCCACTACTCCATATGAGACATGGAATAGTAAGAAACCCCACTTAACTCACCTTAAGATATGGGGTTGTCCTGCTTATGTGAAGCGGATTGTATCAGACAAATTGAATGCTAAGTCTGATAAATGTCTATTTATTGGATACCCTAAGGAAACGAAGGGTTACCAATTCTATCATCCCTTGGAACAAAAAGTGTTTGTTTCAAGGCATGCTGTATTTCTGGAAAAAGAATTTCTTTTACAAGAAAAAGTGGGAGTGGATTGAACTTGATGAAGTTCAAGAAACTCCAATAGACATTACAGAGACACCTAGTCTAGACCCACAACCAATACCTCATAATGATGAGCTATCAGTTGAACCTAAAACTACACCACCTCTTCGTAGATCTGATAGGACACGCAATATTCCAGAGAGATACGGATTTCTCGTAAGTGAATCGAATGACGTGTTACTCATAAGCGATGACGAACCTATCAGTTATGAAGATGTTCTGAAAAGTTCAGAAAGGGACAAATGGCTTGAGCCATGAAGTCGGAAATGGATTCCATGTACGAAAACCAAGTATGGGACTTGGTTAACCCACCTGAAGGGATTAAGCCCATAGGGTGCAAGTGGGGTTTTCAAGAAGAAAACCGACATGGAAGGTAATGTTGTTACCTTTAAGGCTAGATTAGTGGCAAAAGGATATCGTCAGAAGCAAGGAATTGATTATGACGAAACCTATTCGCCAGTAGCTATGCTTAAATCCATTCGGATGCTCCTAGCCATAGCAGCTCATTATGATTATGAGATATGGCAAATGGATGTGAAAACATCTTTCCTTAACGGAAACCTGCTTGAGGATGTATACATGATACAACCTGAAGGTTTCACATCGGTTGATAAAACCAAAGTATGCAAGCTTCGACGATCCATATATGGACTGAAGCAAGCATCTAGGAGCTGGAACATCCGTTTTGATGAGACAATCAAAAAGTTTGATTTCTCACAAAATCCAGACGAACCTTGTGTGTACAAGAAGGTTAGTGGGAGTGCAGTCGTATTCCTAGTATTATATGTCGATGACATCTTACTTATAGGAAACGATATATCAATCTTACAGACAGTTAAAATTTGGTTGTCCAAAACTTTCTCCATGAAAGACCTGGGAGAAGCAACCTATATCCTTGGGATTAGAATCTATAGAGATAGATCAAAACGGTTGCTTGGTCTTTCGCAGTCTACTTATATAGACCGAGTGCTAAAAAGGTTTAGCATGTCAGAATCCAAGAAAGGTTACCTTCCCATCAGGCATGGGATCAACCTTTCAAAGTCTATGTGTCCGCGCACAGAAGACGAGAGGATTTGCAAGAATAAGATTCCTTATGCATCCGCGATAGGATCTATCATGTATGCTATGTTATGTACAAGGCCCGATGTATCGTATGCTTTGAGCGTCACAACCAGATACCAGTCGGATCCAGGAATGGATCATTGGGCGGCTGTTAAGACAATCCTTAAGTACTTAAGAAGAACTAAGGATGTGTTCCTAATATATGGAGAAGGAGATATGGTAATACATGGGTATACAGATGCCAGTTTCCAGACAGATAAGGATGACTCCAAATCTCAGTCTGGATACGTATTTATTTTGAATGGAGCGCAGTAAGTTGGAAAAGTTCCAAACAAGAACCGTAGCGATTCCACCACGGAAGCGGAATATATCGCAGCTTCGGAAGCAGCAAAGGAAGCAGTCTGGATCAAGAAGTTCGTCTCGACTTGCGTGGTTCCAACCATTGATGATGCAGTGCCGGTTTACTGCGACAACAATGGAGCTATTGCACAAGCAAGGAACCAAGGTCTCATCAGCGATCCAAACACGTGCTTCGCCGCTATCATCTGATCAGAGAGATTATAAGTAGAAATGATATACAAATTGAGAAAATTCCCACTGAAAGGAATTTAGCGGATCCTTTAACTAAGCCTTGCCTCAAAACAAGTTTGAGGGTCATGTTAGAGCCTGTGGTATTGGATACCGTAGCGATTGGCATTAGGCCAAGTGGGAGTTTGTTAGTGATATGGAGAAGTGTCCTAAGGCAATCGCCTTATGATTGTAAACATTTATTTCAATAAATGATAATTCACTATTTGAGTATACATGTTTTGTATTTGATTGGGATCTTAAACTCATCTACTGAATGTCCGCAATACAATCACAGCATAAGAGAATTTGTGATGGGATCACAACTAGTGATTATCTCTAAATGTGCAATTGTGAAGTATTGAAAATATCCCTAGTCGATGAATTGATAAAACGGACACTATCAATTCTGTTGAGACTAGCATGGGTTATTCTCTAATCAGCTGATTCTCACTGGCTGGTGACATTGGGATGTCCGGAGATAAACATGGATGCTAGTTAAGGGAACTAGTTCATTGGAGTGACTAGCTGTAAGACTTCATATGGTAATCTATATAGATATGTCAATGAAGTTCTTACTGCGCTTAAGTGCGATGTTCCTTTGACTTGCGGTGTTCAAGTCATCTTGGTCATGGAGACTTATACTTTAACATCTTAAGCAAGCATCTCCAAGGAGGTGTGGACCCAGGATGATTGGGTATAAGCCGAAGTGCCCGAAGATGTTTGAACAGCCTACAAAGGATTCACCACTCCTTGCGAGGAGATGTATACCCAGGCCTATCGTCGGATTGTTACTCAAAGCCTCTGGCCAGAGCATATCATGTTTAGAGTGCGAGTCTCTTAAATACATGAGAGTAATTAGAAATCCAAAGGACGAGAAAGACACTACTTGGGCTAGGTGTGACGTAGTCAGCCTAGTGGGGACTGACACAAACAGACCGTGTCCTGAACCAAGTGGGTATAAGATGGTGAAGGGAATGGGGCACGATTCATTAGAGCTGCTGAAGGGTTTCAGAATTACTTCTGAGGTCAACCGTTGATCTTTCGATTAATTGGGGATCATGATGTACTACTAGGTGCCACTCATGATCGTTCTATAATTAGTTGATTATAGACGGCCAACATAAATCGAAAGNCCATGATGAGCAGTGCCGGTTTTACTGGCGACAACAATGGAGCTATTGCACAAGCAAAGGAACCAAGGTCTCATCAGCGATCCAAACACGTGCTTCGCCGCTATCATCTAATCAGAGAGATTATAAGTAGAAATGACATACAAATTGAGAAAATTCCCACTGAAACGAATTTAGCGGATCCTTTAACTAAGGCCTTGCCTCAAAACAAGTTTGAGGGTCATGTTAGAGCCTGTGGTATTGGATACCGTAGCGATTGGCATTAGGCCAAGTGGGAGTTTGTTAGTGATATGGGAGAAGTGTCCTAAGGCAATCGCCTTATGATTGTAAATATTTATTTCAATAAATGATAATTCACTATTTGAGTATACATGTTTGCATTTGATTGGGATCTTAAACTCATCTACTGAATGTCCGCAATACAACTCACAGCATAAGAGAATTTGTGATGGGATCACAACTAGTGATTATCTCTAAATGCGCAAATGTGAAGTATTGAAAATATCCCTAGTCGATGAATTGATAAATACGGACACTATCAATTCTATTGAGACTAGCATGGGTTATTCTCTATTCAGCTGATTCTCACTGGCTGGTGACATTGGGATGTCCGGAGATAAACATGGATGCTAGTTAAGGGAACTAGTTCATTGGAGTGACTAGCTGTAAGACTTCATAGGGTTATCTATATAGATATGTCAATGAAGTTCTTACTGCGGCTTAAGTGCGATGTTCCTTTGACTTGCGGTGTTCAAGTCATCTTGGTCATGGAGACTTATACTTTAACATCTTAAGCAAGCATCTCCAAGGAGGTGTGGACCCAGGATGATTGGGTATAAGCCGAAGTGCCCGAAGATGTTTGAACAGCCTACAAAGGATTCACCAATCCTTGCGAGGAGATGTATACCCAAGCCTTTCGTCGGATTGTTACTCAAAACCTCTGGCCAGAGTATATCATGTTTAAAGTGCGAGTCTCTAAAATACATGAGAGTAATTAGAAATCCAAAGGACGAGAAAGACACTACTTGGGCTAGGTGTGACGTAGTCAGTCTAGTGGGGACTGACACAAACAGACCATGTCCTGAACCAAGTGGGTATAAGATGGTGAAGGGAATGAGGCACGATTCATTAGAGCTGCTGAAGGGTTTCAGAATTACTTCTGAGGTCAAACTGTTGATCTTTCGATTAATTGGGGGTCATGATATACTACTAGGTGCCACTCATGATCGTTCTATAATTAGATGATTATAGACGGCCAACATAAATCGAAAGTCTATTTAGTCACACGAACTACGAGTAATCCGAGGTATTTAAAACGAGTTGAAAATTGGATTTTCCGATCAAGAGAAATAAGTCGAATCTGAGTTAATCAGAGGCGCAATGGAAGCTAAAATTGGCTAAGTCTTTTGAAGGCTTGTTGGGCGAATTAAATGAGTTTAATTCGCGATTGGTGGGGCTTGATGTGGCCGGCTAAAGAGGGTGCCCACCCTCTTTGGTTTGGCCGGCCACATTAAAGGGAGAAAACCATTTTATTTGGTTTAATTAATAAAATAGATCTAGCACGATTTATTTTATAAATTATGGATAAATAAATTTGTATAAAGAAATTTATAGAAATTTATTCTTTTATGGAAGTTAAAATAATCCACGAATTGGTTTATTTTAATTTTATAAAATCGATTATGAATTGATTTTTTTTTCATAATAAAAAAGTTTATAAATTTCTTATAAAATTTTATTCCATAATTTAAAGGAGAGAAAAATTTGTTTTATTATAAATTAGTTATAATAAAACTAAGCATAACGGAATAAGTCATAAGAAATTTTATAAGATAAAATTCTTATAACTAATTCCGTTAATTCCGTTAAGTCCTTCTTGGCTAGGGAGAAGCAACTATATAAGGAACCAAAGGGAAGCCTTTAATTCCTAATCAATCAATCAATCAATTGATAATTGAGAAGCTCCCTCTCTCTCTTATTCTCTTCTCTCTTCCCCATTAGGGCCGGCGCCCCTTAAGAGGATTAGGGCCGGCTCCCCTTCATCCCACCTAGGGCCGGCGCCCCTAGCACACCCTAGGGTGGTTGCTGTGAGCTAGCAAAAAGAAGGAGAAGCCAACCATGAAGAAGAAGAAGCGAATCACATCTCCTTCCTTCTCGGAATTCGATTCCGATTCTTGGTGGTCAGTTTCCTATCTTTTCTCTTGTTCTTCTAGTTTTGTCTTCGGAGAATCTAGTTGTTCTCGTCGGCACAAAAACTCGTGACTTAGCGAAGTCATCCCGAAGAGAACTCGGCGTGGACGCGAATAGAGACGAAGCTTCCAAGGGATGCTACGGTTGGATCTCGTCCCTTACTTCGAGTTACGCGAGGTACTTGGTAAATTAGTTTACTTTTCTGCAAAGTTTTAATTTATGATCATGTCAACACACCATAAGGTTGGATGCTAGATACGTGATTAAAATAATTTAGGAAATTATTTTATGCTAATTCTTCCGCTGCACGTAAAAATTTAAAATTTTACGAACCCGTATCCTTGTCGACATGCACCCGGTCCCAACAACAAAAGCAATGCCTTTCTCGGCCAGATTGCAGTTAGTCTGTTCATGTAATTCGAGTTCCAAAAATAATTCATCTACTTTAATTTTAGACAAATCCCTTGAAAGTTTGTACGCATCTACCATAGATGCCCACAAAGTATTTCTAGGGAAGGCGTTAAGAGCATACCTGATCAGGTCACGGTTCTCTACCTTGTGACTGATTGTGTCTGTTCATCAGCTCTTGAATTCTAGCATGGAGCTGAGCTGCAGATTCGGTGTCGTTCATCTTGATTGTGTATAGCTTGTTCAGCAGTAGGTCCCTTTTGCTAATTCGGGTGTCGAAGGTTCTTTCATGTAATTCAATTAGCTTACCCCAGAGTTCCTTTGCACTGTTGAATGGACCCACCCGATTCAGCACTTCTTTGGTTAGGCCGCATTAGAGTGTTTGGGTTGCTTTATCATCAGCCTCAATTTTTCTTTTGAGTGAGGCGTCCCATTCAGTGTAAGACTGTGACACTCCTTCAGCATTTCTGGGGATTTCCAGACCAGATTGGATAATTATCCACATGTCCACCTGAGTTTTCAGGTGGACTTCCATCCTACTCTTCCAGTAGGAGAAATCCTCCCCACTGAAGAGTGGTGGTACTGAAGCTCTCTTGCATGGCCATTTAGGAATTACTGAAAAGAAAGAGAGAGAGAAAAAACATCCCAAGACTTGGTCTTGGATTAGCAGTGCGGGAAGAGAAAAGAAAATTTTATCGAGTGGTGTTGCACCAACCTCGATTAACGAAACAAATTTGCTAAAAAAAATTCGAAGAAAAAAATCCGAAAAAAAATCTCAAATTGGTGGTTGCACCAAATTTGAGCTTCCCCGCTCTGATACCACTTGTTGGATCGAGAAAAAACGATAGAGGGGGGGGGGGTGAATATAATAAAACCGTTTCGGATTAGATTGAGAGCAATTACGCAACGGAAATAAAAAAACAAACGCGAACACAAGGTTTGTTACTTGGTTCGGAGTCGCGGTCGGCTCCTACTCCAAGGCCCACCATCCTTGACCGTTTACTGCGGGCAATTCTATAATCGCTCAAGTTATTACAAAAATTTGTGAAGTAATAGTGTAGTAAAAAGTACAATTATGCTCTTTGTTACCGACGTCCGGTGTAGATCGTTCTTTTGTGCGGAGGGTCGTCGTCGGCGCTTGAATCTCGAGATAGGAGGTTTCCGGAGCAGAGCGATTGAGTCGAAGAGCGTAGAGGCATTGGAAGAATTGATTTCGAAGCCTTGGGGGTCGAACTCCTTTTATAGTACTCCTGGGGGCGCCTGACACGTGCCTTCAGATTCCAGAACCCTCATCCGAAGCTCGGTCAAGGCTTATCCCTCCAGAATCGGGCTCGAAGCTGACGGGGGCGCCCGGGACACAGGGGCGCCCAGGTTGACTTGGTCTGCTGGCTTCTCAGCTGACTTGAATTCTATCCGCTACGTTGGCTTGGGCCCAGGACGCCCGAGGCATCCGGGGTGCCCGGGACACTGGGGGCGCCCGGGAGCTTGAGGGCGCCTAGCCCAGTGAGCTTCCGAAGCAATTCTTGCTAGTCATGTTTTGCCTTCACCTTGGGGGCGCCCGGGACCTCCGGGGTGCCCTGCCCAGCTGCTGCCCCTCTCCTTTGGGGCGTTCTAAGCTGCAAAAACTCGTTCCTTCGGTCCTGCATCCAAGGTTAGTTCCAAAACAACACAACAGCAAGAGTATTAGATAATTCTTACAGCCGTAGCTGTCTTGGTTCTGACTTTGGGTCTCCCAAATGGAACCCTAGGTCGAACCGATGCCTACTGTTCCCTGCTCGGGGAACATGTTCTCACCTACTCCTCTCAGGAGAGTTTACCTTTTGCCAACTAGCTCCTCCGGTTGGACTTTTGACCAGCAATCCATCGCCAAGTGCCTGGCAGCCCTTCGCCAGGTCTTGGGTACCAAGCAGTCCTTCGCCCGGTGCCTAGCAGTCCTTTGCCTGGTGCCTAGCAGTCCTTCGCCAGGTCTTCTGTACTAAGCAGTCCTTCGCATGGTTCCTAGCAGTCCTTCGCCAGGTCTTCGACTCCTAGCAGCCCTTCGCTAGGTGCCTAGCAGTCGTTCGCCACGTCTTAGGTTTTTGCTGCCTAGCAGGCCTTCGCTAGGTGCCTAGCAGTCCTTCGCTAGGATTTCTTTTTGCACACTTAAGTAACATGTTAGATAACAGATAATACGTAACTTTTGAACCTTTTTTCCAATATCAAAACCCAGGTTCGACTTAGGTGCTGCCTGCACCAACATCATGGACATACCCATTAATTTTACAAAATTCTTCAAACTTTTGATTTTCAAATTCTCCCCCATGATCACTCCTAAGTCTTTTAATTTTTGTATCATTTTGATTTTCAATCATTTTGTACAAGTTATTAAATGAATTAATGGTTTCATCCTTTGTTTTTAAGAACCTAACCCAGGTGAATCTAGAGTAATTGTCGATGATTACTAAGCAGTACTGATTCCCGCTTAGTGACTTGGCTCCATATGACTCAAATAGGTCAAGGTGTAGGAGCTCAAGTGTGGTTTGGGTTAAGTCTGATTGGGTTGGTTTATGAGTTGACTTGGTTTGTTTGCCTTGTTGACATAAATTACAAACTGTATTATCAAAGTTCTTGATTTTAGGTACACCTTTAATTAATCCAAGTTGAGTTACTTTTGAAATCAATTTGGTATGAATGTGGCCTAGTCTCCTATGCCAAAGGTTAGTTTCTTCTAATTGAGTTAGAAAACATTTGGGTACTACAGGTAGATTAATAGTGTAAATATTATTTTTCCTACTACCCTTAAGTATTATTTCTGAGTCTTGTAGATTTCTAATAAGGCAGTTAGAGTTGGTGTGTAACGCCCCCTTTTTTTTTTTCCTAAGCGACGTTACGTTCACATGCTTAGGGCATGTAGACATCATAAGGCAGCGGAATAACTTAACTTATACATGCCCTGTTACCATTCTTAACTTATTGACATGGGAACCTTAGCATATTAACTTTGAACTTAAGCATCATATCATGTCTCACATAACATCATATCATAAGGTCATCAGGTTCCATAAGTCATTATTCAAACATATAAGTAAACATATAGTTTCCTGGGCCAAGTCACTACGACACACATGCGTTCTTGCCCTCCTGCTGCTTCCTTCATTGTCCCCTTGAATGATCTGCGGTATAAGGAAATAAGACTATAAGCACACAGGCTTAGTAAGACTCTTTCCTACTCACAAAACCATTCATCATTCATCATCTCATAATGAGCACATAAAACATTAACGTACTTGGTGCTCTACTTAGAACATAACATCTTACATCACTTGTCGTATACATAACATGGCATAAACATCATGGCATAAACATAAACATCATAGACATTCTAGCATGGCATAAATCATAAAATGTGAACATTCTAAGCATGGCATAATTCATGGCATAAACATAAACATCATAGACATTCTAAGCATGACATAATTCATGGCATAAATCATAAACATAGTGAACATTCTAAGCATGGCATAATTCATGGCATAAACATGAACATCATAGACATTCTAAGCATGACATAATTCATGGCATAAATCATAAACATCATAGACATTCTAAGCATGGCATAATTCATGGCATAAATCATAAACATAGTGAACATTCTAAGCATGACATAATTCATGGCAAAAACATGAACATCATAGACATTCTAAGCATGACATAATTCATGGCATAAATCATAAACATAGTGAACATTCTAAGCATGGCATAATTCATGGCATAAACATAAACATCATAGACATTCTAAGCATGGCATAATTCAAGGCATAATTCATAAACATAGTGAACATAATTCATGGTATAGATCATTCATTCTCATGCATACTTCTTAACATGAAACGTAAGCATAAAATCTTATCATTATAGCATAATGCATAACATGAATAGATGCATGAGTGGAATGCATATACATAAGGGATGCTTAACTTTTAAAACATACTTTTAATTGCTTAAACATAATCATCATAACATCATTTGGGGTCCCCGGCTTGTACCACATACATACATCATAGCGCGCATCCCTAGCAAGTCCGAGGTCGCGAGCCCCAACCTACTAGGGTAAGGACAGCATAGTCGGTAGTCCCCGAACCGAGGCGTTCTTAAGGTGCCCATCCCTGTTGCCCAGCTCCGGTAGGGCCAGAACCGTGGACAGCTACGGTAGTCCAAAACCGGGGCGTTCTTAAGGTGCCCATCCCTTGGACCCATACTATGGTCCGGTACAAGCCCATACATAAAGTAAAATACTTTTCATGTGTCATCATTCATCATTCATTCATAGCATACTTATCATAGCATAACTTGTTACGGCTCGGCCCGTCTACCGGCCCATTTACCGGTCCTCTCGACCGTCGTACCGTCAACCATCGACCGTGCCGTTTAGCATATTTATGCCTTAAAGACATAAGCATCATCTTTCATTCATCATACTTGTCGTTCATCATCATTCATTCATCATACTTGTCATTCATCATACTTAACATCATAGCTGTGCCTTAAAGGCATGTACTTAACTTCATTCAGAAGACATGGCATACATACATCTTTTTCATAATTCATGGCATACATATGTATCATTCATAAGACATGGCATGTATCATTCTTATCATGAACATAAACATAACATACTTAACATGGCATCGTTTTCATTCATAAACATGGCATCATTTTCATTCTTAAACATAAACATAACATACTTAACATGGCATCATTCATATCATGAACCTAACATATCATAGCATCATTTTTATCGTGATCATAACCCTATCATTCTTATCATGGCATCATTCATATCCTGAACATAAACTTAGCATACTTATCATGGCAACACATAAACATATACTTGAAGTTAAAGGCTCAACCCTAACCCTTGGGTCCTTGAGGTTGGCCGAAACATATGGGGTCTCTAGGGTATCCCAAAAATTCCCAAAAATTGTATTAAACCTATAGACATCATGAGAGTACATTAAACATCATGATTGGGATTTTTATCATCATTTTAGACCCTTAAACATGGCGGCCGAAACCCTAGGGTGTCCTAGGGTGCTTGCTTAGGTTCCTTCATGTTGGCCGAAACCCTAGGGTATCCTAGGGTAGTCCAAAAATTCCAAAAAATTATACTTAACCTCTACACATCATAAGGGAACATTAAATAACATTATCAAGATTTTTTGCATAATTATAGACCTGTAAATCATGGTGGCTGAAACCTTTAAACTTAAGGTTCTTAGTTTTGTTTCTTTCATGTTGGCCGAAACCCTAGGGTGTCCTAGGGTACTTCAAAAATTCCCAAAAATTATATTTAACCACTACACATCATAAGGGAACATTAAATAACATTATCATGATTTTTAGCATAATTATAGACCTGTGAAACATGGTGGCCGAAACCCTTAAACTTAAGGTTCTTAGTTTGGTTTCTTTCATGTTGGACGAAACCCTAGGGTGTCCTAGGGTGCTCCAAAAATTCCCAAAAATTGTACTTAACCTCTACACATCATAAGGGAACATTAAATAACATTATCATGATTTTTAGCATAATTATAGACCTGTAAAACATGGTGGCCGAAACCCTTAAGCATGAGGGTCTTGGTTTTCTTTCCTTTCAACATCAAATTCGAAAATTAACCAATATATCATGCTAAAAATCATGGAAATCATAGGGAACTATTATACCACAGGTGAGGGAGTGTTACCTTGGGTTTCTTGATTTTTCGAACCTTGGAAGAGAAGAAAATGGTAAGATCTTTGGACCCTTGAACACCCTTGTCCTTGTATCCTTGGAAGAGACTTTAGATCTAGGAGATGGGACCTTGGTGGAAGCTTTTCCAAGGGGAAAACCCTCTTCTTGGTGCTCGGCAAGAATGAGGGGAGGAAGAGTTTTCGAAATGCAAGTAATGGGAAGAAGAGGTAACTCCCAAAACCCCCCTTTAATAGCCCATTAAGGAGGTAAATGAAGAGTCTCTCCATGACTCTTCATCTTCTTCTTAATCTTAACTTATATCCACTTCATTTCCTCATAGAAATCCCTTGCTAGGTGAGTTGGTTAAGGCTTTCATGGTTGTACAAGAGGTCCAAGGTTCAATCCTTGGCTCATGCACCTTTATTTTTATTTTATTTTTATTTCATTTATTTTATTATTTTTTATTTCCTAAATTCAGAAAATCCCCCTAAAATCACCCATAATTATGTCAATATTCATAAATAAAATTCTTTTATATTTATATTAATTTTACCTAATTTATATTAATTTTACCTAATTAATACCCATTTTTGGAGCCCATTTAAAGCTCATTGGTACTTAGTTTTCTCAATTTAAATGAGAAAACATGGATTTTCTAGGCCTAAGTTCTCCTTAATATTTCTAGGTCCCTTGGAAAATTATTTAAACATGCTTAATATTTTAAGAAAATATTAAGAGAATTTTTCGGGTCGTTACATGGTGAAGGTAACAATATAACCAGTATCATAGAGTTGACTAATGCTAAGCAAATTGAATTTGAAATTTTCAACTAATAATACCTTCTTAATGATAAAATCTGAGTTAAGTTCAATGTTACTTGACCCAATTACTTTAAGTGTAGCATTGTTGCCAAATGCTACTAAGCCTAGGTTTTTGAACTTGATTTTGGTGAACTTCAATTTATCCCCAGTCATGTGTCTGGAGCATCCACTATCCAACATCCACTGGTCCAAATCTTTATGTTGCTACAGATAAAGTATGTATTGATTTCGATCCATTAGAGGTAGGGATAGCTTGAATTGAATTTCACTACCTAGTCTGCCTCACCCATATCTAACGTTATCAAGCATGTTGTCCTTATGGGTTTTTGTGAGATAGGTTTTAGAAAAAATGTTCAATTTTTGAAACACAATTAATTTTGAAAGTATTGAATTAATTTTGAAAAAATTGTAGAGTTAAGATTATTAAATTTTGAAAGGATGTTGAATCTACGATTTAATTAAAATTTGTGTTAGATTCAAATTTATCAAATAGTAAATTGAATTTGAGTTTCGATAATTAGCTTCTAGGTCTTGGTGAGACACAGAGGCCTTCTTTGGCCGTAGCCTTATTGGAGCAACAACCCTTTCCTTGACAAAGCCTTTTACCGAAAATTCATTTTCAAATTACTTCTTGAAAAATTTTGGTCTAACTAGCTTAGGTTTCGGATTGGTAGCTTTAGCTAGATCCACCTGACTAAACAGACCAAGTAGGGTACACCTTTCTTTACTTGACCTTAATAGAACGGCTTCCCTAATGTACTATCATTTCACCTCCACCTAATACTATGTTGTTCAAATTTTAAGTAAATCTTTTGTCCTTAAACTAACCATTCCTAATTCTAAACAGGATAAAGAAATTGCAATAACATTAACAAGCAACAAGAAAAAAAATTATCTAAGTAAAGTCATAATTGGAGTAATACTCCGAATTTTCAAAATCAGCAAGATTGTGAATTAAATTTTCTAGCATATTAACCTTTCGTTTCAGAGTTTTATTTTCTTGTTCTAATTTTCTGAAATTCATCTTAATTAATCTATATGATTCAATTACACTATTTGATGTAAATACTGGATTTTCATATAAGGTAAATTTACCTTTCTCGGTTATTTGTCCTGCATCCTTGGGGCTTCCTTTCATTGTAGGTGGTGAAGACTAACTTTTATGAGTAGGACACTAATTTGTATAGTGTCCTATCTCCCTGCACTTAAAACATATTATATGACTTTTAAATTTTGAATTTAGAATATTACCTTTTAATTCCTTGTTTGGAATTTGCCCCTTGATTTTAGCTGTCTTCTTTTTGCTTGTTCGGTTCTTCAACATCTTGTAGTAGTCACTAGCCCACTGGACCAGTTTCATTTTATTATCGTCTGACTCCAAATCTGAATCGGACTCAAATATTGATTGTAGCTTATTCTTCTATGGTTCTCTTGGAGTTTTCCCTGCAATAGAAACTATACTTGGTCTCGACCATTGCAGTATTAGTTTGCTTATTTAATCTTAATTCAGTAAAAGATTCAAAATTGGATAACGATTTTGTTTTGGCATATTCTTCTGATTCTGGTTCGATTTTGAATTCGGGTACGGATTCTATCTCGTCAAGCTCATCTTCTGATCCTCGTCCAAAGCCGATTTCAAAGTCGAGTGCGGATTCAATCTCGGCAGACTCATCTTCTGGTTCTTATTTGAAATCGATTTCGTAGTCGAGTACCGATTCTGTCTCTGCTACTTGTGGTTGAGCCGAGAATGCGAAATAACTTACCTGATCTTCTTCTTCATCGGAGTTCTCTTGATGTAGGCTGATCAACCTCTCCAAAATTTCTCTAGCAAATACGAATGGTTCGACAAGTTTGAGTTGTTCTTTGGTTAGGCCACATTGTAAGATTGCAGTTGCCCTTACATCTGTCTCAATCATATTAAGCGTTGGTTCATCCAATTTGTCCCACGCGATTGATAGTCCATCTTCTGTGGGAAAAGAGAATCCCATTTGGATTATCATCCATATGTCCATATGGGCCTTCAGATGAGATTTTATTTGACTCCTCCAAAAACTGAAATTCTCACCGAAGAAAAGCGGTGGACGGGCACTGTTCCACTCTTGGTTGGCCATTGAATTTTTACTGGAAAATAATTATAAAGAAAACTTCTTCCAAGACTAAGTCTTGGATTAGTAGTGTGGAAAAAATAGTAATAAGAAAAAAATCGAGTGGTGTTTCACCAACCTCGATTAACGAGAAAAATTACGAACAAAGACAATTTTAAAATTAAAAAAATCCGAAAAAAAGCTCAACTGGTGGTTGCACCAGATTTGAGCCACCCGCTCTGATACCACTTGAGGGATCGGTTTGAATCAATAGAGGGGGGGGGTGAATATCGATTGACAATTTTTCTGAAAACTTAGAGTAATTGCGTAGCGGAAAAAAACAAATCAATGCTAACACGTTTGTTTTACTTGGTTCGGAGTCGCCGTCGGCTCCTACTCCAAAGCCCACGGTCCTTGACCGTTTATAATCGACAATTCTATATTGCGTAAAATTATTACAACTTGAAGTTCGAATATAGAATTAAAATACAACACTTAAAAAAATGATTATACCGACGACCAGAGAAATTTGAATGTCAGAGCAGCGGGTCGTCATTGGCGCTTGAGTCTTGAGCACGGAGCGTTTGGAGCAGAGCGCTTGAAAGAATGCGTAGAAAAAAAATTGTGTTCGAAGCCAAGGGGGTGAACCCCTTTATATAGCAGTCACTAGGGCGCCTGTGTTGAAGGGGGCGCCTGACACGTGGCCTTCCCTGTGAGAAACTTCATCCGTAGACTTGGTCAGCGCATATCCCTTCAACTAGGGCGCTTGTATGAACACAGGCGCCTCAATTGATGATGTGGCAGCTTATTTCGATTAGCTTGGAAACAGCCTTGTCTGGGGCGCCTGTATCAACACAAGCGCCTGTTCAAATAGGCGCCTAACCCCATTCAGGCGCCTAGGAGCAGAAAACTTTCACCCTTCGTTCCTGCAACCAGAGTTAGTTCCAAAACACAAATAATAAACAATATGATATAATTTAAGCATGATTAACAGCCTGAGCTGTCTTGGTTCTGACTTTAACCTTACGAAATGGAACCCTAGGTCGAACCGACGCTTAATGTTCTCTCCTACGGGGAACGCGTCCTCACCTACTCCTCTCAGGAGAGTTTACCTTTTAGATAACCGGCTCCTCAGGTTGGACATTTGCCCAATCCCCCGGATCAGGTCTTCGTGCCCAATCCGCGACCAGGACATATTGCCCAACTTCACTCACCAGGTCTTCGGTGCCCAGTCCACGACCAAGACATATTGCCCAACCTTATGTCAGGACTTAGGTGCACAACCCGCGGTCAGGACTTATTGCCCAATTCTTAGATCCAAGACTTCGTGTTTAGTATACCTAGGACTTTTCCTACATACTTGAGTAGCATTGTTAGATCACAATAAAACCTTAACTTCTGAACCCTTTTCCATTATCAAAACACAAGTTTGACTTTGGTGCTTCCAGCACCAACAGTTAGAGGTGCACGGCGGTGCTCGGTGGAGAGGAGAATGGGTGCCGGTGGTAACCCTAGAAGAAGGGTTTCCTTTAGCTCAAGGGAAGGAGAAGGAAAGGGATTAATTGGAGCCCCATGGTGATTCTGGTTCTCGGTGGCTCATCGCCCACACGACGTCCGGGAGGGAAGGGACATAAGATAGAAGATCAAGAGTTAAAAGAAATGGTATACCCTTTCTCTTTGGTTCCTTGTTTCTATCATTTCATGTGTGATGCTTTAATTAATTATCTTGTTTAATTATTGGTTAATTAATGATAATTAATTATTGGACCCTGATAATAAACACAAAAATCGGTGATCCACTCATCATCTTTTCCGCGGTCGAACGGTTAGGCAAATTACAAGGTTCGATCGTTGAGATTGGCCAAGTTGTAATTTGAACCGATTGATACGATGACGAGATGGTCGTTTGAGATACGGGTCTCCATTTGGATTAATTATTAATCCGTAGACATGGAGAGGTCTCTCAAGGACAATTAAGTATTTGGTTAGGAAGCCCACCAAGCCATACCCTACATCTTGGGAATCCTCGACACCACAAGATGGTAGGAGCTTAGGTTGCTCCCGATCGGGAATCCTCGGCGCCTCGGTCAGGTCTACATATCATGGTCATCCTTGGCACCACAAGATGGTAGGAGCTTGGGTTGCTCCTGGTCTGGCATCCTCGGCGCCTCAGCTAGGTCTACACATCTCCTCGACCAGGTCTATACATCTTGGGAATCCTCTGCACCATATGATGTATGAGTTTGGGCTGCTCCCGGCCGACCATCCTTTGTGCCTCAGCTAGGTCTACACATCTTGAGTATCCTCGGCATCACAAGATGGTAGGAGCTTGGGCTACTCCCGGTCAGACATCCTCGGGGCCTTGGTCATGTTTACACATCTTGGGCATGTTGGTGCAAAATGCTTCAGTGATGAATAGTCATCCTCTAGGGGTTTGATGTTTAACAATATACTTAGGTTAGTGACGATATATGTTAGACAAGGTAAGGCATAGTCAAAGTGATCAAGGGTTAAACCAAACAGGACCTTATGTTTGGTAAGGTTAACCCAGGTTTGATCAAGTGGACAAAGGGTTAGCCAAACAGGATCTGATGTTTGGCAGAGTGAACCAGAACCCAGGGTTGGTCAGTATGACCAAGGGATTAAACCACACCTGACTTGAGGTGTGAAATTATATTTAACTGAAAATTGAAGGAAGTCTAGTCAGGATCATGATGACTAGCAAAGGAGTGATTATGGTGATAGAAATCCTGGTGAGTGAAGAGGTCCTAGCAAGGGAAGCTAGTTGATGGAAATCCTAGCGAGTGAGGCTAGGTGAAGTAAATCCTAGTGAGTGAAGCTAGGCGAAGAAAATCCTGGTGAGTGAAGTGGGTCCTAGTGAGTGAAGCTAGGTTGTACTAAGTCATGGTGAGTGAAGCTGGGCACGAAGTCTTGGTCTAGAGGACTGAGCACTAAGTCTTGGTCGGGGATCGGGCATGGAGTCTTTGGCGAGCGAGGATGGCGGACAAAAGTAGAGACGGGTCGAGGTCGGGCGTCTCAAGATCCGAGTTCTGGGGGGCCGAGCAAAAGTCCAGCCGGAGGTCCCGGTTGGCAAAAGCTTTAGTCGAGTGGGAATCACGAATAGAAGTAGAGACGGGTCAAGAGTAGGTATAGCTCGGCGGGTTTTCTAAGCGAATACTTGGTCGTCCTTGAGAGACCTCTCCATATCTATGGATTAAAAACAAATTTAATCCGAATGGAAACCCATCTCCCAACGACCATCTTGTCATCGTATCGAACGATCCAAATTACAACTTGGCCAATTTCAAAAATTGAGCCTTGTAATTTGCCTAACCGTTCGATAGTGGAAAAGACGACGAGTGGATCGTCAGTTTTTGTGTTTATTATCGGGGTCCAAATAATTAATTATTATCTACGATTAACCAATAATCAAAACAACAATAATTAATTATTAACCACATGAAATGACGAGAAAATCAAAGGAGCCAAGGAAGAGTATATACCTTTCGTTACCTTACGATCTTCTACCGTATGACCCTCCCCTCTTGGACGTCGTGTGGGTGACGCTCTACCAAGATCCGGAATCACCAAGGGCTACCCAATCAATCACCACTACCATGTGCCAACAAACCCTAGAACCTAGGGTTACCGCCGGCCACCACCACCACCTGTTCCTCCTATCACCGCCGGCTAACCAAGAAGAAGTAGAAACATCTTCTTCACCGCCACCTGTCTTCACCTTGGATCCCAGCAGCGCACACCTCAATGGAGAGCCAAGGATGAGAATACAAGAGAAGTCGAAGACGAACTTCTCTTCTTCCTTCTCTACCGATTCTTCTTCCTCCTCCACTTCCGGCGCTGCAACAACCAAAGAGAAACTCCCTCTCCACAACGTGAGCTACCTCTACGTGCGTTCTCCACAGCCAAACAAATTCTCCCCTACGTGAATTCTCCACATCCAATCACAATCTCTTTCACATGGATCCAAGTTGCGTGAGCAACTTCTCCATCATGAGAAATTGAAGTTGTGAGCAAAGTTGCGTGCGCAACCTTACTGCAGAGAAATCTCTCACGCTCGGGCGGTGCTCTCTTTTGAGCAGAATTTGCGTGTGAAACTTGTGTTGCTCTGCTTTGAGAAGCACTACATTGGAGAAGAAGATGGCACCGTGAGGGAGAAGAAGAGGAGAGAGAGAGAGAAGGAGAGTGGATATTTTAGGTTTTGGGTTGATGGATAAAAATTAATCAAAAATTAATTCATTGGTTTCATGAATCCATGGGGTATTTATAGGGCTATGATAGGGACCATGAGGAGGAGTTGGATCTTGGCCTGCTAATGGATCCAAACCCGATCCATTAATGAAGATCCATTCCACTAAAGGATCCTCATTGAATTACCTCACCAACCCCCATATTTACATATGGGCTCCAGCTATTATGAGTCATCCATCCCCCTATGTTTAAGATATCGAATGTCTGTTGATTAATTTAAATTACTGACAATTTTATTTAATCAACTTCTGGCTCCTTGACTAGTACCACTCAACCTTATCATCATGTTGCATCAAATCCACATGTAGGGTTTAACATGATGAACTTTATGAGCTCATCAAGGGGGCATCATCATCCCGACTCACCAGGACACAGATTCCGTCAATAATCAACGACACAGCATATAATTAATATTATTTCCCAACTTACCGAGCATATCAATTTAGCAGAATAAATCTCGCCCATTGGTAAATCAAAGAAATAATTATTAACTATACGTGCCCGTTATTATATCGGGATTTAGGGATTGTACTCCACAATAAATCTGAGGTCTAATCCAATTATTAAGTCAGTACAAATTGGATGACCTCTTGTTTTGGTCCTGCTGAATGCACACAAAGCACACTAGTGTAATTCTATGGTCAAGACAAACCACACTTAATTACACTACAACCATCCCGATGGTTTGTCCAATTCCATCTCGGCTGTGAGCCTCTACTTATAGTATGCAAGGGACTGATAACATGATCTTTCGTGTGTCACCACACACCATGTTATCTATAGTGCAAAGTAAAGAACTTTTATGCATATAATAATATAAATATGCATCTGTGTTGTTGTGATTCTCTTTAAAAATATGGATGCCCATATAGGAAAGGCAAGGCTTTTAGTATACATCCTAACATCAAGGTCGAATGTCTCAAGATTTGAGTTCTCGGAGGCTAAGCGAATGTCCAACTGGAGGTTCCGGTTGGCAAACACAACTTCTCTAAGTATGGAGTCGGTGACGACGTGTTCCCCGGGAAAGGGAACATTAGGCGTTGGTTCAACCTAGGGTTTCGGGTGAAATCCAAAGTCAGAACCAATCTTTAAGACTAAGATTATTTGTATGTTTGTCTTGTGTTTGTTGTCTTGCAGGTACCTGGAGTTGGAGGCATGATAGGAAAGCAAATGCAGGAGAAAATGCACCTGGGAAACTGCTCCTGGGCGCCTGACTTGAATCAGGCACCCAAGATGGTTGGGTGCCCTAGTTTGGTGCAGCCCATCCCTGGCGCCTAGCAAGCCAGGCGCCTGGGAAGGAAGTTTTATCAGCCCTGCTATTTCGGTGCAAAGGATGAAGTTTGACCGTGATGTGGCAGGCGCCCAAGGTCTCAGGGGCGCCCGAGAAGGCTGTATATAAAGGGGTTTGACCCCTCATTCTAGTACATCAATTTTTATATCCGCTAAAGTATTCCATATTAGGATGTACACTAAAAGTCTTTCTTTTGTATAAGACATCTACATTTTGAAAAAGAATCATAAGATCACTGTTTGAATGATTATATTAGTATGTGCATATTGTATGATACTTAATATTATAGATAACATGGTGTGTGGTGTCACACAAAAGATTATGTTATCAGTCCTTGTAATGTATAAGTAGAGACTAACCGAGATGGATTTGGACAAACTATCGGGATGATTGTAGAGTAATTTGGTGTTGGTTTATCTTAACTATAGAATTACACTAGTGCACTTTGTGTGCATTAAGCAGGACCGACATAGAGGTGTTTCAATTTATACTGATTTTATAAATGAATCAGACCTCAATTATTATGGAGTACATGTTCTGAATCCCGATATAATAATGGGCACATCTACTTAATATTTATTTCTTCGATTTACCAATGGGCAAGATTTATTCTATTAAATCGATAGGCCCGGTAAGTTAGGAAATAATATTATTTGCATGGTGTGCCATTGATTATAGACAAAAAATCATGTCCTGGTGAGTCGGGATGATGATGCCCCCTTGATGAGCTCATAAAGTTCATCATGTCAAATCCTACAGGTGGGCTTGGTCCGACATGATGATAAGGATGAGTGGTACTAATCAAGGAGTTAGATGTTGATTAATTAAAATTATCAGTAATATAAATTAATCAACATGCATTTGATATCTTAAACATGGGGAGATACTTGTACTTATAATAGGTGGAGCACATATTTAAATATGGGGGTTGGTAAGGTAGTTCCATGAAGATCCTTTAGTGGAATGGATCTTCATTAATAGATCGAGCCTTGATTCATTAGGTGGCCAAGACCCAACTCCTCCTCATGGTTCATATTGTAGCTCTATAAACACCCCATGTAGCAATGAAATCAAGGCATCCAATTCATCGAAGAAAACCCTAAACCCTCTCTCTATTTTCTTCTCCCTCATTCTCTCCTAGGGTTGGAGTGGCGCCGGTGCAAAGGAAGGAAGAAGAAAAGGATTTCTCCTCTTTTTCTTTTGGTGTGGGACTTCAACAAGCAGGGCAACACTTTGTGGTGTTTGGCGCACAAGAGAGGAGGAGAAGTCGACGGTGGCAACCACAATTGGGTGGTTTCCAGCGCCTGCGACAAGAAGGAAAAAGAGCTAAAGAAGTTGTTCTTACTTCATCTTATTCTTCACTTTCTTCTTCATCTTCTTCCCTATCTTCTTCCTCTTGGTTGTGCGCAATAGAGCAGGAGGTGGTGACTGCAAATCGGTGGTGCTTCGGAAGCACTTGGCGCCAGCGGCAAGGGAAGGAAGAAGAGAGGTGTGTGGTTAGGGTTTGGATCAAAGGGAGAATTGTTTCTCTCTTTCTTTTCTTCTTCCTCATCTTCCTCCTCTTCCCCTAACCCTCTTGTGGCCAGCGATCCTTTGGAGCAAGGTGAAGGGTCAGCGGGTCCAAGGAGATGGTGGTGGTGGCCGGCGGAAACCCTAGAGCTTAGGGTTTGTTTGGCGCAAGGAAGATGTAAGAAGAAGGAATTGTTTGGTGGCCTTGGTGACTAGGGTTCTTGGTAGATCATCGCCCACATGACGTCCAAGAGGGAAGGGTCATACAATAGAATATTGTGAGGTAAAAGGAAAGGGATAACCTTCTCTTTGGCTCCTTTTACTTTGTTCTATCATTTCATGTGATGATAATTAATTATCTTGGTATTAATTATTTGGGACCCCGATGATAAACACAAAAATTGGCGATCTGCTCATCGTCTATTCTGCGACTAATTGATTATGCAAGTTATAAGGCATGAACAAGAAGTTTGGTCAAGTAGTAACTCGAGTCAATTAGTACGATGATGAGATGGTCATTTTGGGAAATAGGTCTCCATTCGGATAAAATTTTAATCTGTGGACATGGAGAGGTTTCCCATGCGTGACCCAGCATCCCTTTGGCACAAATCCAACAATTGGTATCTGAGCCAAGGTTTCCGGTTTTGTGTGATTGGATTCGGTTACATTTTGCACTTTATCATGTATTTTATTTTTGCCAGATAATAGTAGGATATATGTAGGCTTATTCTTTGGTTGCAAGCACGAGATTCCAACTATTATGACTTAAATAATCTATGTATGTGATTGGTTGTGTATGGTTGTAATATTTGAATCCTCGGGGTTGACGAGTTTAAATTTGTATTTGATTTTTGTAATTAAATACAACACATGTTTAGCCGTGCTTTTTATTTACTTTCGATCTAGATTTGATGTACACTCCTTTGTGGAGTATAGAATCGATGGATGTAAATAAATAGTATTTTATCTCGGCTCGGAGATCCCTACAATGGTGGCTTGCGCATGGTGTAGGGAGGAGCAGACGAGGTGACGACACGACAGGAGGCACATTGAAGACTAACATTAATTTATGTACTTGTCGTGTTTGCATGAAAATTCCTCAATTAAAAAATAACTAAGTGGAAGAGGGACACTAAGGGTCTCATAACCTCCATTACTAATTTGACAAGTGATGCGAACAAGCATGCGCGTCTTCTCTGAGTGCCTTCCTCCCCATCGGATAAGCATGTTCTACAGATCACTAGGTCAGTGATGATTATAGAAAATTATTTAGGAGTGTGTGATTTTCCTCATTCGACGACACATAATCCGAGATAATTTTCTTAGTATCATGTAATGGTAAACACTTAGATGCAAATAATAGTATCCTCCCCATCGGAGTCATTGCTATTATTTGTAGGGCCGAAGAGGACCAACTATTAATTTTATTTGTCAAAAAGTTAGGTTGACAAGATAGTAAAATTAATGGGTAAAACCCCCTCTTACAAATGTAGAATTTGTATATGTCCACACTATCGTGGCATGCGAATTTCTCGGTGTTTTGAGGTATTGGTTGATTTTAAAATTTATTGTTTTGAGGAATCAATAATTTTTGAAATTTAAAGTTTTTGATCGTTGTGGTTCTCAGGAAATTTTCAAAATGGCATTTAACCCACTAGCTATGATACCTAAAGAAAACAAACTTACGGGCCCTAATTACATTGACTAGAAACGAAACCTAGACATTGTCCTAACTACTGAGGAGTACAAGTTTGTACTGTTTGAGTTACGTCCGAAAAAACCTAGTGAGAATCCTTATGAAGAGGAGAAGGAACATTATAAGAACTGGATCAAAGGAGATGAGATTGCACGGTGTTACATATTGGCATCTATGTCAAATGTATTGCAACATCAGCAGCAAACTTTTCCCACTACTTATGACAAGATGTTCAATCTCAAAGAACTCTTCGGACATCAGAATTGGGCTGCTAGGCAAGAGGTCATGAGGAACATGATGAGGACAACCATGGTTGAAGGGACACCCGTGATGGATCATGTCCATAAGATGATGGCACATCTCAATGAGATGGAAGCCCTTGGAGCGAAAATCGATGGGGAAACCCAGGTTGATATTATTCTCCAATCTCTGCCTAGGAGTTTTGAGCATTTCTACCTGAACTACAATAAGAACAAACATACATATTCGTTGGCGGAACTTCTGACAGAACTTCAAGCGACAGAGGGGCTTTTTTGTCAGAGTGTTCATGTTTTGGTTGCTCAGAGGGTTTCTACTTCTATGCCGAAAGGCAAGAAAAAGAAGAAATAAGCTGGGGCAAAGAAGGTGGCAAGATCTCAGGGACCTCAGGCTGGCGTGAAGAAGCCGAAAGGCATGTGCTTCACGTGCAAGTAGACTAGACACTAGAAGGCGAACTGTCCCCGTCGTCAAGAGAAAGGTATATCTTTTTCTTTAGTTGTTGAAGCATGCTTAGCGGTGTTATCTACCGGTACCTGGTGTGTAGATACGGGAGCCACTGATCATGTCTACAATTCGTTGCAGGGGTTCCAGGAAACCCGACTACTAGCTGATGGAGAGATTACCGTCTACATAGGCAATGCTACGGAGGTGGCGGCTTTTGCAGTGGGAGACATTTATTTCTCTTTTGATAGCAATAAAGTTTTAGTTTAAAAAAATTACCTTTATGTACCTTCTTTTAGAAAGAACCTTGTTTCGATTTCTAAAATAATAAAGGATGAGTATTTTATTTCTTTTAATGACCGTGTTGTTATAAAAAGGAATACAGAGAATATCTATTCAAGTAAATTGGTTGGCAATTTGTATACTTTAGAATCAAAAACTCCCACGATGCAAATAGAAGTAAATAATTTGGGGACCGGTGCCGTCGATAGAGGGGGGGAGTGAATATCGACTGGTTAAAAATTTACAAAAACTCATGGAAAACTCATCTTCGAATGTTCATTCTAATCACGGAGTTAGTAGCACAGCGGAAAACAAAAAGAACGAAAATAAAAGACAACACAGAATGCACACGGGATTTTTTACTTGGTTCCCAACCCCTCAGGGTCAGTACGTCCAAGTCCTAAGCATGGGAAATACCCTTCCACTAATGGTCTCCTTTCCGGACTTTCCGGAGGTGGAGAAACCCGTCTTACAGTGCATGATTTACAATCAAGAATACAAATAAAAATAAGTACAGAATATAAATTCAAACAAAAAAAGAGTCGAAGACTCGGCCGATCTAGAACTCCGAAGTGTCACGCACTTCCTCTCGGAGCTTCCTTGGTCGTAGAGCTTCGTCATTAGCGCTTTTCTTCCGTTTAGAATGCTCATAATGATCATGGAATGGTTGTTCTGTGTTGAGGGGTTGAAGCCCCTTTTATAGCTTGGTCTGGGGTGCCTCATAACCCTTGTCAAACCTCATCCTTTGCTCGAAACTCGCAGCAGTTGATAAGGCCCCTTCCCAGGCGCCTGACCCATACAGGGTGCCTGGGAGCTCTCAGGCTCCTAACATCCAAGGTGCCTGAGAGCATGCTGCTTTAAGTGAGGCGCCTGCCTCTCTTGGGCGCCTGTGTTCACACAGGCGCCTAGGAGCTTGTTTCCAAGCCACCTCTTGTGTTTGTTCGCCTGCTTTGTCTTCAATTTTAGGTACCTGTTGTAGGATCGGATTAAATCGATAGAGGGGGGGGGGTGAATATCGATCGTTAAAATTTTTGGACAAAGAGAGTAATTGCACAGTGGAAATAGCAAAAATAATCGCTAACATAGTTTGTTTTTACTTGGTTCGGAGTAGCGGTCGGCTCCTACTCCAAGGCCCACTGTCGTTGACCATTTATGATGAGTAATTCTATATTTTCATTAAAGATTACAAGTTAGAGTACAAATATAGAATTTAAAATGAAATTACAGCACTTAAAAAAATGAACTTTTACCGACGACCGGAGAAGTTGGATGTTCGGAGCAGCGGGTCGTCGTCTATGCTTGAATCGCGAGTACGGAGCTTGTAGGAATGTAGCGCTTGAATGAGTGCATAGAGAGCAAGTTATCTTGAAGCATTGGGGGTGAACCCCTATTTATATCAATCACTGGGGTGCCTATGTTGATGGGGGCACCTGACACGTGGCCTATCCTGCGAGAACTCCAATCCGCAGACTTGGCCACCGCACATCCCTTCAACTGGGGTGCCTGAGCTGACTGGGGCGCCTGTGTTAACACAGGCGCCTCATTTGACTTGGTCCAGAGGCTTGCGTGGCAGTTTGCTTCGATTGATTTGGAATAACCCTTCACTGGGGCGCCTGTCTCAACACAGGCGCCTAGCCAAGTGAGGCGCCTCACTCCATTGAGGCACCTAGCAGCAGAAATCTCCTTTCCTTTATTCCTGCAACCATGGTTAGTTCCAAAACACAAGAAACATATAAATGATATAAAATAAAGCTTGATTTACAGCCTGAGCTATCTTGGTTCTGACGTTGGGCTTCCCAAATGGAACCCTAGGTCAAACCGACGCCTAATATTCCCTCTACGGGGAACGCGTCCTCACCTACTCCTCTCGGGAGAATTTACCTATTTGCCAACTGGCTCCTCTGGTTGAACTTTTGCCCGGCTTCACTCACCAGGTCTTAGTGCCCAGCTTCACTCACCAGGTCTTCGGTGCCCAGTCCCCGACTAGGTCTTAGTGCCCAGCTTCACTCACCAGGTTTTAGTGCCCAGTCCTCGACCAGGTCTTAGTGCCCAGCTTCACTCACCAGGTCTTAGTGCCTAGCTTCACTCATCAGGTCTTAGTGCCCAACCTTACGTCAAGACTTAGTTGCCCAGCCTGTGGCCATGACTTAGTGCCCAATTCATAGAACTAGGACATAGTGCCTAGTGTACCTATGACTTTCCCTGCACACTTAATCAGCATTGTTAGATCACAATAAAACCTTAACTTCTGAACCCTTTGCCATTATCAAAACATAGGTTCGACTTTGGTGCTTCCGGCACCAACAATCTTCCCCTTTTTGTTTTATGGGAACACGGTTCAAAAAGCTAAGTTAAAAAACCATTCTATAGCAATCTAACAACAATACGTTTCTCAAGAAATACTTAAAACAAATTCATTTATCTCCCCATGAAAATGTTCTCCCCCTGAAATTTTCAATTATATACGGGTTTTTGTAAATCTTCTAAGTGCTTTTAAGTTTGACTAAGTGTTTGTCAAAATCGAGCATTTGGAAAAAAAACTTTTCAACATTTAAAAAAGTTTTGCAATTCTAATATTTGTTAGAGAACTTTGTAAACACAAATTCACTTAGGCAAGACAAATTTTGAAAACATATTTCCCTTAAAAAGTTTCGACTTTGAGAACTTGGGAAAACATTTGATTATTACCAAAAACTTTTTCTATACTTAGAAGAATTTTCTTGGAAAACATTTTTTACAAAAAAAAAATCTTTGACCAATTTTTTTTAAACAAAATTTGTTCACTAATAAGAATTTTATTTAGCAGCATTTGCCAAAAAGTTTTAGAAGAAATTTAGCTCAGACAACTTTTGTTTACTAAGAAAAATTTTCTTAGGAATATTTTAAAACAACTGCACTTAGAAATATTTAAAGTCATTTGGAAGTTCTTGAAAGCACTTAAAAAACTTTGAAGTATTTAGAAACATTTTTAAACACTCAAAAGTACTTAAAAAAATTTAGAAATATTTTTGAAATACTTAGAGAATTTTGAAAATAACTAGACAATTTTGAAGTACTTGGACATTTTACTTTAGAGAAAAATTTTGAAAATTAGAGAAAAATTTTCTCCTCTATTTTTCTCTCTCCCCCTTTGCCATATATCAAAAAATGATAACAATTATTGCAAGTAACTTTTGAATTAGAGCTAAAAGAATGGAAATACGTATTGAACCAATTGTAATGAATTCAAGCAGGAAAAGCAGACCAAACCAAATTAAACTAATCTTGTTCGGGTCCTGTCTAACCCTGATAGCTACTTACTAACTGTTATAAAATAGTAGCTTTCACTAGGATTAGTCATGTTAAGTGGTCTGATCAAATTAGAGAAATTGGCTTCCAGTTCATGGCGAGGCACAGGGGTCTTCTTTGGCCGTAACCTTATTGGAGTAACAACTCTTTCCTTGACAAAGCCTTTTATCGAAATTTCATTTTCAAATTACTTCTTGAAAAATTTTGGTCTAACTAGTTTAAGTCTTGGATTGGTAGCTTCGGCTAGTTCCACCAGGCTAAACAGACCAATTAGGGTATACTTGACCTTATTAGAAGGGCTTCCTTAACGTACTATCATCTCACCTCCACCTAATACTATGTTGTTCAAATTTCAAATAAATCGTTTATCCTTAAACTATCTAATTCTAAATCCAAGCATAATAAAATTGCAAAGACAATAAAAAACAAGCAAACATGACAAAACTGATCTAAGTTACATCATAATTGGAATAATACTCTGGATTTTTAAAATCAGCAAGGTTGTGAATTAAGTTTTCTAGCATTTTGACCTTATGTCTCAGTGTTTCATTTTCTTATTCTAATTTTCTAAAATTTGCTTTAACTAATTTATAAGATTCAATCACATCATTTGAGGCAAATAATGAATTTTCAAATATTGTAAATTTACCTTTCTCGATTGTTTGTCTAGTACTCTTGAGGGTTCCGTTTGGTGAAGGTCGACTCTTGCGAGTGGGGCACTTATTCTTGTAATGTCTTATTTCGCTGCACTTAAAACATGTTATATGATTTTTAAATTTTGGATTTACCATATTACTGTTTGATTCCTGGTTGGGAATCTCCCCCTTGATTTTAGCCGTCTTTCTTTTCAGCATCTTGTATTGGTAACGAGCCAATCGGACCAGTTTAGGTCGATCTCCTTCACTATCTTATGATTCTGAGTCTGAGTCGGACTCGGTTACTGGTTGAAGCTTCTTCTTTGTGGTTCTCTTGGAGTTTTCCCTGCACTAGAAATTATACCTTCCTCGACCATTACAGTATCAATTTGATTATTTAATTATAATTCTGGAAAAAATTCAAAATTGGTTATCATTTTTTCTCAGTCAATTCGTCTTCTGACTCTGGCTCAAATTCGCAGTCAGGTACGGATTCTATCTCATCTTCGGATCCGGAGTCAATTTCGAAGTCGGGTGCCAACTCTGTCTCGGCTATTTGAGCTTGAGCCGAGAATGCAAAATAACTTACCTGATCTTCTTCTTCATCCGAGATCTCTTGATGAAGGTTGATCAATTTCTCCCAAATTTCTCTAGCACATCCGAATGGACCTACTAGTTCGAGTTGTTCCTTGGTTAGACCACATTGTAGGATTACAGTTGCCCTTGCATCGGTCTCAATTTGGTTGAGGGACTGTTCATCCTGTTTGTCCCACTCGATTGATAATTCATCTTCTATGGGAAAAGAGAATCCCATTTGGATTATCATCCATATGTTCATGTGGGCCTTCAGATGGGATTCCATTTGACTTCTCCAAGAGTTGAAATTTTCACCAGAGAAGAGCGGTGGATGGGCACTGTTCCATTCTTGGTTGGCCATTTGATTAAACTGAAAAGTAATTAAAAAAACTCGTTCCACGACTGAGTCTTGGATTAGTAGTGCTGGAAGAATATTAATAACGAAAAAAAATCAAGTGGTGTTGCACCAACCTCGATTAACGAGAAAGATTCGAGCGAGAAAAAAAATTGAAATTTGAAAATCTGAAAAAAAAAAATTCTCAAACTGGTGGTTGCACCAAGTTTGAGCCATCCACACTGATACCACTTGTGGGATCGGATTGAATCGATAGAGGGGGGGGTGAATATCGATCGTTAAAATTTTTAGACAATGAGAGTAATTGCGGAGCGCAAATAGCAAAAACAATCGCTAACACGGTGTGTTTTTACATGGTTCGGAGTCGCGGTCGACTCCTACTCCAAGGCCCACGGTCCTTGACCATTTACGATGGGCAATTCTATATTTTCGTAAAAGATTACACGTTGGAGTACAAATATAGAATTTAAAATGAAATTTCAGCGCTAAAAGAATGAACTTTTACCGACGACCAGAGAAGTTGGAAGTTCAGAGCAGTGGGTCATCGTCGGCGATTGAATCACGAGTACGGAGCTTGTCGGAGCGTAACGCTTGAATGAGTGTGTAGAGAGCAAGTTATCATGATGCCTTGGGGTGAACCCCTATTTATATCAGTCACTGGGGCACCTGTGTTGAAGGGGGTGCCTGACACATGTCCTATCCTGTGAGAACTCCAATCCGCAGACTTGGCCAGCGTTTATCCCTTCAACTGGGGTGCCTGAGCTGACAGAGGCGCCTGTGTTAACACAGGCTGTAACGACCTGGCCCATTTGGCGACCCCGTTATTTTTCTATGGGTCATCAACCGTCGACCGTGTCGTTACCTCACTAGGTCTTCCCACCGCTGGCCAGTGGATTTTTGCCTTCCCCAAGATTCGAACTCTAGACCTCCAGGCTTAAGTTCTAGAGTTTATGAATCTTGGTAACCAATTGAGCCAACCAGGATTCATAAACTCTAGTACATAAGCCTGGAGGTCTGGAGTTCGAATCCTGGGGAAGGCAAAAATCCACTGGCCAGGGGTGGGAAGACCTAGAAAGGTAACGGCACGGTCGACGGTCGACAACCTATAGAAAAATAAGGGGGTCGCCAAATGTGCCGCCAAATGGGTCGGGTAGTTACAATAAAAAGGTGGCTTTTTATTGGAACGACCTGGCCCATTTGGCGACCCCTCATTTTTCTGTGGGTCGTCGACCATGCCGTTACTCACTTATTGTAACGACCCAGCCCATTTGGCGGCCCATTTGGCGACTCCTTCATTTTTCTGTCGGTCGTCGACCGTGTCGTTACTCACTAGGTCTTCCCACCCATGACCAGTGGATTTTTGCCTTCCCCGGGATTCATACCCTAGACCACCAAGCTTAAGTACTAGAGTTTATGAATCTTGGTAACCAAGGATTCATAAACTCTAGTACTTAAACTAGGAGGTCTAGGGTTCGAATCTGGGGAAGGCAAAAATCCACTGTCCAGGGGTGGGAAGACCTAGTAAGGTAACGGCACGGCCGACGGTCGACGACCCATAGAAAAATAAGGGGGTCGTCAAATGGGTCGGGTCTTTACAATAAAATGGCAGCTTTTATGTTACGACCCGGCCCATTTGGTAGCCCATTTGGCGACCCCCTTATTTTTCTGTGGGTCATCGATCGTCGACCGTGTCGTTACCTTACTAGGTCTTCCCACCCCTGGCCAGTGGATTTTTGCCTTCCCCAGGATTCGAACTCTAGACCATGTCGTTACCCCTCGGCCAGGACTTAGTGCTCAATCTATAATCAGGACTTAGTGCCCAATTCTTCGAACCAGGTCTTCGATGTCCAGCCCTCGGCCAGGACTTAGTGCCCAATCCATGATCAGGACTTAGTGCCCAGTCCTTCGAACCAAGACTTCATGCCTAGGTTAACTAGGACTTTTCCTCACTTTGTTACTCCTTTCTTAACTAACCCTTCCTTGTTCAATGTATCACTAACTTAAGCATATTGTTAAACATTAAAACACTTAGAGGAGGACATCACTGATGCTTCTTGTACCAACAATCTTCCCCTTTTTGATGTTTGACAATATCTTAAGTTAGATTGGATTAAAGGGCTAAGTTCTAAACCTTGGGATAAAATGAAAAAAATGATCTATGTTTTGGAAACACATTTTGATCCTTCAGCTCTCTATCCTTTGGGAGAAAGAAAAAATTTCTAACCTAAGCTCACTCTCCCCCTGTAACGACCCGGAAAAATTTCTCAATATTTTCTTTAAAAATATTGACCATGCCTAGATGGATTCTCGAGGAACGTAGGGACACTAGTGTAAACCTTAGTATGATGCCCCATGATTTTCGATATAGAATAAGAAGCTAGGTGCTAATTGGCCTTACATGGGTTTTTCCTAGTACCATAGTTATTAGTGGATTCTAGGTAGAATTTAATATAAATAAAAATGAGTTTTAATTAGGAATATTAGCATGATTATGGGTGGGCCTTAGGGGAATTTTCGAAATTAAAAAATAAAAATAAAAATAAAATAGAAAAAAAATAATAATGTGCATGCACCAAGGATTCAACCTTGGACCTATGGTACCACCATGCATGTACTAACCAATTCGCCTAGCAAGGGAGTGCTAGGAGAGAATAAAGTGGATTTTTGTTAAGGCTAAAGGAAGTGAAGAGTCATAGAATCATGTCTCTTCACTTGCCTCCTTCATCTAGTATATAAGAGGGAGGAATGGAAGAGACACCTTAGCACTTAAGCATTTGTCTCTTCATCCACCAAAACTCCTTCTTCTCTTCTTCTTTCTCTTCCTAGCCGAAACCTACAAGGAGGGTTTCCCTTTGGAAAAGTCTCACAAGGAGACCTCTTCTTCAAGATCTAAGGGATTTCTACAAGGCTACAAGGGATAAGGGTAGTCTAAGGTCAAGGAAAATTCTTTTGGTTTCTCTATTCAAGGTTTATAATCAAGATCAAGAAAGGTAAGACCCCCTCAACTGTGGTATGATAGCTTTCAAGTTGTTTGTCATGATCTAAGTTCTCGTTGGCATACTATGTTGGGAAATCCATGATTAGGGCTTGTGAAGGTTTTGGCCAAGCAAGGGTTTTTGAGCTAAAAATCATCTATCTTATGTTTTCAAATGTTTACTTATGATAGGTTAAGCATAAAAGTATAATTTTGGAAATTTTATAGCACCCTAGATCCCCCTTAGGGTTTCGGCCACATCAAGGAACCATGGCTAGGTGTAAACTCCAACCCTTCAAGCATGATTAGTATGTTTCCTATGATATCATATGGGTAATAATGGTGATTATATGAATTTTCCTATGGGGTTGTTACCCTTCTAGGGTTTCGGCCAACACATGGTTTAAGTCTAGGATTTGGGGTTAAATCCAATCAAGGGTTCAAACGGTTTTCCATGGCATGATATGTAAGGTATTGGATGTTAATCATGACCTATGTGAATTTTCCATGCACCCATGGTCCTTTAGGGTTTCGGCCAAGTCCCTAATCTTGGGCTTGGATTGGGCCAAGGTCTCAAGGATGCATGTTTATAAGTTACCATGATGAAAGAACATAGTAAGCACGATGTAAGGATCTTTATATTACTAAAATCTTAGCTTATGTGTTATGTAACATGACCTTGTATGTTAGGTTTTATGTTATGCTTTACTCATGAATATTTAGATCATATACCATGAACATATGTAATTGATGTAGGGGTATGTTATGTTAAATAGAGTGATGCATGTAGAAGGTTAAATGCTTATAATAGATGTAAGTGTATGAAGGTTTATGCATGTTTTATGATGAATGCCATGTACTTAAGTAGTATGCATCATGTTCATATGTATCTTACCATGCATGCTCTATGATGGATACTAGGATTATGTATGCTAGGTGAAATGTATCTTGTATGAATTGCATGTTTATCTATGTACCATGATCATGCAAGCTTTATGAACCCAGATAATGTTTATGCCTGGAGACATGATTATGCATGTATGTTATATTTTATGAATAAAGAAGATGGATGAAGATGATGTTTATGCCTTATGTATGAATGATAAGTATGAATGATGAAGGCATAATGATGTTATGAAATATGTATGAATGATGAAGTGTCAAGCATGTTTATGTCATGCTTCATGTAACAAGATTATGTTTATGTTCTAAGATATGTCAAGTATGAATGATGAAGCAAGCATAGTTATTTTACATTATGAATGGGCTTGTACCGGACCGAAGTAAGGGTCCAAGGGATGGGCACCTTAAGAACGCCTCGGTTCTGGACTACCGACTATGCTGTCCACGGTTCTGGGACTACCGAAGTTGTCCAATAGGGATGGGCACCTTAAGAACGCCCCGGTGTTTGGAACTACCGTAGCTGTTCCTACCCTAGTAGGTCGAGGCTAGCTACCTCGTATTTACTTAGGGATGCGCGCTTATGATGTATGTATGTGGTACAAGCCGGGGACCCCAATGATGTTATGCTTATGTTAAGTATTTAAAAGTTTGTTTTTAAATTAAGCATCCTTATGTATATGCATTTGACTCATGCATCCATTCATTTTATGCATTATGCCATGATAAGTATGTTTTATGCTTATGCTTATGTTAAGACAGTACTTATGCCCTTACTAAGAATTATGTTCATGAATAAGTATGTTATGTCATGATAAGTATGTTTCATGCTCATGTATGTTAAGAATTATGCCATGATAACTATGTTTCATACTCATGTATGTTAAGAATTGTGCCATGCTAAGTATGTTTTAAGTGTATGTTTATGTTATGAATCATGCTATGTTAGTTGTTCATATGCTTATGATTTACGCCAAGACTATGCTTATGTTTTATGTTCAGAATTATGTTATGTCAAATGCTTTATATGTTTATGTTTAAGTGACGTATGGTTTTTAGTGAGTAGGAAAGGGTCTTACTAAGCCTGTGTGCTTATAATCTTATTTTCCTCGTACTGCAGATCAAGCAAGAGGTTACTAAGGGACTTATTTTCCTCGTACTGCAGATCAAGCAAGATGTTACTAAGGGAAGCAGCAGGAGAGGCAAGAGCATGTGTGTGTGTGGCGGTGACATGGCAAAGGATTCTTTTATTTACACATATTGCATGTCTTGGGTTTTGAAATGCCTCCTTAGATTTTATGCTATGTTTATAATGGTCATGCCTAATGAATGACTTAAGACTTATGATGTTTACGGATAAGTTACCTGCTACTTATGATGATTATGAATAAGCTATGAAATGGTTATATCATGACGCCATGCACGTTGTTAATATGCTAAGTCCAATGCCACTAGGTTCATGAATGACAAACTTAGGCATGTACAGATGTTCATGTATTAGTTGCATGGTTAAAAGCATGTGTAGAAGAAAAAAAATTATTTTGCTGCATTAAGATGTTTTATATGTACATGTATGTTCAGAGTAACGCCGCGTTCTCGCCACACCATAAGGTGTGGGAAAAAGGCGGGTGTTACACCCCCCCCTTTTGAAAATACATTTTGATTTTCATTTGATCCTTTGGGAAGAGAAAAAAAATTAAAAATTGCTAACTTAAGTGCCCTCTCCCCCTTTGTCATACATCAAAAATCAACAATACTTGCACCAACAATGAAAAATTGTTTTTCCTTTAGAAAGTATGTAGTATAATTCTTTGAAAATCTAGTTAAGAAACACTAAGTACTTCAATTGCACCAAAAAAACATTACACTTTGAAGAGTATTGTGCAATTCGTAAAAAATATTTTGTATTTGTAGTAAAATATTTTGAACTTTCAGAAAATGTTTTGAACTTAGAAGTTTTTCCACTTAGAAAGAATATTACCTTAGAATAATTTTCGGCAATTTACCAAAGGGCGTACGTAAGAATTAGAAATTATCATTTCACGTACCATGGTTTGTTATTTACCAAAGGGCGCACCACCTTAAGTGAACTTCCTATTATACCCCTCCCGCCACAACATACCTTTTTCGCTTCACATTTCGAGACATCCGAACCACTTTTGACTGTAAAATAATAATTTGTGGTTCGGATGGCAGGCAGTGGAAATTTTCTCAGCCTATATATATTTTACTACCTTACACAAGTCGAATCATTATGAGGGTACGTATATATTTCGACCTTGCACAACCTCAATTCATCACCAAAGCAGGTGAGGAAGATAGGTAGTGAAGGAGAAAAAGCAAGAACAGATTGGTAACAAATACAAATAGTAATGTACGTATGATTGTCATCTTTGATATGATATCAGACCTAGTTTTATACATATCAACCCTTTCTACAATTTTTATGTTTGGAGGAGACTAAGGGTGATATGCATTACATAATAAGGGCTCTCTGAAAAATGTTAAACTTAAGATAAATAAATGCTTGAATACGACCTACGAAAATTATCTTACCATATGAGGCCCTAGGAGGGCCTGAAATTAAAGGATTTCAGTCCTTGGGAGTGCATGATATCATTAGATTTCAGGCCCTCCAAGGGCCTTAAATATACTGATTTGAGGCCCTATGAGGGCCTGAAATCAAAATATTTCAGGCCATTCAAGGGCCTGAAATATACTGATTTCAGGCCCTGTGAGGGCCTGAAATCATTATATATCAGGCCCTTACAAGGCCTGAAATATACTGATTTCAGGCTCTGTGAGGGCCTGAAATTAAAATAGTGCAGGCCCTCAGGCCTTCCTAGGTCCTTGATTATGATATTCAAAGTTTGCAAAATATAATTGTAATTTATTTTTCAGGCATGATAATATTGTTGATGAAATTCTATCCGAGATATGGAATACTCTTGATGATAATGCTGTCACGGGTAATGGATCAGAAATTACAAGGAATTTGACAATTGATCTAAATGAAGAAGTAACTAATCTAGAATGTGAGGGTTTGAATTCTTCTACAAGAGTTGTTGAATTCTTTGAGCCAACCTGGAGTGGGAGGAAGGAATTGAAATCCGGAATGTAGATGAATTAGAACCCATTACAAGTGTACTAGAATTCCAAGCCGATGATATGCAGATTGAGCAATATGAATTCCTCCCAGATCAGTACAGTGACTTAGAGGAGGAGTTTCCATTAGCTGAAGATCCTTATATTTTAAATTCTCGATTGCTTGCTGGGCCAATTGTAGAGGTAGAGGCAAGAGATGGGCATGAATTTTTTGTGGGGCAGATATTTCCATCTAGAGAAGAATTCAAGAATACACTTGTCAAACATGTCATGGTTAAGCATATGAGATATAACCCAGTTAACACCCGAAAAAATAGAG
>JAGFNQ010000599.1:96875-139066 GCA_024364735.1 Boesenbergia rotunda | reverse complement strand
AGCCCCAAGGAGGAAGACTCAGAAATTTCTCTCAGCCTTGGCAGCCCACCAGATGCTAGAGCAAGGGTGTGCTGGTTTTCTTGCACACATAGTGGATCAGAAGCAAAGAAAGAACTCAAGCAGGAGGATGTACGGGTAGTCTGCGAATATCCAGAAGTGTTCCCAGAAGAATTACCTGGACTACCTCCCAACAGAGAAGTGGAATTCGAGATCGAGCTAGTGCCCGGTACCGGTCCGGTCTCGAAGGCCCCATATCGTATGTCTCCAGCAGAGTTGAAGGAATTACAAGAGCAACTCCAGGAGCTACTAGACAAGGGCTTCATTCGCCCGAGTCATTCACCCTGGGGAGCTCCTGTACTTTTCGTCAAGAAGAAGGATGGGTCTATGCGTCTGTGCATAGACTACCGAGCTCTGAACAAGGTAACCATCAAGAACAAGTACCCCCTTCCTAGAATAGATGATTTATTTGATCAGCTCAAAGGGGCTACAGTGTTCTCGAAGATAGATTTGCGTTCTGGGTATCATCAGCTGAAGGTTAAAGAAAGTGACATTCCCAGGATGGCTTTCAGGACAAGATACGGCCACTACGAATTTGTAGTAATGCCTTTTGGAGTAACCAATGCTCCAGCAGTCTTCATGGAGCTGATGAACCACATCTTCAGAGAGTATCTCGATAAATTCGTCATTGTATTTATTGATGATATTCTCATATACTCACAGACTCCAGAGGAACATGCTACACACTTGAGGATAGTGCTGCAGATCCTTCAGCAGGAGAAGCTCTATGCAAAATTCTCAAAGTGTGAGTTTTGGTTAGATCAGGTGACCTTCCTAGGTCACATTGTATCCAAAGAAGGCATTCAAGTTGATCCAGCCAAGATAGAAGCAGTCAGCAACTGGTGTAGACCCAAGAATGCCAGTGAGATCAGAAGCTTCTTAGGCCTGGCAGGATATTACAGAAAATTTGTGGAGGACTTTTCCAGGGTAGCCTCTCCACTCACAGCTTTGACCAGAAAGAACAAGAAGTTTGAATGGTCAGATAAATGCGAGCACAGTTTTCTAGAGCTGAAGAAGAGACTGACCAGTGCTCCCATCCTGACTGTTCCAGAGAGTGACAAGGCCTTTGACATCTACAGTGATGCATCCAAGATGGGCCTTGGAGCTGTCCTCATGCAAGACGGTAAAGTAATAGCATATGCCTCCAGACAGCTCAAGGACTACGAGAAGAATTATCCTACGCATGACCTTGAGCTAGCAGCTGTGGTTTTTGCACTGAAGCTCTGGAGACACTACCTGTATGGAGTGCAGTGCAGAATCTTCACAGACCATCAGAGTTTAAAGTACTTTTTCACTCAGAAGGATCTGAATATGAGGCAGCGCAGGTGGCTAGAGTTGGTCAAAGATTATGACTGTGAAATCCTCTACCACCCAGGTAAAGCTAATAAAGTGGCGGATGCACTGAGCAGGAAATCCTGTGCAGCACTGATGTCCTTATCATCACTGTCTCTACCACTTCAGAAAGAAATAAAAGATTTTGGAGTCGAGGTTATGGTTGGGCAATTTTATGCATTGACCCTAGAGTCAACCCTGCTTAAGGATATACAAGAAAAGCAAGATCAAGACCCAGAGATCCAGAAGATCAAGCAGGGGATCCAAGAGGCAGAAAATTCAGAGTTTCGAGTATCAGACAGTGGCATACTCTATTTTGGAGACCGCCTTTGCGTCCCCAATGATGAGGAACTAAGAAAGAATATTCTAGAGGAGGCCCACAGTACCCCATACTCTATGCATCCTGGTTCTACCAAGATGTATCAAGATTTAAAGCAAAGGTTCTGGTGGTCTGGACTCAAGCGAGACGTGGCCAGATATATCAGTACCTGCTTGACCTGCCAGAGGGTCAAAGCCGAGCACCAGAGACCAGGAGGAGTTTTGCAGCCTCTTCCCATTCCAGAGTGGAAGTGGGAAGAAATATCCATGGACTTTATCACAGGTCTTCCAAGAACCACCCATGGACACGATGTAATTTGGGTGATAGTGGACAGATTGACCAAGTCTGCCCATTTCCTAGCCATCAAGTTATCGCATTCGGTAGAGCAATTAGCACAGCTGTACGTGAAAGAAGTAATCAGGCTTCACGGAGTCCCGAAGTCGATCGTTTCTGACAGAGATGGGCGATTCATCTCCCATTTTTGGAGGTGTGTTCAGGACGCCCTAGGCACCAAACTTCAGTTCAGCACAGCCTTCCATCCCCAGACAGATGGACAAACAGAGAGAGTAAATCAGATTTTAGAAGACATGCTCAGGGCTTGTGCGTTGGATTTTAAAGGCAGTTGGTGCAAATTTCTGTGCTTAGCTGAGTTTGCCTACAACAATAGCTATCAGGCCACCATCAGGATGGCACCTTATGAGGCATTATATGGCAGGAAATGTAGATCACCCATATGTTGGCAAGAAGCTGGTGAGAAGAAAGAAATGGAGTCAGGACTAGACAGCCAGACTGAGCTTATAGATGAGACCACTCAGGCTATCCAGACGATCCGCCAGAGGATTGAGACTGCTCAGAGTCGACAGAAAAGTTATGCTGACACACGCCGTAGGCCACTTGAATTCCAAGTTGGAGATTCAGTATTTCTCAAGGTCGCTCCTATGAAGGGAGTGATGAGATTTGGTAAAAAGGGTAAGCTAAATCCTCGCTACATAGGACCCTACAAGATTATAAAGAGAGTTGGGAAGGTAACCTATGAGCTGGACTTACCAGAGGATATGTCAGCTATCCACAGTACATTTCATGTCTCTATGCTGAAGAAGTGTATTCACGACCCTAGCCAAGTGATTCAGCCTCAGTCAGTACAGATCCAAGAAGATCTTAGTTATGAGAGCAGACCGACACAGATAGTGGACAAAGCAGTTAAGAGATTAAGAAACAAAGAAGTGCCGCTAGTGAAGGTCATCTGGCAGAATCAAAAGCATGAAGAGGCTACTTGGGAACGTGAGGACAGCATGAGAGAAAGATATCCAGAATTATTCTAAGTTCGAGGACGAACTTTTTATAAGGTATGGGGGATTGTAACGCCCCAAAATTCCCATTTTTAGTTCTTAAAGTCCTTAGAATTATTTAGAAATAGTTTAGAAATATTCTAGATATTTTTAGGAATTTTTAGAGTATTTTTATGGAATTTTCCGAGTCCGTTTGGTATTTTTGGAAAAAAAAGAAAGAAAGCCAAAAAAGGGAAAAACCACTAAGGGGCAGCCGAAGATCGAACCCGCGACCACCGCGAGACCGCACAAGCGCGCGACCAGCTGGGCTAGGTATCAAGCACAGCAAAGGATGGAGAGACCTTTATTTAAGATGTAGTTAGGTTAATCCGCCCCATAAGTATAAATAGGTAATTAAAGAGAGAAGTTTTATTTTCTCTCCTCTCCAAACCCTCACGCCGACCCCTCCTATTCTGGGCGAAACTACACCAAGCTCTAGGGGGCCGGTCAAGGCTCTTCTCCAAGAGATCATCTTATATTCGGGATCCCCGCGACGAGAGGAACGCGTAGACGTGAAGAATTCTCCGAGATCTCAAGTTTCTTCCGAGTTCTAGACGTCAATCTTGGTTGTAAGTCCAAGATATCAAAGTAAGTACTGCTCACCTGCAGTAAGAGGCGGTTTTTCCGCGAGAATTTCCTTTAAAAGTTTTTAAAAGAGATAGTTCTTTTAGTTTTTAGTTTTTGCATGTGATCTTAGTTCATTATATGCTTATATATTTTATTGAGTGCCCTATATGAGATTAGGGACCAAGAAAAGCTATGAGAAAAGAAAAGAGAAGATAAAGATAAGAAAAGAAAAGGCCAAGGCCTTAAGAAATCCCCAAAAGTCAAGACTTAGGGATTTTAGCACGCAAGGTGCTCCAGAAAAATGCCAAGGCATTTACAGATCAGAAAGAAAAGAAAAAAAAACTATTTTATTTTATAAGGCCAGTACCCGGCGTCCGAGGGCGTCGTTAAAGAAATCCAGGTGTCCAATTCCAAGGTCTTGGCCCTGGTAGACCAAGATCTGCTCTATTAGGATTGGTGGCTCGCTACCCCAACCTTTTAGGGAACGCGCATCAGATGGTACTTACGTCTTCAGTGGATCCAAGTGATTAGTATTTTCAAGTATATGCTTTAGCAAAGTTTCGAAAATTTAAAGAGTTTTCAAAAAGTTAAAGAATAGCTAAAGTTTCCAAGTTGAGCCAAGAAAAGTAAAATGAGATTTATTATTGCTTGAGTATGCATGTTTTGAGTTATACATGTTCTTAGTTTCCTTTCAAGCATATTAGTATCTCATATGATTTTCAGTTTGATCTAGAAGCATGTTTGCATATTTCGAGTTTTTGTGAGCTAGATAGTACTTACTAAGCTTTATGCTTATAGATGCATTTCCTCTTATTGCAGATAAAGGTAAAGGCAAGCAATTCTGAAGGAAGACGACGAGGCGGTGCTGAGTAGAGTGTGTGTGGTGGCTGATTATGGAGAGATCTTTGAGACGAGACAATTTAGTTATTTGAATTGCAATGTTTAAGTTTATTCAAATTTCAAGTCCTTGCTTATGGAGATTATAGAGTATTTGAGTTTTGGATAGTTTTACATGCTCAATTTCTTAGAGTAAAGATTCCATGTCATTTCATTTAGCATACATATCCTTATGATTGCATTGGATGAGTAGAAGTGTAAGTAGTTAGAGATATTGATACTTTGTTAGAGAAAAAGGTGTTTGTGCCAAGATAGTATCAATTTCCCTTTGAATCAAGTTTTTATTGCTTAAAAATGTTTAGAAAAGTTGCAATCACATTTCATAATGCATTAGCAAGGTTGTAGAACATGTATTTGGCGTTATGAATGCATAGGAGTCAAGATTGGTACAAACTCTATTGTTAAAGTTTATATAAACTTGTTTAGTTTATTTTCTTCCATAAAAGTCCTAAATTCAAGTTTATGGATTCGTTTGATTGGCTAAATTGTTTAGGAAACTGACATAGAGTATAGAAATGGTGTCGTAGTTTGATATGTCTCGAAACTGAATGAATGGTGGACTTAAGAAGCAAGAGCCGAAAACCTGTAATTCTGATTACAGGCGTACCAGTCGACTGCTACGTCACCAGTCGACTGGTACGGGCAGTTTGAGTTGGGTGAGGCTTGTTTCAATAAGTATCAACTACGAGTTTTGAGAAGGAAAGTGTGATATGGTAGCATGCATGACTACTTAAGTTAGAATATAATTGTCAGAAGAATTTAAAAGAAAAAAAAAGAGATTTCCGCATTTTTAGTCATGTATCAAAAGTAGAGAAGTAGAGAGAAGTAACGATCCGTCTGAAGCAGAGAAGGCGGGTCGCTACAGTATCTAGGCTCCGGCGACCTTCTCCTCAGTTTTCCTTTAGACGATCCATCCTTGGGCGATAAAGAGGTAAACCCTAGATCTTGCCATGATCCTTCCTTTGATTTCGGGTAAGAATTTTATTAGGGTTGATCTTGCCATGAGTTTGAATTGGAGTTTCGTGTTAAGATTTAGAGTAGGGTTTGGTTTTCTTTGGTTGTTGTGAGTGTTCATCTTGGCTATTGAATGTTTACCTATGTATGAGAATTTGTTGGATTTAGGTGGTATATAGTTCTATTGGGGTTTGATTTCAGTTTTGTTTTGTGTTGGTTTTGCCGTGAGCTACTGGATCAAGTAGGAGTTTGATCTTGGAAATTTATCTAATGCAACCTTAGTTGTGGGGAGTTTGGATAGGTTGTTGATTTAGGGATACCTAGCTATGGGTTGATTGGGTTTAAACCTGATAAAGGATTTTAGAGTTTAGTTCAGAGTTTATTGTTATCTTCCTTCTAGTCTGTGAGCCTATTAGTCTGGGAAGTGGTGGTAAGGTGATTAATGTGGGTTTTTTATGGTACTCGATAATTCGTTGGGTGGTTTAATCAATTGTGAAAGATAGATACAATTGAATAAAAAAAGATGTTGTAATTATGGATGGTCTTAATTTTGTTTATATACAGTTTAACTAATTTATTTAATTGTTATGATTAGTTAAACTTATGTATTGACTCAGGACCTTGAATTTGGACTTGTTTGGTTGATCGTGAAAGGTCCTCATTTACAAAATTCTTCAATAAAAGGCGGGTACTTCTCCTTTGTACTCGTGTAGTTCTTTTATCTTAAAGCATGATTGTTTATGTCTAAATAGGTTGTTTGACCTTGTTCTTTGCCATTGATTGTTTATTGTCACTGCTGATATTTTTTTTCTTTAATCTTCGAGTTATTCGAAATTTCATATCCGTACAATCTCCCGTTGAATTTATGTTCTGTAAAGTACAGTTTGTACGCGAGTACTTAGAGGTTCATTAAACACAATTAGGTTTATTTGGCATTAGAAATATCCTACCTAGTAGTGTAGATGCATAATCGTTGGTTTTCGATACTTGGTTGGTTGTATCGTTGCATCATTGATACTAGTTAGATTTTGTTGCATCGTTGTTTTTTCCGATTGTTTGTGCATCTTGAAGCATGCACCATATCTGCACGTTGCATACTAATGACTGTTGGACTTCCATATGGTTAAGCTGTCGTTAGTCATTTAGTTACTCAGTTCACTCAACCACTTGTTGTCGTGGTAGTTGCTAGAGTGCGAGCAACTGTCCTGTTATGTCACACATGTTGTAGCTGTAGGCAAGCAGTGACACCCTCACCATTGTTTTCAAGGGATATTAGAGCTGTTGATAGCTCCCCCTATATATCGGGGTTTTGGAGTAGTTGGCTCCCCAACATCCTGTCCACTCAACCACATATCTGTGGTATTTGTTGGAGTGCGTACAGTTGTCACAACCCTACCCACTCGACCACACAGATATGATGTGTTGGTTGCTTGACTGGCGTCAGGGGTTACACATGTCATTGCATCATGTGCATTTATTGCATTTATCCCTTTTCTTGTGCTTGTTGCATTAATATGAGTTGTGGTTGCTGCATTTGGTTGTCATGCATGTATATATTGGTTTTATGGTTGTCGCATTGTTTTATACATGCTTAGCTATTATTCAATTTTATATTATTTGATTTTATACTATGTTGTTTTATATATGTACAGGTTTAGGTATTCTCATATTTTTTAGAGACTGTACCTATTGATTTCCATACTTGTTTTATCTTCATATGTCATGCTTATTATCTATTCATATACCCACTGAGTCCGCCCGGACTCACCACCCCTATTTCTTCTTTTTGTTTCAGATAGCAGGTAGTTGCATTTCTTGGAGCCAGGAGAGGATCCAGTTGTCAGTCCCACAGTATTGAGTTGGTTTAGAGATTTGATTTACTGTCCATTTTATTTCTACACTACTTTTTTTCGCATTTGTTTAATTTATCTTAGTAGAGTTCTGTTTATTTCGTATTAAGCCAGTACGTTTCTTTTGGACGTTCTTTGGAGTTTTCTTTTTTTTTTGTGATGGTTGAGCCATCCAATTATTATAAACTGCGTGGTTGTGTTTATTTTCTTTATTTTGTGATGCTAGCCGCTTGTGGCTAAGCTATATTGGTGAGGTGTTATGTATATATGCTCAAACTTATCTGCCGTACAGGGGAGATGCTGCCTGATTTTTCGAGGAAGCATGAGTCTCTGGGGGCGTGACAATTTTTGGTATCACAGCAAGGTTTTGCGATGTTTTGGTGTCTATGGGTTTACGGTGTTATTTTACGAGGTCAATCTATATTTTACGAATTTGGTTGTATTTTTGCGGAGTCATTGTTTTGACATAGTTGTATTTTTTGGGACTTGGCAGCGATAAGATCTCTCTCGACAAACAAGAAATTAGTTTTTAAATTTTTATAAAATTATATCTAAGTAATGTATGCTGGTGTTGTTAACAGGTATGCCTCGTCGTATTGAGTTGTCTCCACCCCGTGCTCGTGGTCGTGGATGACGATCACGAGGGAGGCCAGAGGATGCCGAGGGAGACACAGGTCAGGAAGTTAAGAGGCCCACCAGGGTGGAGCCGACTGGTCGGGGATCATCTCCCCAGGACATTTTGGGTGAGCTGAGACCTCCACCATTGATAGTACCTCTTCCTTATCCGACAGCAGTTCCAGTCGTACCATCAGAGGTAGGTCCATTAGTGCCACCAATGGCAGTTCCTGGAGTGCCATCAGTGGTACACCCTGCCCAAGTGGGTTGGACAGAGCTCGGATTGCATTGTTGGCTGCGTTTTTGAAGGGTCGTTTCACACTGTTCCATGGGAAACTAGATCCGTATACTGCTCGTGCCTGGTTGGAGACATTGGAGGACACCTTCAGCTATGTGACCTTCACAGACATAGAGAAGGTGGAGTTGGCTACATATCACCTTCGAGATCAGGTTGTCACTTGGTGGAATATGCAGAAGAATATTATTGGTGGACGACCAATTTCTTGGATTTCTTTTCGCAAAGCTTTTGATGGCAAGTATTATCCTGCAGCGTTTCGTACAACCCGATGGTAGGAGTTTCTTGCTTTTCATCAGGGAGACCGCTTAGTTATGGAGTATGAGGCGGAATTCAATTGCCTGGCGGAGTTTTATCCTCAGTTGGTTGCTATAGAGGAGGAGGGACGACACAGTTCACACTGGCCTAGCTGGATATATCCAGTTACGTATGTCTGGATGGGTTCTTACTTCTTATCGAGAGGCTCTAGATCAGGCTCTACACATTGAGATGATCTAGCATCAATTGCATGGTGATAAGAAGAAGGTAAACCAGGCAACTCAGGGTTCAGCAGCAACACAGAAACAGTAGACTGTTGGACAGAAGCACAGTAGCAAGAGTCAGAGTACGCAGGAGACTTATGAGCCTTAGTCTCAACCCCAGAAGTGTGGACGTTTTTCAGCAGGATCGTTGCAGGGTTCTTAGCAGACCCGAAGGTCTACTACTGGTGGGGCTCATTGTTTTCAGTGTGGATCTAGGGATCGCAGCAAACCAGATTATTCCCTAAAGCACCCCATCTGTTATTATTGTAAGCTTCCGGGTCATGAGAGTCGAGATAGTACCTTGAAGGCTCAACATAAGTCTGCAGCAGTTACTCCCCAGGGTGGCCAATCAGGATAGCAGAGGTCACAGCGAGGCGACCGTCAGACTCAGATGTTATCCCGACAGTAGCAGACAGGACGTTAGTAGGCAGTTCATCCACTAGTTCAGATATATTGTATGTCTGGGCACGAGTACCCCTCACCAGCGGCGTCTCAGTATTTTGGGACAAGGTCGTACTATCAGCAGCCATGCCCAGCATACCAGCCTGCAGTATATCAGCATCAACAGTTGGCTGGAGCTTCGGGTTATCAGTCTCAACAGTCGGTTGAGCCTTCAGGATATCAGCCCCAGCAGACTGCCGGACCTTCATCTTCTCAGCCGAAGCCGTTTTAGCGTTGCCACCTCCAGCTCCAGAGACAGGCTGAGTTTATGCAGTCACCAGAGAGGAGGCACAGCGTGCCGATGGATCGGTCTTTCATGGTATGATTTTAGTTTATGCATTTCCTATAGGTTGCCTACCCTTAGATCACAACGTCTATCAGTGTCTCTGCCATCCGGTGGGGTATTGGATATCACGCAGGAAGTCAAGGCGTGTCCATTGGACTACAACGATTAAACTCTCACCGTGGATCTGTCAGTACTTGAGATGATAGAGTTTGATATTATTCTGGGCTTAGAGTCGTTGGAAGCTTATCATGCCACAGTTGATTGCCAAGCGAGGGTGGTCTCATTTCGATCTCCGAACCAACCCTCGTGGGGGCGTGACAGAAGGTATGTGGAAGAGTACACCGGTAAAGTGAGAAGGACGCACACAACATTCAAGGGACGAGAAGCCAAGAGGAAGTACGCTCGAGGAGAAGGCCAGAGAAGGGTTCAGGTGAGCTCAACTCTGGAAGGTCCAAGATCGCACAAAAGACCCGCTGGAAGACTGGTCAACAAATTGTTGACCAGTCAAACTCGGACGCCCGTGAATGGGGGCACCCGGTCGGACTCGGGCACTCGTATTCCTGGGCGCCCGAACAGACTCGGGTGCTCGTGTGTCCAAACCTTATCAATTGCGACATGGATAAATCTTTACCACGTGTCAGATGCTTGTGTGCACTCGGGTGCCAAGAAACGCTACGTGAGCACTTTGATAAACTTTCACAAGGCTTATAAATAGACTCATCAACTCAGTTCATTTTAACAATTCGGTTGTAAATGATTTCTAGAGTCTTTTCATGGTTTTTCTGAGTTCTCAACTGTGTAAGAGGTTTCTCAGCCCACAAGGAGTAGATCTAGAGTTTGAGCTTTCTACTGTCTTGGATTAGCAACCTTCCTAGTTGCAATCAAGTAAACCATTCTATGCCTCTTTTCTTTCTATTGTTTTATTAACCTATTTATGTAAATTGTGCGTTACTAATGTCTATCTTTGTTTAAGAAAGAATAAAAGATTAGTTTTTATTTTTTATGGTTAATTCATCCCCTTTTGCCGACCTGTACGATCCCAACAAGTGATATCAGAGCAAGGACACTCCAGAATGACTAACCGCCATCTGAAGCAATGACGAAATAGTCGGACCAGTTATATCTAAATAGCGGTACGATAAATAAATACCAGAATAACTAAACATGTAACTAATCTACTGGGTAGGGTATATCTAATGTCAACCAAACCCTAGTTGTGTTTAATGTTCATTCTATAAGTACTCGCATATAAGCGGTACTTTATAGATCAAGAAATCAATTGATGAGACTGTATGAACATAAATTTGATTAGCTCAAAGATCAAGTAAAGAAAGTATCATAGGACGATATCAAAAAGAACAATAATAAGATAAAGCAGTCCTACTCTGAAATAAAATAAGTCATGCATTTAAGTTCAATCAACTACAGAATACAAGAAGAAGTACCCGCCTTTAATGCAGAACATTTCAGAATAGATACCACCTCCAGAGGCTCGTATCAAAATTCAGGTCCTATACCAAGACATAGTTTAGCTATTTATAAAATCATTAAATAACTAAATTAACTACTAAGAATAATTAGAGGATCTAACCTAATTCAACATCTGTTTAATTATAGAACCTATCAAACTTATACATCCCAACTCACAACATGAACCTCAAATCAAGTAACAACAACTAAATAGCAAAGCATTCAAACAACCCACGATTTACATTCTAAAGTTTGAATCCAAATATGTAACCCAAGCAACCTCTTAATTGACACTCAACCAAAACACAGTTTGACTCTATAAACATCAACCACGGCACAACACAACACTAAATTTCCAAAACAAAAGCTGCCTAGATTCATAATCCAAACAAGAAGAAGAAGAAGACTCAACAGTAACATGAACAAAACAAAATCATCAACAAGGGCTCACAGTAGCAAACCAAAACAAAAACTCATCTCATAACAGGTCTCAAATTCCCTATAGCTCACGATAACAAAAAATAGGGCAAAAGCACAACAACCAAACTCAAACGTAGTCCTCCACAGATCATCAACCCAACAAAAAATTGAATTGCTCTCCAAGAATCTGAAACCAACAAGGCATGTACAAAACCCAACCGGAAGCACAATGATCCAAAAATAATCCATCTCAACTACTATCTTTTATTTGAAGTCATTCAAGATCAATACTTAGTGAACCAATCTACCGGTTAACCCTTACCTACAAGGTGCGTCACCACCACCGGCAGACCAGCGTCGGCGTGGTCACGCGAGGGTTGAGGGAGGTCAGCGCTGCTCACATGGAAGGAGAAGTCGCGTGGAGATGGAGGCTATGGTGCAAGTTGCGATCAGGAGGAAGAAGAGATGCCGCGATCAGAGGGGAAAAGGTCGACATTGAGCGACGAGAAGGAGAAGAGGAAGGTTGCGGTGTAGAGGAGAAGAACCGCTCACGTGCGTGCGATGTCAGTGTCGAGGAGAAACGAGAGAAGAAATCAAAAAGGAAAATTATGGCAATATATTATTATTGACATTTTGCAAAAAGACCCTCCTAATTTAAATAATCCAATACAAACCCTCTCGAATTTCTGTATTTTAACAAACATCTTTGATTTGCATAAAAGTCCTCTTTTATAAGCTATTGTTCAGGTTGATTTCCATCTAACAATTGATTGCTAGCCTTCACCAATCGATTGATTTGCTGTAATTAGACCATTGACACCTAGAAAATGGTTCTTTCCACACAATTTGACCATCGCCAATTGATTACTGATGCACATCAATTGATTGATATCCATAGTTGAATTGGACAATCGATTTGGAAAAATTTTTATTTGCCTGACACTGTCTACCAATTGTTTAATGTCCCACAACAGTCAGTGAATTCAGGGTTTAGCAGTCATTTGACTATGTTCATGTGTAACAATCACACACATGCTCGTGACCAAATGTTAAAGGCCGAGCCCAAGTCAGTTTAGGTCGTGATCGAATGTCGAAGCCCAAGCTTGAGTCGTCCAACTGTCGAAGCCTGAGTGGGTTCTTGTGTATCGATTCTCGCCTGCCTGAATCCTAAACACCTAATTCATGGTTTTTATCTATTCCCTCATGTCAGACTGGCTAAGTGCCATGCTCATATGAGTAGTTAGAGTCCTGAGCACTCCCCTGAGCACCTCAAACACGTAGCCACTTGATTGACTTTGAGTTTCAAGCTCGTGTGGGTTCCAGAGTGCTGACTCTCGCACCCATCCGAGCACCCCGAATTTGATCAACTTGTTGTTGGGCACTTGCCAGAGCACCTTGAGTTCATGAGTTCTTGTGTGTCGATTCCCGTGCACTCCTGAATTCGAGTGGGTCATGAGTTCCAACTTTGTGAATGCCTACTTGATCCTCCTAATCCCAAATTTGAGGTTATGGTTTGGCTATTGATTACCCCTTGAAGTCCTCTTCCACCAGTTGTCGTCCATCAGATGGCACACAAGCTCTCGGCTTATCTGCATGCCATCCTTCACGTATGCCCTTTGAAGTCCACTACACTCGGCTTGCCCTTGGAGTCCTCTTCCCTCGGCTCTCATCCCTCGGATGCGTACTCCATGTGTGACTCACCAAGTCCTGCAAGTCTCAATCACACATATCAAAACAACATAACACCCTAACTTAACCATATTGGTACACACACATCAAAACCATGATCCTTCCGATCATATTTGGGTCGATTGCCCCAACAATCTCCCCCTTTTTGATGTGTGGCAATATGTTTAAGTTAGGTAAAACAACAACAATTGAAAATTATAGACATAGCAAAAATAAGAGGCAACCTCCCTCTTAACTTATGCCCTCACACCCAATTTTCAATTTGCATAAATCATAAGTTAAGTTACAAACACTAACTTAAACCACCCAATTCACCCCGTTTGACACCATCAAATGGATTGCTCGAAACAATAGTAACCAATGGCATCAATTAGGGATATTTTTCTGCTTCTGAAAATCCCAGAAATTAGAAACTAAGGCAGTCGACTGATACTCTTTAGTATGCATTTTTCAGATTCTAGGCTGAAATTCAGAAATGCACCATTAATTCCACAAAATTCAAAAAATCATGAAAACATGTTTCACATGATGTATTCTAGCAGAGAAAAATATGACTGCATGAAAAATCTAAACATGTTTGACAAAAACTCAAAACCTTTGAAAAACTTCAACTTTGTATCAAACTTTCTTCCTAGTTTTGAAATGATGTGTTTCACAAATATATGGCATGGTAAACAAAACACAGAAATGTTTTTAAATTACTTAAAATGTCCAACTATGATCTTTGGGCAAGATATCCATTAATTAAACATTTGCTTTCACCATAGTTGGTCTATTTTCAATAATGTGATACTTCCAACAAGCCAACAATATGTCATAAGCATAAGTGAATTATTTGTATCATCCTAATGGATCATGCACTACCTCCCTATTGCATTGTTCTAAGGCCATTTCTATCCTTCTACAAAACACATACCAAGCCCTCTTCTTAGAGATGTAAACTCCACTTCGGGAAGAGACTTGGTAAATATGTCGGCAAGGTTAGATTTTGATTCAACATAATGTAATTCTATGTCACCCCTTCCAACATGATCCCTAATGAAGTGATGCTTCACTTCAATGTGCTTTGTCCTAGAGTGATGCACCGGATTTTTAGTCAAATTAATAGTACTCTCATTGTCATATAAAACCTTGACTTTGGAATAATGAAGCTCATAATCCTCTAAGGTATGCATGATCCAAAGTAATTGAGACACACAACCACCCATTGCTACGTATTTGGCCTCGGTTGTAGATAAGACAACATATGGTTATTTTCTACTACTCCAACTAACTAGGGATGAACCAAGAAATTGACACCCACCACTAGTACTCTTTCTATCTAATTTATAACCCGCATAATCAGAGTCGGTGTATCCAAATAGTTCAATGCTTGGAGTTCTAGAATACCAAAGATCGACATTAAGAGTACCCTTAATACACCTTAAGATCCTTTTTACTACCACTAGGTGAGACTCTTTGGCACAAGATTGATACATTGCACACATACCTACCATAAATAATATATCCAGTCTACTAGTGGTTAGATACAACAAGCTACCAATCATGCTCCTATACTGCTTTGGATCCACTACCTTCCCTTCAAGATCACTATCCATCTTGACATTTGTGCTAATGGGGGTGGATGCAACCTTAGCATTTTCTAACCCAAATTTCTTTATAATTTCTTTAGCATATTTTGTTTGATAAACATGAGTCCCTTCATTTGTTTGTTTGACTTGTAATCCTAAGAAGAAGGTCAATTCCCAAACAAGACTCATTTCAAACTCATTCTTCATACATTTGATAAACTCATGAAGAAACTCACTATTTGTTGACCCAAAAATGATGTCATTAACATAAACTTGGGCCACAAAAATGTCTTTATCCTTAGATTGTAGAAATAAAGTTTGATCAATTGTTCCCCTTCTAAAACCCTTGGATACTAAGAAAGATGAGAGCCTTTCATACCAAGCCCGGGGTGCTTGTTTTAATCCATATAAGACCTTCCTTAGTTTATAGACATGATTAGGGTATTTTGTATTTTCAAACCCGAGTGATTGCTCTACATACACTTCCTCCTTAATACCCCCATTAAGAAATGTCGATTTCACTTCCATTTGATGAAGCTTAAAACCCATGTGAGCGGCATATACTACTAAAATCCGGATGGATTCCAGTCTAGCTACGGGAGCATATGTTTCATCATAATCAAGACCCTGAACTTGATTGAAACCCCTTGCCACTAACCTAGCCTTGTTTCTAGTAATTTTCTCTTGATCATCCAATTTGTTCCTAAAAACCCATCTTGTTGTGACAATGATACTATCATTGGGTCTAGGAACTAACTCCCACACTTCACTCCTTTCAAATTGGTTCAACTCTTCTTACATGGCTAGAATCCAATCCACATCACCTAAGGCTTCATCAATTGATTTTAGCTCTAGTTGTGAAATTAAGACAACTTGATTAGCATGATCTCTAAAGTAGGATCTAATCCTTACTCCTTGGGTAACATCTCCAACTATTTGGTCAATAGGATGATCTTGATGTTGTCTTAGAGTCCTAGAGGTTATAGGCTCATTTACTACATGATTATCATTGTCTTTTTCCTCTTCCAATACACTTCTCCCTCCCCCTTGATCAATGCCCCCTAAATGTAAGTCTTACATTTCTTGGGTAATGTTTTAATTTTCTTCTATATGCTTGTCAATGGAGGACTTCTTAGGGTAAGTGCTAGTAGACTCATCAAAATCCACATTGGAAGATTCCTTAATCACTCTAGTCCTCTTGTTATACACTCTATACCCTCTACTCGTAGATGAATATCCAACTAAGATTCCTTCATCCGCCTTAGACTCAAATTTTCTTAGATCATCCTTAGTGTTCAAAATATAGACCTTACACTCAAAAACTCTAAAATAGTGAATTTGGGGAATTTTCTCATTCCACAATTCAAAAGGTGTTTTTCCTAAAAATCTATGAATTAAAACTCAGTTTTGGATGTAGCAAGCGGTATTTACCGCTTCCGCCCAAAAATAGCTAGGTAAGGAGTAAGCATTAAGCATAATCCTAGCCGCTTCTTGTAAAGCCCTATTCCTTCTTTCTACAACACCATTTTGTTGTGGAGTTCTTGGACATGAAAATTCATGTTTGTACCCATTCTCTAGACAAAAATGAGAGAAGTTTGAATTTTCAAACTCTCCACCATGATCACTTCTAATTCGGTTGATTTTGAGATGCTTCTCATTTTCAACTCTTTTACTAAATCCTATGAATATTCTAGAGTGTCATCCTTATGTCTCATGAAATAAACCCAAGTATATCTAGAGAAATCATCACAATTACTAAGCAATACTTGTTTCCTACTAATGAAGGAGTACCATGACAATCAAATAAATCTAAATGCAATAATTCTAATGGCAAAGAAGTACTAGTTAGGGTTTTACCTTTGTGTGATGACTTAGATTGCTTACCCTCTTGGCATGCATCACACATTTTGTTCTTTTCATACTTGATCATCGGTAGCCCTTTCACCAATTCCATCTTGGCCACTCTTGCTATGTTCCTCATGTTGATGTGACCAAGCCTCCGATGCCATAACCATCCTTCTTCTTCTTTGGACATGAGACACTTGGTAGAAATGTTAGAAGCATAAGAGAGATTAAGATAATAAAGATTTGCTTCCCTATATCCTTCTAACATGATATTTTCGGAGCCATTGTGTCTAATCAAATATTTCTTGCATGAAACTCCACTCTATACCCGACATCACATAGTTGACTCACACTAAGCAAGTTAAATTTCATGTCCTTAATTAGAAGCACTTTATGAATTGTGATTGTAGGAGATACCTCAATTGTGCCTCTACCTATTATCTTGAGTTTTCCACTATTCCCGAAAGACACCGTTCCTTCTCTTAGATAGCTAATGGTGGAGAATTTGCTTACATCACCGGTCATATGCCTTGAGCACCCGCTATCCACTATCCACATTTTTGAGCCCTTCTTCTCCTTTACCTAAACAACATGAAAAGCACAATCTTTTGGTACCCAAATGCTAGATCCACAAACATCATTTAAGTATTTCTTAGGTACCCATGCCTTCTTTACATTTCCTCTAACACTTTGCTTCCTAGGGGCACCCTTCCTTCCTATAAGAGAAACAAATGTCACTTCCTTGGTTTTGGGTCTATACCCTATCCCGCCTTGTTATACACGACTCTTTGACTATTAATAATCATGTCAAGGTTCTTTGAGCCGATTTGAAACTTCCCAAGGGCCTTGGTGAGATTTTCTACCTTTTCCCTTAACTCCTTATTTTCCTATTCTAGAAATGAGTCATTTGAAATGGAAAAAGAAACATGCACATTGTCCTTAATTTTCATAGATTCTAACTTTAGCATGCAAAGTTCATTTTTCAAATCCTTAATCTTCTTTCTAGCCTTAACCAAATCATCATTAGTGATAGAAATTATTTTTACAAGAGTAAAAGTGGGTAAGTTGTATACCTCACTTACCGAGACGTCCGATTCCGAAGTTGAGCCTCCCCCTTCACTTGAGCTCCCTTCATCTTCGCTACTTGAGCTCCTCTCATCTTCGGATGACTCTAGGTTGTCCACTCCCATCAATGCAAAATGAGACATATGGTTTTCTTCCTCCTCCGATGATGATGGATCATCCCATGTGGCCTTTAGACTTGTGGCCTTCTTTCCTTTCTCCTTTGATTTCTTCTTCTCATCCTTCTTCTTTTCCTCTCTTTTCTTCAAAAGTGGACATTCATTCTTCATATGCCCTTCTTCATGGCAATTGTAGCAAATGACTTCTTTTGCCTTGCCCTTTCTCCTTGAACTTTTCCTACCATAAGACTTGTTAGAAAAACTTTTAAAGGTTTTTCTCATTTTTCTTATCATATATGCCTCTTGGTCGCTATCCATGGAGGCACTTGATTCTTCCGAATCAGATGATGAGTAGACAACTTTTTTCTTTTCCTTCTTCTTCTTTCTTTCTTTCTCTACAACAAAAGCTACACCCTTCTCTTTAATTAGCTTGTTCATGCAATTCAAATTCACAAAACAAGTCATCAAGCTTAACTAAAGAAAGGTCCCTAGAAACTTTATAGGCATCAACCATTGAAGCCCATAAAGTGGTTATAGGGAAGGATTGAAGTACATACCTCACAAGATCCCTATTTTCCACCTTCTCACCTATGACATGAAGTTCGTTGATGATCTCTTTGACCCTACCGTGTAATTGGCTCACGGTTTCATTCGCCTTCATAGTGAGAGATTGGATTTGTGCCACCAAGAGATCCTTCTTGGCTCTCCTTGATTCATTCGATCCTTCGTTTAGCTCAATGAGCTTCTCCCAAAGCTCCTTTGCGGTCTTAAACGGTCCTACCTTGTTCAATTGTTCTTTTGAGAGTCCACATTGAAGAGTCGTTGTAGCCTTTGCATTCGCTTGCGCCTTCTTCAACATCTCTTTTGTCCAATTTTTGATAAGTAGAGGTTCTTCCCTCTCATTCATTGGTATTTCGAATCCATCTACAATGCTACACCAATTTTCAATATCGTTCATAAAATAATACTCCATCCTACCTTTCCAATACGCGAAATCGTTGCCATCAAAGAAAGGTGGCTGCGCGGTGCTATAACCCTCTTGAAACGCCATTTTGATGCTCCGGTCGACAGTGAGTTCTTCCGAAACAAACCGGCTCTGATACCACTTGTTAGGATCGAGGTGTCAAGCTAGAGGGGGGGTGAATAGCTTTCTTTCGATTTTGTCTACAAAGATGTTAGCTCAACACAAAACAAAATCAATAAAAATAATAAAAGCAATGCTAATCTCCTGATTTACTTGGTATCCACCTCAAAGAGGTGACTAGTACAAGGATCCACACACGCGCACGAGCTCCACTATGAATGTCTCCTTCAAGGTGGAGAAACCTTCACAAATGACACTCTTCCTCTTTACAAAGGTAAAATGAAAGTGAGAGGAAGAGCTGGAGACTTTGAGCACTTGGGACACAATTCTATACACAAGAACCACAACCTTGACCTGCTCAAAAATCTCTCTTTAAATAGAGTAGAGGACAACTCCTTAAGCTGTCCAGCCCGATACCAGTCGACTGGCCTCAGGGCAGTCGACTGATCCCACCGTAATAGCTAGCCAACGGCTAGCCCAACGATTAGTTTTTCGACCTGATCAGTCGACTGGTCCTGAACCAGTCGACTGATCTTTCTGTGAGTTTGAGTTCCCTGCTGGTAGTCGACTGATCCATCCCCAGTCGACTGCCCAACTTACATTTTTACTCTCCCTCATCCCGAAGACCACCCTTCACGTATGCCTTCAAGTCTAGTCCCATGGCTTGCCCCTTGAAGTCCTCTTCCACCGGCTGTCATCCCTCAGATGTGCACACAAGCCCTCGGCTTGCCTCTATGCCATCCTTCACGTATGCCCTTTGAAGTCCACTTCACCCAGCTTGCCCTTGGAGTCCTCTTCCCTCAGCTCTCGTCCCTCAGATGCGTACTCCATGTGTGACTCACCAAGTCCTGCAAGACTCAATCACACATATCAAAATAATATAACGCCCTAACTTAACCATATTGGCACACACACATCAAAACCATAATCCTCCCGATCATACTTGAGATGATTGCCCCAACACCATTCACCCTTAACCTGCTTGGACATCGTTTGCCTATGCTAAACATTTGCTCTTCCTTAACCTATTTGAACTTCTACACTCACCTAACATCCGATCCTTCATGACCTATTAAGATTTTTTATAATTGCCTAATTTTCAGTCCTTCCTAACCTATTAGCATTTTAATCCATATGTCAAGTATCTGATTCTCTATGATCCACTTAGTCTTCATTCATCTCACATCAAGTGTCTAGTCAATGTTGATCGACTTAGACTTTGTTTTTTATGTCAAGTGTCTAATCTTCTATGACTCATTTGGACTTTTCTCTTGTCAAATCCCCGTTGAACTTTCGATCACCAAATGTTTCTATCTCAAGCCAACTCCTTATTGGATTTTTGATCATCAACTGTCCAGCCAACTGTGATCCACTTAGAATTTCCATATTTTGTCAAGTATCTGCTCAACGTTGACCAACTAGACTATTCGTTCAACCAACTTAACATATTGATCAACTGTCAAGTATCCGATCAACCTTGATCTATTTAATGTCTCATTCGACCAATTAATATATTGATCAAACTTCAAAACCCCAACTCGAGTAAACTCAAGCTTGGTCAACCTAGTCAATCTTAACCATGGGTTGATTGCAGCAAATTTGATGCCCTCCGGAGACTAAGAAGCCTCTTACAACACCTGTTGTTAACAAGAAACACAAAGAAACAAATACAAATGAAATTAAAACACTTTATAATTTAAGGAAACTTTGCTTTAGATCCTTTATTGTCACTTTGGATTTCTTCTTGATTGTAGGAAATACAACAACACTTCATCACAAAACCCTCAAGTACCAATATCTTTGATTTGCCTCAAAATCCTCTTTTATAAGCTATTGTTCAAGGTAATTTCCGTCTATCAGTCGATTGATCTTACCCATAAATTGATTGCTTCATTGTAGATTCGAACGTTGGTTTGACTTGTTAGCTTAACGATTCCATCAACCTCAAGATTAGTCGATTGCCCATTACTATCAGTTGACTGTTGCCTAATTAGTCCAGTCAAAAAAATTGTGTTCATTGCTACAGTGTCATTACTTAATTGATAAAATTCATTAGTTAATTGATACTATAGCAATTTTATGTAAACAATTACTATATATTTACTATACTGTAGGATTGTTACTGTAGCAAGTTACTATTTACTTTCGGCCGATGTACAATTCATAGTGTTGAAAACTTTCTCAAACCCTAATTTCAGAGTTTATGGTCCATTATTCAACAAATACACCCTTTCAATTGATTGATACTCATTTTTTAACTTTACCAAGCTTGAATTCTTATCTTGTCTAACTTTCGATTGATCTCAACCTACTAAGACTTTATTTGCTCAATATTTGGTGAACCTTGACTTGCCGAGACTTTCCATTACCTAACATCCGATTAACTTTGACCTATTAAGACTTCCCGCCTCATGTCAACTTCTTATTGGACTTCTGACTGTCAAGTATCTAATCAACTATAACTTAACTAGACTTTTCTCTAGCTAACTCCATCGTTAAGTATCTAATTAATCTTGATCTACTTGTCTCTTTGCTCTAGTCAACAAACATATTGATCGAACATTGAAACTCAACTCAAGTCAATTCAATCTTGGTCAACCAAGTTTGGTCAACCTTGTCAAGCATGACTAGAGGCCAATTGTACCACCAATAATAAAGTGAGCAAAGCGAGATTCATTTTCGATCTCACCATGCACTTGTTGTCTATGTACTTGCATGAATCTCCCTTCATATCCATGTGGTCTGCTCTAGAGGATCGTTAAGGTAGCAGATCTATCTTTTTTAATTAACATTGAAAATTACAGCACAAACAATAAGAAATAATAAAGACAATGAAGTTGAATGCAACATATTTGTCATCATCTCAGCATCATCCATGAAATCATGATCTTGGAAAGAAGAAACAAGAGGCAGGTCTTCCGTAAGGATTTGAGTGATGGTGTCGTACTCTCCTCATCAATGAAAAATGGAAAGATCTCCAAGTTACCCAATTTTACGAGAACCAAGCCTTATATATAGTAGTGGGCCCAATTCTATTAAGAGTCTATCATTGATAACAAAATATAGATTAACAAGTTCTACATATATAAATCTACATCCGATAAAATAAACTTGCAATTAACATCAATTAACTTAATGAGTTTATTCCATAATGACATAAAATAGCATGTAAGTCCTAAAAAATATTACATCCAACATATTCAATTACTATACGGTAAGTGAAGTCTAAGATGAAAAATTAGTATATTCACAAAAAAAACTTTTATACTTTCAAAAGGAGATTTGTCATGTGAGAGGAGTCAATTAATTGAGTATGAACTATTTTAGAAAATGGGTTTTCCAATTAAGATTATTAGTTTATTTCTTATGCCTTTTTTTTAGTGGCAGTAGTGTTGTGGGAATCTATCCACACACCACTGAATGCATCTAAATGACAAGTTGGCCCCATAACAGTAGTCCTATTCCTTTCTAAGTATCAAATGTACAATCAAAAAATATCATGTATCTTTTGTCACAATTTTTTTTTCTCACACGAGACGAAAACTCCTAAAGAAGGATCAAATATACCATAATTTTTACATTCAAATCATCGTCTCTATTTCATTTCGGTACACAAATTCATTTTCCTTTAAAAAATAGTGATTATAAAATTGTCACTTTCTTTGCACTTTAGCCATCCAATCTATCCTTTTGCCCCCTCACGTTCTTGTCATACAGGAGTGAAATTCAGAGAAGATACAAGTTGATTTTGGTGAATAATATCACACCTGTTTGCTTTCAAGATGCATGGTAGCATAATTCTCTCCTTTTGGGTGTCACTAGTTACAATTCTCTACGTGTGAAGCACCAAAAAGCAGGAAACATAATCCCTTTAAATTTTTCCTCTAATATGCAAACATCAATTGGTGGATGGATGAAATTATGAAAAGTGTGTGGGGGGCAAGGACAAGACTAGATAAGATTTGTGTGTAAATAAATATATGCTCATTCTGGTACTGCTCATGTAACTTGATCCTCACAAAAGCAAGGGGCATGGGATGGAGAACACAATAATGCACTTCCATATTCTCCACCCAAAAACATGTTATCTTCTTGTTTCACACAAGTTTAGGAGGAATTTCATAAATTTTTATCCCTAAACTCAATGATCCTAAAGTCAACATCATAGTTTTTTTAATAATAGATAGACGGCCTTTCCTTTGATTCATCTATCAATAAATTCGGAACATAATTTATGCACACTCAAAAGTCAACCTCTAAATATTCATCTTGATTGGGATTCAACCTTAGTCCTTTTAATTGCTCCTCTAAATATTTTATCATTACATCATATCCATGGGAGCTAAATTCAACATAATAGTAATTAAAGCGGGTGGACTCGAAATGCTCTCCATGTGAAATATGACCAAATACTTGGGGAAAATTTGACATAGATCGATCTTGGATGTGGCATGATTGATCATCCATTGATAAAGATTTTTCTTTTTAGAATCAAGCATGTCATTAACGAATGAATTTCAGTCGTACACAACACAAAGGGGCTTCCTCTTCCATGGGCGGAGCCAGGTAATGAGTTACCCAAGCTGTAGCGGGGTCTTTTTCCTAATTCTAGTTAATATTTTATTTCCTCTTTTAATAGCCCAGGGGCCAGTTTTGCAAGTAGCCAACTCGGGACATTCAAATTGGACGGAAAGAGAAGGAAATCCCTAACCCCTCATTTTACTCGACCGTTGATTTCTTCTCTGTTGTTTTCTTCATCTATGCCAATTTCTTCTCTATTGTTTTCTACGTCCTCTTCATCCTCCCGATTTCTCATTTGCCCGATTTCTTATTCATCTTCACTGCCCAATTTCTTCAATTCATCGTACTCTTCACTGACTATTTTATGACATCCGACAGTTTGACACCCGACCTCTCTTGATTGCCAAGGGTTAATTTTTTTTTTTTTGAAGAAAAATTAGAATTTTGTTACAATTTTAGGGCATTTTCTATGATACCACTTTGTATTGACTACATATATGATTTCTTATTCTAGTTTGGAATTTCTCTTTTTTCCCTCTATGAATTGATATCGAATTTAATGATTGAGATATACAAAACCTAATCATCCAGGTATCTCTTTAAATTTGTTAAACAGGTACCTTGCAGTTGAGAAGGACAGGTAACTCTTTGTGAAGCTATACCTTGAAGGTTTAAGCTTGACAAGGGAGAAGGCCACCAATAGCTTCCTTAATCGTGCAGATTATTTCTCTATCTGCACCAAATCACAACACCCTCATCCATTAAGGTTTGGATTTTTTTTGATATTAAGAGAGAAGGAATTTTCTATCTTAGATTTCTTATTGTTTTTTTGCTAATATTGTTCTTATATAGAATTTAAACTAGCGGATTTCTTAATTGTTTTCTACTCCTTTAAAAATTTGATAATTTAAATTGTTCTAATGTGGAATATTAATGAACACAATTATAAATAATTTTAGTACTTTTTAATTTAATAAATAATGTTGAATTTTAAGCTATTACTATTACTATCGAATCGACGGTACGATTTATACTAGAAATTGTATTATAAATAGTATTTTAAGATTTGGGATTCGAAGTTGATCATGTTAAAATTTAATTATATTAGATTATTTTTGTCATGCCCCTAGGGTCCATACTTGTCTGAAAATCGGACAGCATCTTCACTATATGGTGGGTCTGAAACTTATCTACATCACTCTCAACACAATATATAAGCATAGCAAAGACGGCTGACATCAACAAAGATAAAATCATAAACAATCACAACCACACAGAAAGGAAATCATACAACTCCGAATAAAACTCAAATCCCACGACATGTAAATAAGGTCTACAAGTATATAGTGTCAACTCCAAAAGATAATAAAATAAGTACAAGTCCAACATAGACATTACGTAACGACAAAAAACTCTATACTCGAGGACTAACAGATGGATTCTCTCTTACCTCCAAGAGTCACAACTATCACTACCTAAAATAAAAACAAAAGCAAGGGGTAGTGAGTCTGGGTGGACTTTGCGGGTATAGCAGATAAATAAATGTATGGTATATAAAAAGGATATATCAGGCAGATAGAATCAATGATATACAGTCTCCGAAATATAGAGCATAAATCAAATACAACACATATATGCATAAATATACCTGACATCCATATAACATATAGGGGCCTGATTAGAAAATCCCCATGATATATTAATAAGTTGCTCGTACTACTGAGCAAATCCAGATCATATACAAGTGCAAATCATAATCCATATATACATGTCAATCAAATGCAAAAAATTATAGCTCAAACAAATGCACCAACCACAAATAAAATGCATAATACATAATATGTATATGATGCAATGACCTGACCTATATACACTCCAGCTACCGCTACACTGGATGGTCAGGTGGACAAGATGCAGGAAGCCCAACACGTGTGACTATAAAACCCCAAAAGCATCTGTGGGACCCCTATCATCTAGGGGTATCAACTGTCTGTACACAACTCTAGCCGAGCATGATACAACAGAAAATGTGACCAATGACCTGTCTCAACCACAAGTGAGTCAGTGGTTGTTAGCATATAAACCATACAATATGGTGCATGATATCAATATGCACAACCTCAACTAGGTCAACAACCATGTAACAAATATGATACACATGTATCCAACCAAAATCATAATAAATAAACATGCAACTAATCTACTAGATAGGGTATATCTAATGTCAACCACACCCTAGATAGGTCACATGATGGTTCTAAAGTACTCGTGTATAAGCAGTACTCTTTATATCATAAAACAAGAGTTGAGACTATAATTAAAAACTTTGATTATTACTCAAAGGTCAAGTAAAGAAAAGTATCAAGTAGGAAATAAAGCAAACTAGAGCTAAAATAAATAAACCTACTCAGATAACAGAATAATAATGCATTTAAGATAAAAAGAACTATAAAATCAAGCAAGAAATACCTGACTCGTAATATAATGTGTATCCGAAGGAATCCCTATGATCAAATACATGTCAACGATCAATGCCTTGAGGAAGATCTTGTCACGCCCCCGAAGGAACCGTTGGTCCGATAAAAATTAGACAGCACCTCCCCTGTATGACGGGCAACATGAAGCAAAATACATGGCCTACAAGGCCCCACATACCTTAGCCAACACGGTCGGAACATATATACCAAAAATAAAAGTAAAATATGCACACATATAGTTAAAGTCATGTACCGTTGCGACTACAACAAAACAAAACCAATATGTAGCCCTCTGGGCTACCAATAACGCAAAACGCACAGAAAACCATAGCACGTACAAGTCCATGAGTACAGTGTGTAAAGAAAAATACAAATATCCACAAATAAGAGGAAAAGATGCAGTGATACGAAAGAAAATGACAAGAGGGAACTAGCTGCTGACTCCTGGAAACATCATCCTGAAATAGAAAACAAGTAAACAAGGGTGAGTCTAATTGAACTCTGCGAGTAATATAGACAGATATGCATGGTATCCAAAAAGCTATACAAGCAGAGTAGAAACAAATGGATACAGCTTCATAGGAATAATAGAATATGCATAACCAAAATACTAAATGTACAATATATATCACTACCAATCCCACCTACAGGGTAATAGGTCGTAGAAGCTCATAGTCACGAGCAAATGCAAAATCACTGAACTAAATGCAAAATACCTTCTGTATGTGCATGTCATCAAAGTGCAGCAATTATAACTCAATCAAATACAGCAAGCACAATAAAATACAATCCAATGCATCGTATGCACATGGTGTATGACATATGTCACCCTTGACGCCAGTCCAGCTACCGTAATATGTCATATGTAAATTGCCGAATGGGTAGGGCTATGATAACTGTACGCACTCCACCGCCACTACTCTGGAGTGGCCGAGTGGATAGGATGCAGTCGGAAATAACACTCCTATCCCATGTCATATGGGAGAGCCTCACTCTCATCTCCTCGTATCATACAACAAAGGAGGGATTCCCGCCTACTACCATGCTTCGATAACGACTAACCCATTAGTGACTGAGCGGAGTAAAATGGAGCAAAATTGACCACACTACAATAATCACTAATCCTTGAGTGATCGTGTGGTTAGGTTTTGTATGACTAACGACCCTTCTCAACCATAAGAGAGTCAAGGGTCGCTAGCTATGCAACTGTACAAGGATAGTGTATGACACTAACACATTCAACACCCACCTAGTAGTCCTCCCAAGAACTATAAGTCTGAAACATAAATCATGAGCTACATAATAAACCACTAGGTGTACTACCACCAAAGTATAACTAGTCATCAACCAATGCAGAGTATGAGATGGCATATCACAACTCATATGCCCATATGAATACATGTATATTTTATAGATTAAGAATATCAAGCATTGAGACTGCATGAAAATAAACAGTGATCATCTCAAAGATCACATAGCAAGTATCAAGCAGGAAAAATAAGAGGCAGATAAAGGTATGACCTACTGCTATATATAATAAATCATGCATAGAAAATGATAATGTCTACAGAGATAGAGTCAAAGATACCCATCTCAATAAGAAGAAGTTCATGCATGTAGAGAACCCTCGTCCAAATAATCCGCAAAGAAATAGCCAAGTCAATCAATGTTTTGCATCAAATACAAAATCCTTAGCTATTTACACAAAAGTAAATAGCTAATCAACAACTAAGCAGTATTAGTAGCGATACTAATTATCGCAATCCTATAACCAAGCCTAATTAAAGGATTAACCCAAACTAGTGAGAATTTGGTTCAACTTAAGTTAAACCCAAATCTAACCTAAGATCCAAATTACCACTCCAAAGCTAAAGGAGTAGCTCGCTGCAACCCATAGCACCAAGAATAAAAAAAATGTCCTTAAACAGAGCCACATCTTGGTTCATAATAGGATTGTGCTTAGGATCGATAATCCAAAACCACAACACACACTCATGATCTCACGGTAAGAGAAGCAACCTCTCAAACTTAGAAAACCTCTAACAATAAATAGAAAACGACTCCTATCATAGACTCCCAATCCTGATCAACCCATCAAACATCCAAATGGTAACATCTCCAAAACCAATTCATCTACTTAGAATAACTAAATCTAGGAAACAAATCCGATCACAAGGCAACATAGAACCAGATGTGGAGCTTAATATGAACTCATGGCAACAGATCAACATCCCACACAGCTTCCAACCTCACAAAAATCTCATCTCGCAAAAATAGAACCATACCAAGGCTCACGGCAGGGACAGAAAACAAGAACAACAGAAATAGCGCTATTCATAACAATTAAATGAAAATCGAGTGGAAGATCAGATCTACACCATTAGCAATGATCGCAGCATAAAGAACAGAACCATTCTACTGATCTAAACATCCTCAAATCAACCTCAGAACCATTCAATCCAAGATTTACCGGGAAGATCAAAGATGAAACTCAGAATTTAAGGCTAGGTTAAGAACACACAACTCACCTTCTCATGATTAATTCCGGCAGTGGCATGATCGTCAACAGCCCTTTTGGAGACGACGACTCCCAAATCACCCATAATCCCAAAGCAAAGGATCCATGCAACCGACTAAAGGAGGCAGGAGAAACAAATTGTTGGTGCCTAGTTTGAAGGAAGACGCTGAGAGGACAGGAATCGACCGGATCTAGAAGGTGACGAAAAAGGGCATGGCTTCGCCTCTCTCTCTCTCTCTTTTTCAAAAATTTCAAAAGGTTGGAACCGCCAACCTAGCGGCCCCCTGGTTTCTGCCCCACAAGTGTCCAGAGGGGGTAAATTACGGTGAATGCTGGGCAGGTTAAGACACCCAGGCGCGAGGGATTTTTTTAAACAGCAGCCGAGGTTTCACCCCTCGTTCATACTGTCGACCCTCGAACCCACGCCCCTCTCTCTCTCGATCAGGAAGGAGTTTGTTGGGCGAAGTCTTCGAGGAAAAGGAAGAAGGGCGGGATATAAGGGATGCTCATTTTGCATTTAAGTCCTTGCATTTCAGAACTTCAAACCAATCCCCCCTTCTTTAGGCTCTATGCAATTTAGTCCTCCAATTTCGGTTTATCACAAACCCCAACCCTAGTTTTCATTTGTCGTATTCAACATATCTTATTAATTCAGCAAAGCGAATATCATTTTCTCCTTTATGTACATAATCAAGTTCTTCAATAATGCGAGCAGCCCTATTCATCAACCAAACCTCAAAGAGTGCTCAAAATTCAGAGTCTTCCACATTACTGTTAATGTTCCTCGCAAACAAAGTTCTTGAAGGATGTTCACCATATGGGTGCTCATGTTCAACCAAGTAGGGTTGTTCACAAAAGTAGATGTTGAATAGAGTGAATAATTCTCTGATCCTTTCTTTCCAACAACTTGCATTTCTGAAGCCTTTGCATAATGATGCATAACTCAATTTCCACATAGCTCGGCTGAGCACAACAGATCATTGGCTGCGGAGAGTAACCTTGAAGAAATCTAATAGGCCCTTGCCTTTCCCCGTCACCCCGACCTACCACATCTGCTCACCGTGATCGTCATGCCTTTGGGCAGCACCAACTTCCCGAAGACCCGCATCGTGCCTCCGGACTACTGCGTCACCTCGAACACGATCGGACCCTCCAAGATTGGGCCGTACTTAGAGATGTTGTAGGTCTTCACCGCTAGCTTGCATCGGCCTGGTGGAACCCAATCAAGCCTTGGTTGGACAGGGATGCTTAAAGTTTCGGCAGCGGAAGAGATTGTAGGCGGAGAGGGGAACAGAGGGGAGAAATGGCGTTGGCATCGCTCAAGTGCAGGAGTGAAGTAGCGTTTAGGGTTGCAGGTGGTTGTTTGCGAAAATAGGAGAAGAGAAACGAAATTTTGTAAGTGGGTGGGATTTTGCAAATAAACCCTCCTACTTGTGGTTATTGTAATCGGCCCCTTAATTTCAGTTTTCTTAAGCAATGTAGCCCTCCTAAATTTTTGTATTTAACAATTTTAATGTCAAATAAAGAGAGAAAAATGGGAAATAGTATTCTATCATTCTTTAAGCCAAGAATGGATAATCCTTCATCATTCGAGAGGACCGAGACTAATATATCCATTCCTAATGAGGAGATCAAAGTTTCTCCTAAATCCCAAAGAGTTAAGTTTGATGAAACTTCACTTGAACAAAATCCTAAATTGTGTATTTCAATGTAGCGATATCCTATTAATTATCGTGATGAAATTAGATGAGCTTATATCAAAATGGGATCATATCAACCTAAATTACAGGAGTACCCACGGTCTAAATTAAATCAGGAAAGCAACATCGTTGATATCAATATATATGGATTTAAAAATTTTCATGGATAGAATACTCTCCTTCAAAAGATGTAGAATTTTATTTTCCATGTTATCATTTTGAATTAACTGAAGCACAACAATCTACATTTACAGTTGAAGGGTTTAAAAGTTGGAAACGTGTTAATGATCGACTCAAGTGTGCCTTTTGTCTCACATGGGAAGTTCTAACTCAATGCATAATAAATCTTCAAAATCTATTGTTGATGTAATGAATATAACTCCACATATAGATAAAGTTATGAATAGAGAATTTTCTAAATAGATTCAAAAGAATCAATTAAGACTTGCATTAACAATTAAGAGCGTCTGTTGGCTTAGTTTGCAAGCATGTGGATTGAGAGGTCACGATGAATCTGTTTGGACCTTTACGTTTGGCTAGAGGGGGTGAATATCTTCTTTTTGATTTTGTCTACAAAAATGTTAGCTAAATCACAAAAACAAGATAGATAAAACAATAATAATGAAAGCAATGTTAACTCCCTTGATTTACTTGGTCTTTACCTCCTTGAGATGACTAATCCAAGGATCCACACACACAACCAAGCTCCACTATGCTCTTCTCCTTTTCAATCAAACTTGAAGGTGGAGAAACCCTCACAAGATGATATCTTCCTCTTTTACAAGATGAGACTAAGAGTATGAGGAAGAGAGTAGACTTTGGAAGCTTTGGGCACTTAGAAGAGAATTTTTCAATCACACTTCGTAACCTCTTCATGCCCCAAAGCCTCCTCTTAAATAGAGGAGAGAGTTGTTAACACAACAGCTCAGCCCCACACCAGTCGATTGCCACCAGGACCAGTCAACTGGTACTCAGACCAGTCGACTGATCTTTCTGTGAGTTTCCTCTCAATGCTACCAGTCGACTGCTTCCTTTGCCAGTCGACTGCCAAGCTTACAAACTCACTCTCAACCTCTCCGAAGTCCATCCTTCGCGTATGTCTTGAGGTCCACTTCCTCGATTTACCTCTTGAAGTTCTCTTCCTTTGGCTCTCATCCCTCGGATGCGCACACAAGCTCGCGGCTTGTCTCCATGCCATCCTTCGTGTATGCCTTTGAAGTCTACTTCCTTGGATTGCCCCTTTGAAGTCCTCTTCCTCGGCTCTCATCCCTCGGATGCTTCACTTCGTTAATCCTCATGTGTGGTTCACCAAGTCCTGCAAGACTCAAACACACACATTAAATCAATATGAAAACCTAACTTAGTCATATTGACATACACATCAAAACCAATGATCTACCCGATTAAACTTGGGATGATTGCACCAACAGAATCTTCAGATTCCTAAAATAGTGGTAATTTCATTGAAATTCTAAAACTTTTAGGGAAATGGAATGCTAGTATTAGTGGTGTTATCTTATAGAAAGCTCCAGGAAATGTAAAATATACCTCACCGGAAGTTCAAAAAGAAATATTGCATATTATTGGTAACAAATTCAAAAATAAAATCTATGATGAAATTGGTATATTTTGGTGGATGAAGTGAAGGATGTATATAACAAAGAATAGATGGCTATAATTTTGAGATTTGTTGATGTCCATGATTTTTGTGGGAGCGTTTTTTCTAAATTGTGCATGTTTATGGCATCACAGTTGCAACACTTAAGAAAGAAATATGTGGTTTCCTCACTAGATATAATCTAGAATACATAATATGTGAGGTCATGGGGTATGATGGTGCTAGCAACATGTGTGCTTCTTTTAATGGATTGTAAAATTTATTTCTTAAAGATTGCTTCTATGCATATTATGTGCATTGCTTTACCCACGGGTTCCAACTAGAGTTAGTTGCAGCTGCTAAAAATGAGATCTCTATATGGCTTTTCTTTTCGAATATGATGACTATTGTTAATCTTGCTACATCTTCTTCCAAACGTAATTATGAATTACAATTTGCTCAAGTTAATGAAATTGCATATTCTGTTGTTGGTGGTGAATGCGAGATTGGTGAGGAGCTAATCAAATTGGTACTTTGCATCGAGCAGGAACTACTCATTGGAGCTCCCATTTTGATTCTATTTGTGACTTAATAGATAGTATAATACAACTATTATTAATTAATTATTACTGATGGTTCCTCTACTTCAATATGTGGGGAAACTGGTGGTTCCTTTATACTAATGAAGTCTTTTGATTTCATTTTTATTTTGCATTTGATGCATAAAATTATGATGATCATAGATTTACTTTGTTGTGTCTTACAACAAAAATCTCTTGATATCATAAATGCAATGAGTTTTGTCTCTACAACTAAAGCACTTCTTCTAACATTGAGAAATGATGATTTTGATATTCTTCTTCCATATGTCAAATCATTTTGCACAAGATTGGATGTCGATATACTGGTGCTCGTTATAAGTATTCTAGTCGTTCATGCTAGCAAAATGATACCATCACATTTAAACATCACTTTTATTATGATATATATAATGATGCAATAGATTTCAGTTAGAAGAGTTAAACTCTAGATTCAGCGATGAGACAGTAGAACTTCTTATGCTTAGCTTTACTTTAGATCGAAAAGATAATTCTAAATGGTTTGACGTTGATAAGATTTGTATTCTCACTATGAAGTATTATCCAGAAGACTTCGCTGTACAAGAAATGCATAATTTGAGGTGTCAACTACGACATCATGAGTTCGATGTAGTTTGCAAAGAATTTTTTTAGAAAATGTCCACTTTCTTAGAATTGTGTCGAGGGTTATTTGAAACAAAAAATTGCAATACTATAATTTGATTGACAAGTTGATTTGTCTAGTTTTAACTTTGCCTATTTCTACGGCGACTACGGAGCGTGCATTTTCAACTATAAAGCATGTTAAAAGAGTTTTGTAGGATCGGTGCTGGTCGAAAGAGGGGGGGGTGAATATCGACTCTAACTTTTGTTGGAAAACTTCATCGTTCATTCGTCTTTCTATCAAAGTTAGTACGTAGCGGAAATAATAAAGAAAGACATAGCAAAAAAACTCACGGGATTTACTTGGTTCTCACCCCTCCAGGGTTAGTACGTCCAAGGCAAAAGTACTCAGCGTGAGTCCACTAAAGGTCTCTTTCGGACATTTCGGAGGCGGAGAAACCCATCTTACAGTTTAAGTACAAACACAAAAATAATAAATAAGTGCAACTTAAAAAGTAAACCAAAATAAAAATCTCAGCCAACTCTGGAAGTCTGAAATGTCGCGCGCTTCTTCCTAGAGCCTCCTTGGTCGCAGAGCTTCATCGTAGCACTTTTGCTTTTCATAGAATCACTTAGCGGATGGAAAAGTTGATTGCTTGAAGTGAGGGGTTGAACCCCTATTTATACTGCATTCTTGGGTGCCTCAGGGCTCTTGGGCGCCTGTCACGTGTGGTCAAAGCTTCATCCGTAGCAAGGAAAATCATGCAGGGATAAGATTGCCTTCCCAGGTGCTTGGGAAGCCTCAGGCGCCTGGCTTACCAGGCGTTTAGGAAGGGATGCTCTCTAATAGGGCACCCAACCCTATTGGGCGCCTGATTCATTCAGGCTCCAGGAAGCTTTCTTACCAAGCTTTGTTTCTCCTGCGTTTGCTCTCCTATCTTGCCTCCAGCTCTAGGTACCTGCAAGACAACAAAGATAAGACAAACATACAAATAATAAGCCTTAATTGATTGGTTCTGACTTTGGATTTCACCCGAAACCCTAGGTCGAACCGACTGTTGGGACCGGGTGCATGTTGACATGGATACGGGTTCGTAATTTTAAAATTTAATTACGTGCAGCGGAAGGTTTAACATAAATAATTTCTCAAATTATTTTAACCACGTATCTAGCATGCAACCTTATGTTGTGGAGACATGATCATACATTCAAAATTTTGCAGAAAGTAAACTAATTTACTCAATACCTCGCGTAACTCGTAGAAAGGGACGAGATCCAACCGTAGCGTCCCTTGGAAGCTCCGCCTCTATTCACGTCCACGTCGAGTTTTCTTCGGGATGACTTCGCAAAGCCACGAGTTTCGTGCCGACAAGAACTACTAGATTCTCCAAAGGCACGACAAGAATATCAAGAGAGAGATGGAAAAACTAACCACCAATCGGAAAAACGGAATCGATATTCCGGGAGGAAGGAAGGAGTCGCACCCCGCTTCTTCTTCTTCTTCGGCCTCTTCTTGGTGGTGGAGGCTCACGGCAAAAAGAAGGCCCCTAGGGCCGGCGGCACTAGGAGAGGGAGAGGGAGAGAGGGAGAGGAAGAGAGGCTAGGCAAGAATCCTTGATCTCTTGAATTGAATTTCCAAGCCTTGCCTAGGTACCTTTATATAGTAGCCTCTTAATCGCCAAGTCTCCTTTTAACGGAATAAATTTTTCATAAGAAATTTATCTTATAAATTTTTCTAAGAATTATTCCGTTATGCCAAGTTTTTATTATAAATTAATTTATAATAAAAACAACCATGTCTCCCCTTTTATTATGGAAAGAAATTTCTTTATATAAATTTCTTTATATAAATTTATTTATCATGGTAAATCAATCTATTATTGATTTTATAAAATAAAATAAATCATTTAAAGTTTATTTTAATTTCCATGAAAATAAATCTCTTTATATAAATTTCTTTATATAAATTTATTTATCATGGTAAACCAATCCATTATTGATTTTATAAAATAAAATAAATCATTTAAAGTTTATTTTAATTTCCATGAAAATAAATCTCTTTATATAAATTTCTTTATTCATAATTTTATAAAACAAACCTCGCGTGGTTTATTTTATAATTTGAACCAAAAATTCGGTTCTCCTCCTTTTAATTTGGCCGGCCAAACAAAGAGAGTGGGGACCCTCTTTGGCCGGCCAAACCCAAGCCACAACCTCACGAATTAAACTCATTTAATTCGTTTAATAAGTCTTCAAAAGACTTAGCCATTTTATGTTTCCGATGCGTCTCTGAAAAATTCAGATTCGACTTATCTCTCTTGATCGGAAAATCCAATATTCAACTCGTTTTAAATCCCTCGGATTACTCGTTGTGCGTGTGACTAAATAGGCTTTCGATTTATGTTGGTCGTCTATAATTAACCAATTATAGAACGATCATGAGTGGCACCTAGTAGTACATCATGATCCCCAATTAATCGAAAGATCAACGGTTGACCTCAGAAATAATTCTGAAACCTTTCAGCAGCTTTAATGAATCATGCCTCATTCCCTTCACCATCTTATACCCACTTGGTTCAGGACACGGTCTATGTGTGTCAGTCCCCACTAGGCTGACTACGTCACACCTAGCCCAAGTAATGTCTTTCTCGTCCAACGGATTCTAATTACTCTCATGTTTCTGAGAGATTCATACTCGGAACATATGATGCTCTGGCCAGAGGCTTCGAGTAACAATCCGACGATAGGCCTTGGGTATACATCTCCTCGCAAGGAGTGGTGAATCCTTTGTAGGCTGTTCAAACATCTTCGGGCACTTCGGCTTATACCCAATCATCCTGGGTCCACACCTCCTTGGAGATGCTTGCTTAAGATGTCAAAGTATAAGTCTTCATGACCAAGATGACTTGAACACCGCAAGTCAAAGGAACATCGCACTTAAGCTGCAGTAAGAACTTCACTGACATGTCTATATGTAGACTACCATATGAAGTCTTACAGCCAGTCACTCCAATGAACTAGTTCCCTTAACTAGCATTCATGTTTATCTCCGGACATCCCAATGTCACCAGCCAGTGAGAATCAGCTGATTAGAGAATAACCCATGCTAGTCTCAATAGAATTGACAGTGTCCGTATTTATCAATTCATCGACTAGGGACAGTTTCAATACTTCACAATTGCACATGTAGAGATAATCACTAGTTGTGAATTCATCACAAATTCTCTCATGCTGTGATTTGTATTGCGGACATTCAGTAAATGAGTTTAAGATCTCAATCAAATACATAAACATGTATACTCAAATAGTGAATATTCATTTATTAAAATAAATGATTACAATCATAAGGCGATTGCCTTAGGACACTTCTCTCATATTACTAACAAACTCCCACTTGGCCTAATGCCAATCGCTACGGTATCCAATACCACAGGCTCTAACATGACCCTCAAACTTATTTTGAGGCAAGGCCTTAGTTAAAGGATCCGCTAAATTCCTTTCAGTGGGAATTTTCTCAATTTGTATATCATTCCTACTTATAATCTCTCTGATCAGATGATAGCGGCGAAGCACATGTTTGGATCGCTGATGAGACCTTGGTTCCTTTGCTTGTGCAATAGCTCCATTGTTGTCGCAGTAAACCGGCACTGCTTCATCAATGGTTGGAACCACACCAAGTTCTGAGACAAACTTCTTGATCCAGACTGCTTCTTTTGCTGCTTCCGAAGCTGCAATATATTCCGCTTCCGTGGTAGAATCCGCTACAGTGTCTTGTTTGGAACTCTTCCAACTTATTGCGCCTCCATTTAAAATAAATACGTATCCTGACTGAGATTTGGAGTCATCCTTATCTGTCTGGAAACTGGCATCTGTATACCCACGTATTATCATATCTCCTTCTCCATATATTAGGAACACATCCTTAGTTCTTCTTAAGTACTTAAGGATTGTCTTAACAGCCGCCCAATGATCCATTCCTGGATCAGACTGGTATCTGCTCGTGACGCTCAGAGCATACGATACATCGGGCCTAGTACATAGCATAGCATACATGATAGATCCTATCGCGGATGCATAAGGAATCTTATTCATGCAAATCCTCTCATCTTCTGTGCGTGGACACATAGACTTTGAAAGGTTGATCCCATGCCTGATGGGAAGGTAACCTTTCTTGGATTCCGACATGCTAAACCTTTTTAGCACTCGGTCTATATATGTAGACTGCGAAAGACCAAGCAACCGTTTTGATCTATCTCTATAGATTCTAATCCCAAGGATATAGGTTGCTTCTCCCAGGTCTTTCATGGAGAAAGTTTTGGACAATCAAATTTTAATCGACTGTAAGACTGATATATCGTTTCCTATAAGTAATATGTCATCGACATATAATACTAGGAATACGATGCACTCCCACTAACCTTCTTGTATACACAAGGTTCGTCAGGATTTTGTGAGAAATCAAACTCTTTGATTGTCTCATCAATTAATACGGATGTTCCAGCTCCTGGATGCTTGCTTCAGTCCATATATGGATCGTCGAAGCTTGCATACTTTGGTTTTATCAACCGATGTGAAACCTTCAGGTTGTATCATGTATACATCCTCAAGCAGGTTTCCATTAAGGAAAGCTGTTTTCACATCCATTTGTCATATCTCATAATCATAATGAGCTGCTATGGCCAGGAGCATCCGAATGGATTTAAGCATAGCTACTGGCGAATAGGTTTCGTCATAATCAATTCCTTGTTTCTGATGATATCCTTTTGCCACTAATCTAGCCTTAAAGGTAACAACATTACCTTCCATGTCGGTTTTCTTCTTGAAAACCCACTTGCACCCTATGGGCTTAATCCCTTCAGGTGGGTTAACCAAGTCCCATACTTGATTTTCGTACATGGAATTCATTTCCGACTTCATGGCTTCAAGCCATTTGTCCCTTTCTGAACTTTTCAGAACATCTTCATAACTATTAGGTTCGTCATCGCTAATGAGTAACACGTCGTTCGATTCACTTATGAGAAATCCGTATCTCTCTGGAATATTGCGTGTCCTATCAGACCTACGAAGAGGTGTTGTTGTTTTAGGTTCAACTGATAGCTCATCATCATGAGTTCTCGGTTGTGGGTCTAGACTAGGTGTCTCTATAATGTCTATTAGAGTTTCTTGAACTTCATCAAGTTCAATGTCACTCCCACTGTTTTCTTGTAAAAGAAATTCTTTTTCCAGAAACACAGCATGCCTTGAAACAAACACCTTTTGTTCCAAGGGATGATAGAATTGGTAACCCTTCGTTTCCTTAGGGTATCCAATAAATAGACATTTATCAGACTTAGCATCCAATTTGTCTGATACAGTCCGCTTCACATAAGCAGGACAACCCCATATTTTAAGGTGAGTTAAATGAGGTTTCTTACTATTCCACGTCTCATATGGAGTAGTAGAGACTACCTTGGTCGGGACTCTGTTTAGCAAGTAAACAGCTGTCTTAAGTGCATAGCCCCAAAAGGATTTTGGAAGAGTTGCATGGTTCATCATAGATCTAACCATGTCCATCAAGGTTCGGTTACGCCTCTCAGATACACCATTATGCTGTGGTGTATATGGCGGAGTCCATTGAGACAATATCCCATTGTCCCTAAGATAATCTTGAAACTCTTGACTTAAGTATTCACCACCCCGATCGAATCGAAGTATCTTAATACTTTTGCCAAGTTGTTTCTCTACTTCATTTCTAAACTCTTTGAATTTCTCAAAAGCTTCAGATTTGTGTTTCATCAAGAACACATACCCGAATCATGAGTGATCATCGATAAAGGTAATGAAGTAGCTATAGCCTCCTTGTGCAAGAGTTGACATTGGTCCACATACATCAGTATGTATTAGACCAAGCAATTCTCCCACTGGATTACCTTTTCCGGAAAAGGATAATTTAGCCATCTTGCCTTTTAAGCATGATTCGCATGTATCAAATGAACCGGGTTCAAATGATTCTAGAATTCCACATCGGTGTAATTTGGTCATGCGTTTCTTACTTACATGGCCAAGACGACAATGCCACGTATAGGAGTCTATTCGATTATCTATTCGAGCACGTTTGTTGCTAACTTCGATATTGAAAACGTCACCGGATAAATCTAACGTGTAGATACCATTGCACAAAGTTCCAGTTCCATAAAGAACACCATTTAAAGTTATGTAACAACAATTGTTACTAAAAGTTAAATGATAACCCTTTTCATTCACGCATGAAATAGATACAATGTTCTTTATTAACGAAGGAACAAAATAACAATTATCCAATTCTAAGACACGTCCAGTAGGGAGCTTTAGCAAATATGTTCCGATGGCAACAGCAGCAATCTTTGCTCCATTTCCAACTCGCAATTTCGCTTCTCCCTTGACGAGTCTTCTTCTATTCCTTAGCCCATGTATGTCATTACATATATGTGAGCTACACCCAGTATCAAGTACCCAGGTGGTTGAGGAAATAGAGTGACATTCAATAACGAAGATACCTGAAGAGGATGGGGCATCGGATGTCTTCTTCTTTAAGGACTCAAGATAAACCTTGCAGTTTCTTCGCCAGTGGCCCTTCTTGCCACAGTGATGGCAAGTGCCTTTTGGTGCCCTTTTTGTCCTTAGTTAACTTATTGGTGTCCAAAATGGAACGCAAATTCAGAGAAGACATGATCAGGTGATTATCCTAGAAATACAAATTGAGGTTATGTGATGAGAAGAATGCATCAATATACATTAATTAAATCCTATTTATTTTTCAAATTAAATAACTCTTTTTATCAATTCGGGAGATCGTAGGAACATCTCCAAATAGGTTGATATCCAACCATAGATAAGAACAACCATGGCTGTGGCCATCAAGTTATTCTTAGCTATGAAGGTAGGTAATTATACCGATTACATATTACATATATGTAACTATCACTTTATGCTATCAACTAATTGAATGTTTGCATAAATCATTGGGTTGTTAACTCATTAACAAGTATGCAACAATATACATAGCACCCAACTGCACCTCTCTTTACATCGACCTTGGCTGTGGCACAACAAATCGATGCTCCAAGCTTAAGGCTGACCCATTAATGAAGAAATAGTTTTAATATGGTTGGAGCTCATTCAACCGTTTAGTCAGGCTTGGATGTGTCCAACAACCAAAACTAAGGATTGACCTCTGACTCCAACTATATTAATCATAAACTAATTCCGTGGTTTGAACATGTTGAGGTTCAAGCCGGGCATGGATGTGTCCATCAACCCAAATGAGAAACAAAACTCCGGTTCTAACCATATTAATGGAAGGTGTTGGCCTTAATATTTTGTAAGGGGTTTTGGGTCTCATCCTTTCTTTTCTAAGCACATTCATGACATATAATTATGTCATGTACTAACGATTTCCTTAATAAAGTATGTATGTGACTTAATTTATCAAGTCTCATTAATTGAATTAGGAACCGGATTTCCTAATTCCAATTTCATACTTTATTCAAGGAATTGTTTTGGGAAACAATTTCCTAAATTGTCATAATTAATTTCGAAAATAATATGTTTAAGACTTTGATTTCTCTAAATCAAATCTTATTAAATTAAGAGACAAATTCCCTTAATTCAACCACATATTATTTTCATGAAAATCTTATTTAAGAAAACTCTATAGGAAACCATTTTCCCAATTAATTTTGGAGACAACAATATGTAAGAGCATCACCTCTTAAATCAAATAAGGAAATTATCTTTTGAGAATCACCTCAAAATTTCCAAGATTTGATTACATATTTTATTTATGGATTTATTAATTACAACAAAATATTTTCTTTGGGTGGCTCCCCGAGGCTCAGATACCCAAAAAAAAGGAATTTGTTGTAAATCTAATTTGGTCCGCTCCCCGAGGCGTAACCAAATTAAACATGACAATTTTATTCAAAATAGGAAATTAAATTACAACAACTAACTTTAAATTGGACGGCTCCCCGAGGCTCAATCCAAAATAAAGAATTTTGTTGATAATTTAAAACCAATTCGAATTTAATTGTCAATTAATGATCCATAAATTTGTCTAGACTTTCTTTGAAAGAAAGTGCCCAAAATTGCGAGATTTCATAATAGGTTTTCAGAATAATTGTAAGTTTCTGGTACAAAGAAAACTTACATATTTCCAAAATTAGAAAATTTCCAAAATAGGAAATTTCCAAAATTGGAAAGTTTCCAAAAATGGGAAATTTTCACAATTATCATAAAATTTCAGAAACTAGGATATTTCAAAAGTTTGCGAAATTTCATGAGGATTTCCAAACTTTGAAATTCCTAAATCTAAAATTTATCATAATTGGAAAGTTTCCATAATTGGAAAATTTTCCAAAATTGAGATCATGACAAAGTTTTCCACAAAACAATTATATGATTATGTCGAACACTAACCGGCTCTGATACCACTGTTGGGATCGGGTGCATGTTGACATGGATATGGGTTCGTAATTTTAAAATTTAATTACGTGCAGCGGAAGGTTTAGCATAAATAATTTCTCAAATTATTTTAACCACGTATCTAGCATGCAACCTTATGTTGTGGAGACATGATCATACATTTAAAATTTTACAGAAAGTAAACTAATTTACTCAATACCTCGCGTAATTCGTAGAAAGGGACGAGATCCAACCGTAACGTCCCTTGGAAGCTCCGCCTCTATTCACGTCCACGCCGAGTTTTCTTTGGGATGACTTCGCAAAGCCACGAGTTTCATGCCGACAAGAACTACTAGATTCTCCAAAGGCACGACAAGAATATCAAGAGAGAGATGGAAAAACTAACCACTAATCGGAAAAACGGAATCGATATCCGGGAGGAAGGAAGGAGTCGCGCCCCGCTTCTTCTTCTTCTTCGGCTCTTCTTGGTGGTGGAGGCTCACGGCAAAAAGAGGGCCCCTAGGGCCAGCGGCACTAGGGAGGAGGGAGAGGGAGAGGGAGAGGCTAGCAAGAATCCTTGATCTCTTGAATTGAATTTCCAAGCCTTGCCTAGGTACCTTTATATAGTAGCCTCTTAATCGCCAAGTCTCCTCTTAACGGAATAAATTTTTCATAAGAAATTTATCTTATAAATTTTCTATGAAATTATTCCGTTATGCCAAGTTTTTATTATAATTAATTATAATAAAAATAATCATGTCTCCCCTTTTATTATGGAAAGAAATTTCTTTATATAAATTTCTTTATATAAATTTTTTATCATGGTAAATCAATCCATTATTGATTTTATAAAATAAAATAAACCAATCCAAGGTTTATTTTAATTTCCATGAAAATAAATCTCTTTATATAAATTTCTTTATATAAATTTCTTTATCATGGTAAATCAATCCATTATTGATTTTATAAAATAAAATAAACCAAAGTTTATTTTAATTTCCATGAAAATAAATCTTTTATATAAATTTCTTTATATAAATTTTTTTATATAAAT
>JAGFNQ010000599.1:0-88647 GCA_024364735.1 Boesenbergia rotunda | reverse complement strand
TCGGGTTTAGGCCATCTCGGTACATCTTCTAAGAATTGCCGTAGCCATTCAGCCTCTTCTCCACATTTGTCAAGAGCTACAAACTCAGACTCCATCGTGGATCTGATTATTACGGTTTGCTTAGAAGATTTCCATGAAATGGTTGCACTTCCCAGAGTGAACACATAATCACTCGTAGACTTCGAGTCTTTTATATCAGATATCCAACTCGCATCGCTGTATCCTTCGACAACAGCAGGATATCTCATATAGTGCAGTCCATTTCCACGAGTATATCTCAAGTACCTTAGTACTCTTGTTATCCCTTTCCAGTGCTCAACACCGGGATTACTCGTGTATCTACTCAATTTGCTTACTGCGTAGGCTAAGTCTGGTCGTGTACAATTCATCAAGTACATCAGATTTCCAATCACCCGAGCGTACTCTACCTGAGAGATTCTTTCGCCTCGATTTTTCGATAGATGTTGGCTTGTATCTATCGATGTTCGTGCCAACGCAGTATCACCATTGGTGAATTTCTCAAGAATCTTGTCCACGTAGTGGGACTGACTAAGAACAAGTCCTTCAGCTGTTCTAAGAATCTTGATTCCTAGAATCACATCAGCTAGGCCCATGTCTTTCATGTCAAATCTTGAGTTCAACATGTCTTTCGTGGATTTGATTATCTTATTATTACTCCCAATGATAAGTATGTCGTCTACATACAAGCACAAGATGACAAAGTCATCTTCTATAGCTTTCGAGTAGACACATTTATCACATTCATTGATTTTGAATCCACCTTCTCGCATGGCATTATCAAATTTCTCATGCCACTGCTTTGGAGCTTGCTTCAAGCCGTATAAAGACTTTACCAATTTGCAAACCTGGTTGTTCTGTCCTGGCACAGAAAACCCTTCTGGTTGCTCCATATAGATTTTCTCTTCTAAATCTCCGTTTAGAAAGGCCGTCTTTACATCCATATGATGTATTTCCAGGTTCCATAGAGCAGCAATAGCTAACAACACTCTAATGGATGTTATTCTCGACACAGGAGAATATGTATCAAAGTAATCAAGGCCTTCTTTCTGTCGGTAACCTTTAATTACCAACCTGGCCTTATACTTGTCAATTGTGCCATCTGATCTTATCTTCTTCTTAAAAATCCACTTGCAACCTAATGGTTTACTTCCCGGAGGAAGGTCCACAAGTTCCCACGTGTGATTTTCCAAGATAGATTCTATCTCAGATGCAATTGCCTCTTTCCAGTGAGGTCCCTCAAAGGAGTTCACAGCTTCTAAGTAGCTTTGGGGTTCACCTTCCAGTATGAAAGTGATAAAATCTGATCCATAAGATTTTTCCACCCGAGCTCTCTTACTCCGTCGAGGTGCATTCTCAACTAGTTCATCTTCCTCTTTTTCTTCCTCTGATATTTCCTTTACCCTTTTTGACGAGCTAGCATCCTCTCGGGTCTTATATGGAAATACATGCTCGAAGAATGAGGCATTTCTCGATTCTATTATCGAGTTCTTGTGTATATCCGGTAATTGTGATTCATAAACGCAAAATCGATATGCACTGCTGTTATGTGCATATCCAATAAATATGCAATCAACAGTTTTTGGTCCTATCTTAACCCTTTTTGGATCAGGCACCAAAACTTTGGCAAGACACTCCCACACTCGCAAGTATTTGTAGGATGGTTGTCTTCCATTCCATAACTCATAAGGACTCTTATGTATTTTCTTCCGAGGGACCTTATTTAAAAGGTAATTAGCTGTTAACACAGCTTCCCCCCACATCGAGTCTGGCAGTCCAGAGCTCAATAGAAGAGCATTCATTATCTCCTTAAGAGTTCTATTCTTTCGCTCAGCACTCCCATTCTGCTGAGGGGTATAAGGAGATGTTGTCTCGTGTCTGATCCCATGTTCAGCACACAACTCAGCGAATGGTGATACATATTCACCACCTCGGTCACTTCGAACTACCTTAATTTTCTTATTAAGTTGGTTTTCAACCTCATTCTTATAGAGAATGAATTTCTCTATAGCTTCATCCTTGCTTTTGAGAAGATACACATAACAATATTTTGTGTTATCATCTACAAAAGTGATGAAGTACTTATTCCCACCACGCGTCGGTGTGCCTTTAAGGTCACATACGTCGGTGTGAATTAGGCCGAGAGGTTCGGTGCTTCTTTCAACGTGTTGAAAGGATGACCTAGTCAACTTCGCTTCAACACAAGTCTCACACTTGTGTGTCGGGTCAAGGTAGAATGTCGGTATGCTTTGCATGTTCATTAATCTACGAATCACATCGTAATTCACATGTCCTAGTCTACCATGCCATAAACACGAAGACTCAAGCATATAAGTGGAAGAGCTTTCAGTTTTATTTATCTTAGGCTTAATGGCCATTACACTGAGCTTAAACAGCCCATCAGATACATAGCCCTTTCCTACAAACATTCCCTTCTTCGACAGAACAACTCTGTCGGACTCAAACACAATGCGAAAGCCATGCTTGCTTAAGAGTGATCCGGACACTAGATTCTTTCGAATCTCCGGAACATACAGTACATTGGTTAGAGTCAGGTCCTTGCCCGAGGTCATCTTCAGCACCACCTTCCCTTGGCCCACGATGTCCGAAGTTGCCGAGTTCCCCATGAACAGCTTCTCTCCACTAATTTCTTCAAAATTGTGGAGCAGCTCCTTATTACAGCATACATGTCTGGTGGCTCCAGTATCGATCCACCATTGCCGCGGGTTTGAACCCACCAGGTTCAACTCGGAGACCACAGCGCAGAGGTCTTCCATTTCTGGTCCCTCGTTCAGGTTGGCCTCCTGCTTCTTCTTCGGTTTCTTGCACTCCGAAGATTTGTCGCCCACTTTGCCACAGTTGTAGCACTTCCCAGAGAACTTCTTGGCGATGTCTCCTTTGGGTGCCAGCTTGGAAGATTTAGAATTCTTCCGTTTCGAGCTTTGTCCGTGCTCGACCACGTTGGCTTTCACAGTAGCCTGAGAGAATAGTTTTCTCTCTGAACCCTTGTTGTCTTCTTCGATGCGAAGTCTCACAACAAGTTCCTCCACGTTCATCTCTTTCCGTTTGTGCTTCAGGTAGTTCTTGAAATCCTTCCAGCCGGGGGGCAGCTTCTCAATGATGGCTGCTACTTGGAAGGTTTCACTCAGAACCATACCTTCTGAGTGGATCTCATGTAGGATCACCTGAAGCTCTTGAACTTGGCTGATCACAGTCTTAGTGTCAACCATCTTGTAGTCCAAGAATCGGCCCACGATGAACTTTTTGGCCCCAGCATCCTCCGACTTATATTTCTTGTCCAGGGACTCCCATAGCTCCATAGCCGTTCTCTTCGTGCTGTACACAACATACAGCGAGTCGGCCAGACAGTTGAGGATGTAGTTTCGGCATAGGTACTCAGAATGAGTCCAAGCCTCTACCACAACAGCCTCAGCTTGCTCGGGAGGGTCTTCAGTCAAGAACCGAGCCAAATTGAGCGTGGTCAGGTAGAAGAGCATCTTCTGCTGCCACCTCTTGAAGTTCAACCCAGTGAACTTCTCTGGCTTTTCCCCATGGTTGATCGGGGCATTCCCGATCGGGGCGGAGGGGGCCTGGTGATGAGTCTGTTTCACCTCAACACGTTCCGTGGCCATCTCAACAGAATCGAGTCTGTTTCAAGATTGTTGGAGGATTTTTCCTAGATTTTATACTAAATTGAAATTACAAAACAATTTCAACTTATCTCTGTTGAGTGGCCGAGTTGAAAACCGAAGCTGCCGAGTGAGATCCGAGTGGCCGAGTGAGGTCCGAGTGGAATCTCCCGACCCGAGCAAGTTTTCCCGAGTGGCCGAGTGAGATCCGAGTGAAATCTCCTGAGCGGCCGAGTGAGCTCCCGAATGAAGTTTCCCGAGCGGCCGAGTGAGCTCCCGAGTGAAGTTCCCCGAGCGGCCGAGTGAGCTCCCGAGTGAAGTTCCCTAGCGGCCGAGTGAGCTCCCGAGTGAAGTTCCCCGAGCGGCCGAGTGAGCTCCCGAGTGGCCGAGTGAGCTCCCGAATGACCGAGAGAGGTTTCCGAGTGGAGTTTCCCGACCGGGATCTCCCGAACAGCAGTAGGACGTCTCCCGACCAGGGAGTTGCTGAGGCCTGCGCAGCGCAGTTTCCTTGAAACAGATTCGTCCTCCTCCGGCGGTGCTTCGAGGCTCAGATGGACTTCCGTCTCTCAGGATACAACAGCAGACCACGGGCACAACGGAGCACTCGTTGCTCGTGGCGAACTGAGGAGGTACCCGACTGCTATCAGTGGGGTCGGGAGCGAGGTGGAGTGGAGAAGAATTTCGCACTGCGTCTCTGCCTGTGCGTCTCTGCTTTGCTCTCGGTCACGGCCTCCATTTATAGGCTCAGACCTCGCAGTATTAAATGACGAATTAATCGTCATTTAATGGCATTTACCCGACCAGATCCAAACGTCTGGGGGTTACTGATCTCGCATTAAACAAAATTAATGCATCAGTTACATTCGAGCAAAAATCAAATTGGCAAAACTTTGGTTCATCTGCTTGGACAAATTTTGCCCCGACCGGTCCGACATTCGACGTGCGCGGGTCGTGCATGCACACGAGTTCACTTGGTTCAGTACAAATCCGGGTCCTGGATTTGCACCCCCCTGCGCACCCACGCGTGAGAGAGAGCCTCTCCCCTAGCATTTGTTCACAACTACCATGCTTGTGATACAATATAAACCAAATATTTTGCCTTAAACTCCCAATGTGGGACTAAAGGCCCCCCTCTCAAGGGGGCCCTTTTATTCTCCTCCTCACTTTCTTCTCAAGAGAAAGTAACAATGTGGGACTAAAAGTCCCTCCACCTCTTTTCCATTCACACCATATATCCTAAGATATATAACACCTTTAGCTCATAATGTCACTTCTCCATCTAACTTCTTCAAAAACTAACTATAATTCCTTTCTATGTTTGTATGCTTGTCTAAATAAGTGTTGCCTCATGGTCATGGGCAAACACATTTAAAACCCGGCAATTTACCAAAAGACGTACTTAAGAATTGGTATTTATCAAAAAGCGTAACATGGTTTCATTTTCACCAAAATACGCACTCATTTTAATGAACCTCCTCTTATACCTCTCCTACTATGTGCTGTCTTTCTCTTTCTCTCTCAGTAATAAATTCTGAGACGTCTAAACATGCAACGTGACTTAATTACTGACTTTTATTTTAAAATAATATATTATGGAATCGGCGCTAAATTAAAAAACGTAAGATAAAAATTAAAAAAATATTTCACTTAAAAAATTTCGACAAGGCTACATGATTTAAAAATATAAATAAATAATTTTTATATTTGATTAATAAAAATAAATATATTAAATAAAATTTAATAAATATATTAATGTATAAAAATTTTTTTGAAAAAAATTGACCGTGGGCCTGAAATCTATTGATTTCAGGCACACGCTGGGCGTACAATATTTTATTTCACGCCCAGCGTGGGCCTAAAATCTTTTGATTCAGGCCCAACGTGGACTTAAATTTTTTTTCTATTTTAAAAATATATTAATATATAAAAAAATTATCAAAACACTTAATTTCAGATTCAAACGCAGGGCCTGAAGTCATCCCAGGAGGGTCTGAAGTCAAATAACTTCAGATCTTATAAATAATTAATTTAATAAATAATAATTAAATATAAAAAATATTTTTAAAATTAAAAAATTTTCGCTATGAGACTATTTCGGCAATTGCCGAAATCCAAGTCGAGAGCTTTTGGTAAATACAAACGGCAATTTACTATGAGACTATTTAGGCAAAAATTACTGTGAGACTATTTCAGCAATTTACTGTGAAATATTTCGGGAAGGCTTTCGACTTGGAGGAGGCAAAATGATGAGATTATTTCAGGCTCACATTGGATCTGAAATCAATAGATTTCAAGTCCAGCGTGGGTCTGAAATTTTTTATTTCAGACCCACCTTGGGCCTGAAATCTTTTGATTCAGGTCCAACGTACACTCAAATTTTTTTTCTATTTTAAAAATATATTAATATATAAAAAAGCCTATCAAAATACTTAATTTCAGATTCAAACGCAGGGCCTGAAGTCATCCTAGGATGGTCTGAAGTCAAATAACTTCAGATCATATAAATAATTAATTTAATAAATAATAATTAAGTATAAAAAAATACTTTTAAAATTAAAAAATTTTTAGTGCCCTTTGGCCTAAAGTCTGATGACTTCAGGCCCTCCATCATTAAATATAAAAAAATTATAAAAAAAATTTATAAAAAGGTATAATATATAATCAAATATTATTTATAATTTTTATAAAAAGTATAATATATAATTACATAATAATAAAATATTATTATAAAGAAATCTAGATATGGGAGGTCCATCAGTGGGTTTTGGTCAAAATCCACTGATATTTCTAAACTACTCCTATTTCATTGGTGATATCTAATATATAGATGTTTGGACACCTAAAACATCATCTCCTACCTCTACCCTCTCTAATCATATGGAGTTTTCAGAAATCCAGATATAATAGGTCCATCAGTGAGTTTTGGTCAAAACTCACTGATATTTCTAAACTACTCCTATTGCATTGGTGATATAGAGTGTATAGATGTTTAGACACCTAAAACATCTTCTCCTAGGTCAATCCTGTCTATTGATATAAAGTTTTCAGAAATCCAAATATGGGAGGTCTATCAGTGAGTTTTGGTCAAAACCCACTGATATGGCTAAATTACTCTTATTGCATTGGTGATATCTAATATATAGATGGTTAGACACCTAAAACATCATCTCCTACCTCTAACCTCTCTATTCATATGGAGTTTTCAAAAATCCAGATATGGGAGATCAATCAGTGAGTTTTAGTCAAAACCCACTGATAGTTTAGCCATATCAATGGGTTTTGACCAAAACCTACTAATGGACCTCCCATATCTGGATTTCTGAAAACCTTATATCAATAGACAGTGTTGACCTATAGATATTTTAGGTGTCCAAACATCTATACACTCTATATCACCAATGCAATAAGAGTAATTTAGAAATATCAGTGAGTTTTGACCAAAACTCACTGATGGACTTATCATATCTGGATTTCTGAAAACTCCATATGAATAGAGAGGGTAGAGATAGGAGATGATGTTTTAGGTGTCTAAACATCTATATATTAGATATCACCAATGAAATAGGAGTAATTTAAAAATATCAGTGGGTTTTGACCAAAACTCACTAATGGACCTCCCATATCTGGATTTCTTTATAATAATATTTTATTATTAAGTAATTATATATTATATCTTTTTTATAAAATTATAAATAATATGTAATTATATATTATACCTTTTTATAAAAATTATTTTATATTTTTTTATATTTAATGATAGAGGGCCTAAAGTTATCAGACTTCATGCCCTCCTTGGGCCTGAAGTCGGATGACTTCAGGCCCAAGGGCACTGAAAATTTTTTAATTTTAAAAATATTTTTTTATATTTAATTATTATTTATTAAATTAATTATTTATAAAATATGAAGTTATTTGACTTCAGACTCTCCTGGGATGACTTCAGGCCCTACGTTTGAATATGAAATTAAGTGTTTTAATAGGTTTTTTATATATTAATATATTTTTAAAATAGAAAAAAATTTGAGTTCACGTTGGACCTGAATCAAAAGATTTTAGACCCAAAGAGGACCTGAAATAAAAAATTTCAGGCCTACGCTGGGCCTGAAATATTTTTATTTCAGGCCTAACGGGAGCCTGAAATCTATTAATTTCAGATCCAATATGGGCTTGAAATAGTCTCACAGTGATTTCGCCTCCTCCAAGTCGAGAGCCTTGCCGAAATATTTCACAGTAAATTGCCGAAAGAGTCTCACAGTGATTTTTGCCGAAATAGTCTCACAGTAAATTGCCGTTTGTATTTGCCAAAAGCTCTTGACTTGGATTTCGGCAATTGCCGAAATAGTCTCATAGCGAAAATTTTTTAATTTTAAAAATATTTTTTATATTTAATTATTATTTATTAAATTAATTATTTATAAGATTTGAAGTTATTTGACTTCAGAGACCCTCTTGGGATGACTTCAGACCCTCTTGGGATGACTTCAGGTCCTGAATTTGAATCTGAAATTAAATATTTTGATAGGTTTTTTATATATTAATATATTTTTAAAATAGAAAAAAAATTTGAGTCCACGTTAGACCTGAATCAAAAGATTTCAGGTCCAACGTGGGCCTAAAATAAAAAATTTCAGGCCCACGCTGAGCCTGAAATAAAAAATTTCAGGCCCACACTGGGCCTGAAATAAAAATATTTCAGGCCCACAGTCAATTTTTTTCAAAAAATATTTTATACATTAATATATTTATTAAATATCATTTAATATATTAATTTCTATTAATCAAATATAAAAATCATTTATTTATATTTTTAAATCACGTAGCCTTGCCAAAATTTTTTAAGTGAAATATTTTTTCAATTTTTATCTTACGTTTTTTAATTTAGCATCGATTTCATAATATATTATTTTAAAATAAAAGTCAGTAATTTAGTCACGTTGCATGTACAGACGTCTCGGAATTTGTTACTGAGAGAGAAAAAAAAAGACAGTACATAGCAGGAGGGGTATAAGAGGAAGTTTATTAAAATGAGTACGCTCTTTGGTAAAAATGAAACTATGGTACACCTTTTGGTAAATACCAATTCTTAAGTACACCTTTTGGTAAATTGCCGTTTATAACCTCAATATAAAACCAATGGTTTTTAACTTTCAAAATTATAGCTTCCTTGTGAGCATAGTATTATTATCATTTATCAACCAAGACCACGATTATCAAACACCAAAATTTGCATGACCAACCACACAGGTGTGGCACAGTGTTAAAACACTCAGGGCAAATAAAAAGATATTTCTCTGAGTATATACAAGTTGGGTTGGGAATACAATCAAAATTTCATATTAGAAAATCATGAAATTTAAAGATGAAAGATATTTTCATTAATATGAGACCTTTTGGATAGAATTAAAAAACAAATGCACGAGAACTTAGGCTCAAGTGGATAATATATATTATACTGTTATGGGCATATATAAATTCTTTTGGCTCTAATAAGTGGTATTAGAGTGAGGCTGCTCTTCGTCGGACTAACTACCAAAAGAAGCACGAATTAGAGTCATGGTCCAAACCGGATGTCATATGGGGTGACCTTGAATGAAGTTGATGGGAGACTCGGAGTAGATCAAGAGTGACCGGATGCCATGTGGAGTGACCTTGAATAAAGTTGAGGGGAGGTTCGGAGTCGGTCAAGAGTGACTGGATGCTTGAGGGGAAGCTCGGAACAGGTCAAGAGTGGTCGGATGCTTGAGGGGAAGTTCGAAGCAGGTTAAGTGAGTAACCAGATACTTGAGAGAAAGCCCGGAGTAGATCAAGAGTAACCGGACACTTGCGAGGAAGCTCGGAGCAGGTCAAGAGTAACCGGATGCTTGAGATGAGGTCCAAACCATGAGAATAATGGTGGCCCTTCGTTTGAGGAGAGAATTGTTGGGAATACAATCAAAGGCCCATATCGAAAATACATGGAAAAGATGAAAAATATCTTCATTGGTATAAGACCTTTGGGTAGAGTCCAAAAATAAATCTATAGGAGCTTAAGCTCAAAGTGAATAATATCATACTATTATGAAGATATTTGAATTCTTTTTACCTTAACAAATTGTAGTCTAGATTTACTCCTTAGTTAATAAGGGGGAAAGTTATTCATCCCATCTATCTTCAGAATTAATTGGGTGAAGCTTAGACAACTGAATTATCAAAAAAAAAGAAAATGAAAACATTGAATCGCCAAGTTTGAGTTAGAAGCAATGTGTAACGACCCTCTCTTGCTAACTTTGATCTTATAGGGTCGTTACGTTGACTTTACTGTTGGGCCAGCCAAAATTTAAAAAAAACTTTAATTTTATTGGCTTTGCCAAGATTTGAACCCCCAATCTCAGTGTTGCAAGACTAAAACACTAACCATCAATCCTACAACACCTTTTGTTTTACATTAGCACCAGTCAACTGATATCTCACTAGTCGACTGGTGCAGTGTAAAACAAAAGGTGTTGTAGGGCTGATGGTTAATGTTTTAGTCTTGTAACGTTGAGGTTGGGAGTTCAAATCTTGGCAAAGCCAATAAAATTAAAGTTTTTTTTTATTTTGGCTAGCCCAGCAGTAAAGTCAACGTAACGACCCTATAAGGTTAAAGTTAGCAAGAGAGGGTCGTTACAGGTTTGGTATCAGAGCAAGTTCCGCCCTTCCGCCACACTGACATCAAGCATCAATCCTGTCTCCTAACAAGTAAGAAAGTGCATATGTTTTATTTTTATATACATGTCTTTATAAGACTGTTAGCCTTAACATATGCTATTATATGCATGATCAATATATACTATATGAGTAAGATGACATGATATGACATATGCTAGTTGAGTATGATGATAAGGAATGTCATTACCCTCTTATGATATAGAGTAGGAGAATACCGTCCTTCATGTTGTGATCTTAGTATAGCAAGACCAAGGTCTTGATTTGCCCAAAAGCAAGTTTTGGGATTAAAGCACGCATGGTGCTCGATGAAAGTTCTGAGTAAGACCAAGGTCTTACTAAGTTCTAGAATGAGTTCTAGGACTAAGAAGTGAGATAAGAATCAAGACCAAGGTCTTGTTGTATCCTAAAGCAAGTTTGGGAATATTATCGTTAAGTGTTAAGCACAAGCATGATATAAAGTAGGAGAATGCCAAGAGGATGTCCTAGAAAGACCCAAAAATGAGGAGCAAGCTCCTAGAGGGTAAGAGGCAGCAGAGTCAGTACCACCACCAAATCTCTTAGAGGTGGTGGCTCAGTTGTAGAGGCAAGTAGTAGAGCAACAACAAGTTATCGCCATGATAATGGCTAATTAGCAGGCCACTCCTGTTACCCCGCCGGTAGAGAATGTAGTGGCCCCAGTTGTGACTGAAGATCCATCAGTTACATCTGTAGTCCCGGCAAGGGGGGGCGGGGGGTAAGGCAAGAAGCGTACCTCATTCAGTGGCCAAAATTGAAGCCAGGGAACTTCTCAGGCACAAGCGAACCATGGATGCTCAAGCATGGTTCAGAACTTTGGAAAGCATAGTAGAGCTACTGGACTGACCTGAGGTAGAGAAGATAAAGTGTGCATCTTCCTGCCTTGCGGGAGATGTGATAAGCACCATTTTATCGATTATTTTAATTGCTTAAATCCATGTTTGACCCATGTTTTTATTGCTTAATTATGATTTTACCCTAGGTTTTGGAACTTTATCTTATTTTGGATTTAATTGCAAAATTACACAATTTTTGGATTATTTGGCCACTAATTTTCTGATATATTTTTGTAGGCATGACAGGATCCTAGACCTAGGGCATACTGGGTCAAACTTGAGTCGGATGTGAATCGGATCGAATTATCAAGCCTACGATTAATCCGGACCGTCCGATTCAAGAGCGGCTAGATCTGAGCCATCCGGGACGATCTGAAGCAATCCGAGCTAAGGTTAGGGTTGATCAAGCTCTATGATCAAGATCTGAAGGTTTCATCCCAATCAGAGCTAGATCAACCGTTGGATCAAGCAAGGAGGGCTCTAGAGCGTCCAATCACAGATAGAGTTGATCTGGACCATCCGTTGCACATCTGGAGGATCCGAGCTACCACAAGGCAGATCCTGACCCCAGATCATAATCATAAAAGTTTGGTTCCAATCAGAGCAAGATCTACCGTTGGATTTCATCCGATCAATCTGGACCGTCCATTGATGGCTATTTAATCAAAAATCGCCCGCAGCTTCCCTTGTCGCGTCTCCGCCGCTCGGTAGCTTCTTCTTCATTTCTTCACTGTTTTTAGCTCGTTTTCTTCATCAAAGGAGGCGCGTCCACTCAATCTCCACCTTGGATCGAGTTCTGAGTCTTTGGGGATCGATTTCTTGAAGAATTCTGTCCATTTGCGCTGGAACAGAGGATTTCTTGGGGGTTCCGGCAGTTCTAAGTCCGACTCCTTTCTTCTCAACCACAATCCACTTCCAAGCTTCTGAGCCATTTGTAGGGGTTCTCAGATGAGTTTAGAAGCCTCGCAATTCATCATCGCAGCTCACCCAATTGAGATGGAGAGAATCGGATCAAAATTCCATCAAGCACAGATTTGAGGCAGAATCCACTTCAGAAATGGATGTCCACTGATTTGCTGAGCCTAGGGGTTCGAAGCCGGCTCTTGATTGACGACCAAGAAGTTCTTGAGCTTAGGGAGTGATTGAGTTTAGATTTCTTTGGTTAAATTCGTTTGTTTAGTTGTAATTTTCAATTACTGCTGTAGTTCTTACTGTTTTCAAGTTTCAGATTTGGTTAATCTCGTTTTCTTAATTGTTTAGCTATAATTTAGCTTCAATCTTTAAGACGAGTAGTTAGGGAATTGCTTAGGGACATTTGGTTTCAATTTCAGTTTAATTGTAGCTTTAATTCCTTGCGTGCCATCTCCATTCATGCGTATCAACTCTGTTCTGTTTCATTTCTGAAATTTATGTTCAATCTGCTGCGTTTCAGTCTTTTAATTTTATTAAGTTAGCTTAAGTTTGTTCTTCTGAACTTACCTTTCAATTTATTTCATTTCCAAACCCTGGTATCAATTTCTGCAAGTTGGATTCAGCTGTATTGCTGTGTGCCGATGCTTGTTTCTGCAAAAGATAAAAAGTCAGTTTCAATTTTGCATCTTTGCGTATCAGACTTTTAATTGATGTTCCTGAATTTTGTATCAAGATAGCATTGTTTTATCTCCTGAATTTGCATTGCAATTGGTTCCATTTAAATAGAATTGGCATCAGAGTTAGTAAATCAGATTTATTGTGCATCAATTCTAATTTCTGCAATTTGATTGCATTGCTGAACTTCAGGTTGTTTCTGCAATATTTTTAGATCGAATCTGCATTTCTGATTGCAGCTCATCAAAAGGGTTTGGTTTGGGTAAACCATTGCATCATATTCAACTAATCTTGTAGTCCCTGCATTCGGCTGTGCATTTCTGCTAAATTTCGAACTCGAATGCTACAGTTAATTCCATTTGGCTGCACATTAGTTTGGTTTTCACTGCTGCAAGATTTCAGTTAATTAATTAGGAAGTTGTATCAAGTCAACAGCAGCTTATCTGAACTTATCTGAACACTAGATTAGAGAACTTGATCTCACTTGTTTGGCTGGAATCTGAACTCAAATTGTTGATTCTCAGCAGGAGAGTTCTGAATTCTGCATCCAACTCTGTTTTTCACTTCTGCACTTGAAGCAATTTCTGCATATCAGTTTTGCATCCAAATTTCTGCTTCGTATTCAATTGTTTCCGAGTCCATTTGTTCAGCTGAATTTCTGCACACCATCTCAGAATTTCTGTCTTGTTTTTGCCATTGGATTGAATCTGAATCCCTTTAATTCTGCTGTGCCATTTCTGCTGTGAATTCTAGTTTAGTGCACTTGAATTCGACTTGAATTTGTTTGAGTTTTCTACTGATTTGACTCCAGTTTCTGCCCTTTATCAGTTCTATTACTGCAATGCATACAGTTTTTATTTCTCATCATCCATTTTAGTTCTGAAATGTTGCATCTTATTCCTCATTCATTCATTCATTTATGCATTGGGTTCGATGTCTGACATTCTGTCATGTGAGTTAATGTTTGCATACATTTGATGCTTAATTCTGTCCAGTCAGTTGTTGCCATCTCTTCCTTCAAGTTTCCGCAATAATTCTGACTTGAATCAGTTTTAAATGCATTGACAGATTTTGGATTGATAAATGGTTTGCTCTTTAGTATCAAGTGGAGCTTTGGAAATCAATCTTGTATCAGTTTGTTCATAGATGGCTTATTATTTGGTTGGTCTTGATTTACAAATCCTGTAGTTGAACACAAGGTGTGATGTGCCATTGCAATTTTGTATTAGTTTGGTGTCTTAAGGCTGTAGATTTGCATTAGTTGATTAAAGTTATCATTCGGTTAAGTTCATTAATTGCTATCACCTTGTTTTAGTTCAACTAGTTAAATTTTCATTGCTTTTCCATTTCCGATTGAACCCAAAACCCAAATCTTTATTCGAGACCCAAATTCACAAATGACACACAAATGCGAGCACGAATCAAACAAACCTTCAACTAGTCCCTGAGAAAAATACGACCTGTGGCCCATATATTACATTTTCATATTTTTTAGTGTAAAAAGGGTTTCCAGCTATTCATTTATACAATTTAAATTTGATGAGCCCATACATTTCGTGACAATTTAATTTAGTATATTTTGGGCTCGTCAAATTTTTGGCGCCATTGCCGGGGAAGCAACTAGTTGATTTGTTTGATTTTTGCTTATATGCTTTTTGATATATCATTGGGTTCTATTTTCTGTTGCTTTATCATTTGTATACGGTTGCTGCCATTTTTTTCTTGTTTGTTTTGTGACAGGACTGCCAGTTCAGAATGTTTCCATCTACTTACCAGCAGCCGTGTCAACAATTCCAACAAAATCAGCAACCAAATCAAAATTTCCAACATTCCTGTGCAAATTTTCAACAACCAAACCAGTTTTCTCAACCTAATTGTCAGCCAAGTCAGCCATTCCAATTTCAGCAGCCAAGTCAATCAAATTTTCAACAGTTTCAGCATGGGCAGCCACCATTTCAGAATTTTGATCAACAAAGTCAGCAATTTCAGCTACCATGGCAACAGTTTCAGCCACCATTACAACAATTCGAGCAACCACAGCAATTCCAACCATTTCAGCCGGATTTTCAGCCAATTCAACCAATTTTTCAACAAAATCAGATTGGGCAGCCATTATTCCAGAATTTTCAGCCCCCTTATCAACAAGATCAATCACTTTTTCAAGGATTTCAACATTTTAACCAAAATTTCCAGCCCATGCAACTTCAGTGTTCACCACCACAAATTCAACCTCAGATACAAGAATTCCAGGGCTACAATTTTCAGCAATTTCCACCAAGTGGTGAACCAACTTTTCAGCAGTTTAATCAGTCTGTTCAACCATTTGATCAACCCCCACAGTCTCAATTTCTACAAATGTGTCAACAAGAGCTTCAAAACCTCGAAAGGCAAATGAAACAAGTGGCTAATGATTTGAATCAGATAAAAGCCCAAAGAGCAGAACAATTAGCTTCTCAAGCTATTTTTAATTCTGAGAGCCCCGGAGTTGGTTTTATATCAGTTCAAGGTGACCCTAGTGCATGGCAAAGTCCTTCTTCAATTAATCTTGCAAATTTAGTAGTAGAAGAAGAAGAAGAATACATTAAAGTCTGGGCACCTACAGCATGCATTCCTCCGGAGATTCCTACTCAAAATCCATTGCCAAATTTTTCAGCTCAAGAAGAAGAAACTGAAGCTCCACAGGACCATTCTAGACTTTTATTTTCTGATGATAGCATTATTGATGGTCCTAATTTTTTTGACACTGTTGTTGCAGATATTACAGAGGAAACTTGCATAGGAGATGATTCCATAGGTGTAGGGGACTGCACTAAGCCCCAGGGACCACCACAGTTGATTGGCACATTAGAAGATTCAGAAGATGAACCAGAAAGTGTAGGGACTTGCATGGTGGAAGCAAGCACCCAAGGATCACCAGTTGAGTGTCCACCGGAGTCTGAGGCTGAAGAGGAGCATGTACCTGACCAGGAGGAAGCCATGGACACATCTACCCTTGTAGAACCTCCAGGTATTCTCCAACACGCTCAGGTAAGTATTTCTCCCCTTTCTTCAAAAAACTGTAGTGAGGTACCTAGTGCTGATGTTATTGATTCTGATGAGTTTATTGATATACCTTGGGAAGAAATTGTTTGTGAAAATCCAATAGAGGTACCAAACATTGATTTTATTGATCATCATGCATTACTTGACACATCCATTGTAAATATGGATTGCGAAATAATTTTAGAGGCACCCATAATTGATGTAGTTTTTTATGATGAATCACTCAATACATCTTTTGTGGATATGGATAGTGAAAATTTTTTAGAAGTGCCTGAAATGGATGTTATTTATTTTGATGAATCTCTTGTTATGTCTTATGCTGAGGTTGAATGTGAAAAACTCATAGAGATATCTGAGATTGATTTTATTGGCTGTGATACATTACTTGATACACCCTTGATTGAAAATAATTGTGAAATTTCTATTGATGAGCCAGAAATTGATTTCTTTATTTGTGATGAGCCTTTGGATGCAAATTTGGTAGGAAATAATTTTGAAAATTTCATTGAGGTACCAGAATTTGATTTAATTGAACATGATGCAGTTTTGGATTCATTTGATGCAGAGACTGAACTTATATCATTTCTTTCTGACCCTGAACGCTTGAGAGAGGTATTACATTGTTTTGCAGGGTCCAGAAGACTTCAGGAGTGGGTACTCCAACTGAACAGACTTCAGCCTCCTGGAAGGACTTCTGAAGGGCATAAAGAAGGAGGAGATGATTTTGCTTTGATTCGAAGAACTCCATTCCTTCAGTGGCTCTTGAACCTGAATCGCCTGAGGCCACCAGAGCAATTTTTTGTAAAGTTTAAGTGTGGGGGAGTCCTAATTCTCCCAGCCACCCATGTTCCTCCACTACCAAGATGGAGGCTCCTTCTGGATAGACTCCGCCCACCAGAATAAAGTGGAGATTGTTCTTTCTTGTATTTTCTTTTATCGCATTTTTCATTTTTATGACTTCTAGAATCCTCCTTTAAATTGAGTCCTTACTAATAAATGCATGAGTAGAGTAGAATGCATAGGAGTCGTTGTAAATACCATGTCTTTTCTTTTAGCACTTTTGCATGAGTAGAAATAAAAGTATCCCTCTAGGTTATCTCCATAGCATTTTAGAGTCTTTTGGAAAATAAATTAAATTTGGTTGTTAAGACTTAGGGTTTGAGTTCATGGATGAAATCTTGGATGCTTGAGTACTACTTGCTTTAGATTCTTAATTGATGTCTTGAGATGAAATATTTTTGCCTAGTGAGATTAGCCTTATTTTGTGATACACATATGTTATTGAACTCTAGAACTTGCTTAGGTTCTTTCAAAATCACATTTCAATGATTGGATCACATCTATAAAGGCTAATCTATTTATTTTCCTTTCCACATCAATTTTTAGCAATAATCATGTTTATTCCATTTTTCTTTACCTATTTCCTACTCTTACCCTCACTTTTCTTTGGACTTGTTGTTTGAGATGTTTTCTTAATGTTATTTTGCCCGAGACGGACAAAGATTCAAGTGTGGGGGAGTGACTAGCTTTTTGGAAAGATTTGGTATCAAGGAGGCACTTCATTTCGAAAAAAAAAAATAAATAAATAAAGTTTAGTTTGGTATCAAGTTCAAGCAAGAAGAAGTAGTTGAGGAAGACAACAATTGAAGCATCTAAATTCTTGCTCATCACTTTGAAGATCAAGTGGCACACAAAAAAAAAAAAACAACAACAACAACAAACAACAAATCTGTTTTGGTCGGATGGATAGCATGTTTTGGTTGGAATGCTTGGATTTGCAGTTGTTTTTTCTTAGAAATCAAACACGTCTTGCTGAATGGTTTGTGGAGCTGGACAGATCTGAAAACAACAGAAGAAATCTGGGCAGAATTCTGGTTTCCATATCATACAAGGCAGTTTTTAAGCTGGGCAGAAATCTGGGCAGAAATCTGGTTTTGAACAGAATTGCCGAATGTTTTCAGCTGAATTCAACTTCTTGGGAGCAGATTTTAAACTACTGAATGAGAGAAACATGGATGGGATCTGAATCCAAAGGCTGATTTGAATGAGAAAAAAATCTGCAGCTGAGCAGATTTGGAACTTGAGCAGTCTTGGCACAGTTTTGTATCAAACCAAACTGAATTTGGTCTTTTTAATTCAGCAATTGTTTTGCTGCATCTGAACAGAACTGGTAGAATGTTTTCAGCTGAATTCAACCTCTAGGTGAGCAGATTTCGAGTAAAGGCAATTGAATGGAATCAGAGTAGGAAAGGAAAAGCAGTGAAGGCTAAGGTTGAAATTCAACATGCTGATTAGGATTTTCGAATGGAACAATTGAGATTCTCCACTGATAGTTAATGCCAACTGATATGGAGAAATCAGAGCTTTGAGAAATCTGAAATGATCCATTAGAAGATTGAGAAAAAAAACAGTTTGAGAAAAGAAAAGAAAAGAAGAAACCAAGTGGACACAATTGAGTTGGCATTGAAAATCATTGAAGTTCTCTGATCCGAATTAAAAGTTTTGCTCCACTACAAATCTGACCTTGCTAGAGGATAAAAGAAGAAGAGAAAGATCAGAAAAGAGAAGAAAGAAGTGAAGTTGGCACGCAATAGGCAACTTGGCACATTAGACCGAAAAAAAGGGTTTTTCATCCAAATCAAAGGAAATTATTCAAGATTAACTCCACCACATTTGTGATATCACTAGAGGACTGTAAAGATGGGGCAAAGCACATGGAAACATTTTTGAGCAACCAAGTCTCCTACTTTATCCATTTTTCCATTTCCTTGATTTTTACTCCATTTCTTTATCATTTTCCATGTTTTTACTTGTTTTTATAGTTGTTGATCCTATTCATGATTAATGGTGGAGAGTAGATAATAAGCAAGCCTATGGTAGTGCAAGAAGCATGTGTGTAAGAGTGAGCTCCACTTCCATCACCAAATTAGAACTTAAGAGAGAGCCACCAAAACTTCCCTTGAAAGGCTAGTGAGTTGAATTCATCTCAATGACTCATGATAGATGAAAAAGGCTAAGTTGTTGATTTAAGGACAAGATAGTAATCCATAGAGCTTAAATTTATGAGAATTGACAACCTTAGGTAATTTCTTTTCATTTGCTTCTAATTATGCTCTAGAAAACCTAAGGGATACATATTTAGTTGTTTCGCGAGACGCTCAAGGTTAAGTGTGGGGGAGTTGATAAGCACCATTTTATCGATTATTTTAATTGCTTAAATCCATGTTTGACCCATGTTTTTATTGCTTAATTATGATTTTACCTAGGTTTTGGAACTTTATCTTATTTTGGACTTAATTGCAAAATTACACAATTTTTGGATTATTTGATCACTAATTTTCTGATATATTTTTGTAGGCATGAAAGGATCCTAGACCTAGGGCATACTGGGTCAAACTTGAGTCGGATGTGAATCGGATCGAATTATCAAGCCTACGATTAATCCGGACCGTCCGATCAAGAGCGGCTAGATCTGAGCCATCCGGGACGATCTGAAGCAATCCGAGCTAGGGTTAGGGTTGATCAAGCTCTATGATCAAGATCTGAAGGTTTCATCCCAATCAGAGCTAGATCAACCGTTGGATCAAGCAAGGAGGGCTCTAGAGCGTCCAATCACAGATAGAGTTGATCTGGACCATCCGTTGCACATCTGGAGGATCCGAGCTACCACAAGGCAGATCCTGACCCCAGATCATCATCATAAAAGTTTGGTTCCAATCAGAGCAAGATCTACCGTTGGATTTCATCCGATCAATCTGGACCGTCCATTGATGGCTATTTAATCAAAAATCGCCCGCAGCTTCCCTTGTCGCGTCTCCGCTGCTCGGTAGCTTCTTCTTCATTTCTTCACTGTTTTTAGCTCGTTTTCTTCATCAAAGGAGGCGCGTCCACTCAATCTCCACCTTGGATCGAGTTCTGAGTCTTTGGGGATCGATTTCTTGAAGAATTCTGTCCATTTGCGCTGGAACAGAGGATTTCTTGGGGGTTCCGGCAGTTCTCAGTCGGACTCCTTTCTTCTCAACCACAATCCACTTCCAAGCTTCTGAGCCATTTGTAGGAGTTCTCAGATGAGTTTAGAAGCCTCGCAATTCATCATCGCAGCTCACCCAATTGAGATGGAGAGAATCGGATCAAAATTCCATCAAGCACAGATTTGAGGCAGAATCCACTTCAGAAATGGATGTCCACTGATTTGCTGAGCCTAGGGGTTCGAAGCCGGCTCTTGATTGACGACCAAGAAGTTCTTGAGCTTAGGGAGTGATTGAGTTTAGATTTCTTTGGTTAAATTCGTTTGTTTAGTTGTAATTTTCAATTACTGCTGTAGTTCTTACTGTTTTCGAGTTTCAGATTTGGTTAATCTCGTTTTCTTAATTGTTTAGCTGTAATTTAGCTTCAATCTTTAAGACGAGTAGTTAGGGAATTGCTTAGGGACATTTGGTTTCAATTTCAGTTTAATTGTAGCTTTAATTCCTTGCGTGCCATCTCCATTCATGCGTATCAACTCTGTTCTATTTCATTTCTGAAATTTATGTTCAATCTGCTGCGTTTCAGTCTTTTAATTTTATTAAGTTAGCTTAAGTTTGTTCTTCTGAACTTACCTTTCAATTTATTTCATTTCCAAACCCTGGTATCAATTTCTGCAAGTTGGATTCAGCTGTATTGCTGTGTGCCGATGCTTGTTTCTTCAAAAGATAAAAAGTCAGTTTCAATTTTGCATCTCTGCGTATCAGACTTTTAATTGATGTTCCTGAATTTTGTATCAAGATAGCATTGTTTTATCTCCTGAATTTGCATTGCAATTGGTTCCATTTAAATAGAATTGGCATCAGAGTTAGTAAATCAGATTTATTGTGCATCAATTCTAATTTCTGCAATTTGATTGCATTGCTGAACTTTAGGTTGTTTCTGCAATATTTTTAGATCGAATCTGCATTTCTGATTGCAGCTCATCAAAAGGGTTTGGTTTGGGTAAACCATTGCATCATATTCAACTGAATCTTGTAGTCCCTGCATTCGGCTGTGCATTTCTGCTAAATTTCGAACTCGAATGGTGCAGTTAATTCCATTTGGCTGCACATTAGTTTGGTTTTCACTGCTGCAAGATTTCAGTTAATTAATTAGGAAGTTGTATCAAGTCAACATCAGCTTATCTGAACTTATCTGAACACTAGATTAGAGAACTTGATCTCACTTGTTTGGCTGGAATCTGAACTCAAATTGTTGATTCTCAGCAGGAGAGTTCTGAATTCTGCATCCAACTCTGTTTTTCACTTCTGCACTTGAAGCAATTTCTGCATATCAGTTTTGCATCCAAATTTCTGCTTCGCATTCAATTGTTTCCGAGTCCATTTGTTCAGCTAAATTTCTGCACACCATCTCAGAATTTCTGTCTTGTTTTTGCCATTGGATTGAATCTGAATCCCTTTAATTCTGCTGTGCCATTTCTGCTGTGAATTCTAGTTTAGTGCACTTGAATTCGACTTGAATTTGTTTGAGTTTTCTACTGATTTGACTCCAGTTTCTGCCCTTTATCAGTTCTATTACTGCAATGCATACAGTTTTTATTTCTCATCATCCATTTTAGTTCTGAAATGTTGCATCTTATTCCTCATTCATTCATTCATTTATGCATTGGGTTCGATGTCTGACATTCTGTCATGTGAGTTAATGTTTGCATACATTTGATGCTTAATTCTGTCCAGTCAGTTGTTGCCATCTCTTCCTTCAAGTTTCCGCAATAATTCTGACTTGAATCAGTTTTAAATGCATTGACAGATTTTGGATTGATAAATGGTTTGCTCTTTAGTATCAAGTGGAGCTTTGGAAATCAATCTTGTATCAGTTTGTTCATAGATGGCTTATTATTTGGTTGGTCTTGATTTACAAATCCTGTAGTTGAACACAAGGTGTGATGTGCCATTGCAATTTTGTATCAGTTTAGTGTCTTAAGGCTGTAGATTTGCATTAGTTGATTAAAGTTATCATTCGGTTAAGTTCATTAATTGCTATCACCTTGTTTTAGTTCAACTAGTTAAATTTTCATTGCTTTTCCATTTCCGATTGAACCCAAAACCCAAATCTTTATTCGAGACCCAAATTCACAAACGACACACAAATGCGAGCACGAATCAAACAAACCTTCAACTAGTCCCTGAGAAAAATATGACCTGTGGCCCCTATATTACATTTTCATATTTTTGAGTGTAAAAAGGGTTTCCAGCTTTCATTTCATTGATATTTAAATTTGATGAGCCCATACATTTCGTGACAACTTTAATTAGTATATTTGGGCTCGTCAAGATGCTAGAATGTGGTGAGAGAGAGCCCAAGAGAAATGTCAGTCAGAGGATATGGGCCAACTTCGAGACTGAGTTCTTCGAAGAATATTTTCACATGCGAGTAACCAACAAGCATTACGATAAATTTACGGAGTTCAGACAAGGAGACTTACCCGTGGATGAAGCAGTGAAGAAGTTAAATCGGTTAACTCGTCTGTGCCCAGAGTTAGTTAGCACTGAAAAAGAGAGAGTCAGGCTGATGTTGAAGATGTTAAGGCCTGAGATAACGTTAAACGTGGCCAGCGGTGTTAGTAGACCATAAACCTCAGAAGCACTGATAAGTAGTGCCTTAATCACTAAGCACTACTTAAATAGTACAATGGCCACCAGTATGATATAGAAGTAAGTACCCCTCGCCTGCAGTATAAGTAGCTTCGTTCGTATGCATAATCGTCTTAGTTCTATCTATTTGTAAGTTTAAGCTCATATATGTGGTTTAACTCTCTCTACCGACTTTCAAGGCACCACTAGATGGGCTGGACGTGCTTCCCCCTTTAGTTTGGGGTTTAGATATACCGTCGAGTGCCTAGGGAGTGTCCTTAAAAGAAAAGGGGAGTTTTAGGCACCTATGTATAGAGTAATTCTCGCTACAGACTTTAAGGGCACCACTAGATGGGCTAGACGTGCTTCCCCCTTTAGTTTGGGGTTTAAACGCACCGTCGAGTGCCTAGGGAGTGTTCTTAAAGGAAAAGGGAAGTTTTGAGCCCACCAGGGTGCTCGAGAAAATGTTAAGAAGCTCTAATATGAGTTTTAGCATGTTTATGAAATTAGCTACCCTTGCTTAATATTTATGGACCCTAGTCGGCCATTGGGTGGGCTCCTAGATCGCCCCTAGGCTCTAGATCGCCTAGTAAATGCAAGGTTGAAGAAAAGAATATGATTTAGTCCATGTGCTTAGTATGATGAGTATGTCATGATATCCTAGTCTATTCAAAGTATTAGGAAGAACATGACGAACATATGAGAGTAGTGTTGAAGACGCTACAACAGCAGAAGTTATATACCAAGTTTTCAAAGTGTAAATTTTGGCTTGACCGAGTGGCTTTCCTAGGCCACATCATGTTCAAGGAAGTAATCATGGTAGACCCCGCAAAGATTGAAGTAGTTAGTAATTGGGATCGACCAAAGAATGTTAGTGAGATCAGGAGCTTTCTGGGTTTAGCAGGGTAGTATAGAAGATTCGTGGAGGACTTCTCCAAGATAACTTCTCCACTAACCGCCCTTACCAGAAAGAATAAGAAGTACGAATGGGCTGAAGATTATGGGTGGATTTTTATTGAGTTGAAGAAGAGATTGATGAGTGCTCCCATTCTTACAGTCCCAGAAAGTGATAGAAGTTTTGACATATATAGTGATGCCTCAAAGTGGGGACTAGGAGCTGTACTCATGCAAGAAGGCAAGGTCATTGCTTATGCCTCCCGACAACTCAAGGATTAAGAAAAGAACTACCCTACTCATGATCTTGAGTTAGCCGCCGTATTCTTCGCCCTCAAAATGTGGAGGCATTACCTATACAGAGTCCAGTGTAGGATTTACACAGATCACCAGAGTCTGAGGTATTTCTTCACTCAGAATGATCTGAATTTGAGACAACGAAGGTGGCTGAAGTTAGTTAAAGATTATGACTGTGAAATTCTCTACCACCCAGGAAAAGCGAATAGAGTGGTAGATGCGTTGAGTAGGAAGACTTGCGCAACTTTGATGTCCCTGTCATCACTGTCACCACCACTGCAGAAAGAGATAGTAGATTATGGAGTGGAGATCATAGATGGGCAACTCTCAGTATTGACACTAGAGTCAACTTTGCTTGAGAATATACAGAAAAAGCAAGAGAAAGATTCTGGTATTCAAAAGATCAAGCAAGAGTTGCAAGAGGGAGAAAGTACAGAGTTTAGAGTATCTGATAGTGGGATACTCTATTATGAAGACCGTCTATGTGTCCCTAGCAGTGAGGAGCTAAGAAAGAAGATTCTTAAGGAAGCCCATAGAACTCCGTACTCTATACATCCTGGTTCTACCAAAATGTACCAGGATTTGAAAAGAAGATTTTGGTGGTCCGGAATGAAAAGAGATGTAGCTAAGTATGTCAGTACCTGCCTGACGTGCCAAAGAGTGAAAGCAGAACATCAGAGGCCAGGAGGAGTCCTACAGCCTATACAGATTCCAGAGTGGAAATGGGAAGACATAGCCATGGACTTCATTGTGGGTCTACCCAAGACAACAAATGACTATGATGCTATCTGGGTAATTGTAGACAGATTGACCAGGTCTGCCCATTTCATGGCAATCAAAGTGTCCTACTCCATAGAAAGACTAGCCCAGTTATATGTTCAGGAAGTGATCCGACTGTATGGAGTTCCGAAGACCATTATCTCTGACAGAGATGGTCGTTTCACTTCGCATTTTTGGAAATGTGTACAGACAACACTTGGCACCAAACTGAAGTTTAGCACAGCTTTCCATCCTCAGCCTGATGGGCAGACAGAAAGTGTAAATCATGTTTTAGAAGATATGCTCAGAGCTTGAGCATTGGATTTCAAGGGCAGTTGGTACAAGTACTTATGTTTAGCTGAGTTCGCCTATAATAACAGTTACCAAGCTACTATTGGTATAGCGCCTTATGAAGCTCTTTATGGTAGGAGGTGTCGATCACCTATCTGTTGGTATGAAGGTAGTGAGAAGAGAGAAATGAGATTTCAGACTGATCTTATTGAGGATACCATAGAAGCTATGAAGAGCATCTGCCAGAGAATAGAAACCGCTCAGAGTAGGCAGAAGAGTTATCCGATGGGCGGCGTAGACCACTAGAGTTCGAAGTTGGGGATACAGTTTTCCTCAAAGCAGCCCCCATGAAAGGAGTAATGAGATTTTGCAAAAAAAGGTAAGTTAAGTCCTCGTTACATGGACCCTACCTAGTAACGAAAAGAGTTGGCAAGATAGTTTATGAGTTAGAGCTACCTCCAGAGATGTTAGCTATTCACAATGTGTTCCATGTCTCAATGCTAAAGAAACATGTTCCCGGTGCCAACCAAGTGATTGAGTCACAGACGGTACAAGTTCAAGAAGATCTTAGTTATGAAAGTCGACCTATTCAGATAATAGATCGAGCAGTCAAGAAACTGAGAAACAAAGAGATACCCTTAGTGAAGGTTCTGTGGCTAAACCAGAAGCATGAAGAGGCAACTTGGGAAACAGAAGATAGCATGAGGCAAAAGTATCCAGAATTATTCTAAGTTCGAGGATGAACTTTCCATAAGGTAGAGAGGATTGTAACACTCAAATTTTTCAGGATTTTTTCAAAATAAACAAAAAGAAATTAAAAATTTCTTATAAAAGGGTCAGAGTAAGGACTCGAAGCCGTGACCTAAGAAAAGAGTTGGTTATGAGTTTCCAACTGAGCTACTTATCAACTTGTTGAAATATAGAGTCAATATTAGATGAGTAATTGTAAGCATCTTTTATGAGTGATGCTTCAACTTCCACTAGTATATATAGGAATAGAAGAAGAGAAAACCAAGAGTTTCTCATTCCTCTTCTTCTTCCTTGCCGAAAACAAGAAGAGAATAAGGGTTTCTCCACTTCTTTTCTTCCGCTCAAGATCCAGATCGTGCGAAGGAAGTGGACGAGGAGTACTACGCTAGATCCTACGTCGGTATAGTGAGTTCTAAGCGTAAGGATGTAAGTAGATCTCTCACCTGCAGTAAAAGTAGTTCTCTAATGAGTTTTAAACATGATTTTCAAGTCTTTTGTATGATGTGATCCTAGTATAGCAAGACCAAGGTCTTGATTTGCCCAAACGCGAGGTTTTGGGATTTTGGCACGCAAGGTGTTAGATGGAATGTATGGGGTGAAAACCAAGGTCTTGAATGGCCCAAAAGCAAGTTTTGGGATCATGGCACGCAAGGTGCCTTGAGGAGTACAAGACCAAGGCTTTAAGAAGTCCCAAAAGCAAGTTTTGGGAACCCTACTTCCTATGTGCAAGATATGTGTTAAGTTAAGCAAGTTATGTATAAGCATGAGTACAAGTTAAATATATTACTTTCTAAGTGGCATGTACCGGGCACAAGGCCCAGGGCACAAGGCTCTTAAAACTAGGCAAGCTAGTAGACGCTCTATTAGGGTTCGGTGGCTCGCTATCCCGAAACCTATTAGGGATGCGCGCATTGGTACTATGCCGGGTCCAAGAAGGATGTTTATGATTTTAAAGTATATGAAGTATAAGATAAGTTTCAAGTTTTTCCATGACAAGTATTTATTTCAATCAAAGTTTCGGTCTAATGCAAGCAATTTGTTGCAATGCATTCATGGACATTTTTCATGTTAAAGAACGACATTTTCAATTATGAGCATGTTTCAAAGTAAGCATATGCATGTTCATATCGAATGCATGTTTTGTAAGTTAGATATCTACTTACTAAGCAAATTGATTATAGTTGCATCCTTTTATTGCAGATAAAGGTAAAGAAAAGATATAGGACAAGGAGGCTACGGGATGGATGATTCATGTCAGTGGCGGCGGAACCGTGGAGTAGGATCCTTTTGGATGAGTTTTGTTTAGCGTTTAAAACTCTAAACAATAGAACTTTATGAGTATTTTCTTTTGAGTTTATGTTAGTAGTTTACTTCCGCAAAGACTTTAAGATTGAGTAGTTAATTTCGAGTTTGAAATGCATGCAAATGGAGTATGATTATGGTTATTATGTTTGTGAGTCTATAATCTTGTTGTGTAATTGAAGTAGAATGTATATATATACTTGAACGATGTTTCTGAAACCTGGAAACTGCAGTTCCAGACGTATCAGTCGACTGATGCAGGTATCAGTCTACTGGTCGAGGGAACAGAAATATTCGAGCGAGTGAATCCCAGGTGCAGTCAACTGCACCAGTCGACTGACAGGATATCAGTCGGCTGGTGCCAGTGTAAAACAAAAAGTGTTGTAGAGCTGATGGTTAGTGCTTCAGTCTTGCAATTAAGAGGTTTAGCGTCTAATCCTGGCAAAGCCAATAAAATTAAAGTTTTTTTAGTTTGGCTGGCCCAGCAGTAAAGCCAACGTAACGACCCTATAAGGTCAAAGTTAGCATGAGAGGGTCGTTACACAATGAGTAAAGGCCTATATTTTATGTGCTTTGATATTTGTAATTGCACACTACACCACTACTCTATACTAAATATTATCTGCCCTCGGGGCTATGGTGCAGCGGTAGGGTAACTAGTCGTTAATCCAAGCATTCGCAGTTCGATCCCCTACAACGTATTTTGCAGGAATTTTTCCTCCAAATGGGGCGCGAACCCTGGGACGCTGGGCTTCTAGACTGCCCACCGCGAGCGCTTCCCGATTTACCCTGGTGACCGGTGAAAAACTTCCGTGAGGCCGGACTGGTCACCCCAGGTTCAATTTGTCTGCTACCTGGTTCATCATTTTTTTATACTAAATATTATCCACTTTCTGATTTATCTGGTGATCGAAAAATTTTTATGGGGTTGAATTGATCGTCCGAGATTCGACGTTACCTAACCTCATTAATCGTTATACTAAATATTATCTTTACCGACTAATATATTTCAGCTTTCAATATATAAGACAATGTTTATTAAGAATCTGATCGAATGTTCTAAATCACATATATGATGATGATGATAGGAAAAACTTAATAAAACATGTTGACATTGTGTGACTAGGTGTTTTGATTTAATGTTCTTAGACATTAAGAATGGTATTTATGGGTCTCTATAAAACATTATTAAAAAATATCCTACAATTTAACAATAAAACCTCTGATCTCATACATTTTATGGATGAAAGTTTGTTAATTTGGTTTCGATTATGATTCAACAGGAACAGGATCAGGCAGTTAAACACCAACCAGATAGTGATAGTGACCTTTAAATTTTCCCAAACCATTCAATTAATATGTTAACTAGGGTAGGCATGCCTAGATCTTAGAATAGGTTAATATACAATCTTATCATATATTTTTTTTTGTAATACAACTTGCTATTCTCTAGGAACTGAGTTTCAGACGTAGGAAAATAATAATTCAAGTTGAGGAGAAGAGATAAACATAAATTCACTAGTTAAGTATCTAGTTGCAAATGATGATGCAGGAGAAAGATCTTCTCTTATCACAACAAAATCTCCATAAATGAAATAGGAACTGAGAACTACTACGGTTTCCTTTGTTGACGACAATGCTTAGTTTGTTCTTATCTGATCTTATGTGTGTGTCAGCTGCTAAAGAAAGGATAGCAGGCCTGACCTCAAGATGGTTATATATGGTAGGAGTAATGATAGGGAGAATGAATTTGGGAGAGTGAATGGGAGAGTAAATGACGTGACAGTTACTGTATACACGTCCGATTGCCGATCGGACACCACCGGCGGCCTCTGATCACCGTCCCGAATCAAATTATGTCCTAAGAAGATCGGTGAACTCATCGGGAATCGCCGCAATTATGATCTCGTCGCATTCACCGTCAATCCGGCGAGATCTCAATTACCGGCGACCCTGCCAGGTTCACCATCTTCTTAGGATATAGTTTGATTCGGGACGACAATCAGAGGTCATCAGTGGTGTCCGATCGGCGATCGAACATGTACACATTAGCTACACGTCATTCAATCTCCCAAATTCACTCTCCCAATCATTACTCATATGGTAATAACAATGAACTTCAACTTGCAACTCGATGAGACGATTATGTCAGAAATTCTGATTGCATTCATTGTATGGGGGTGTTGTCTGGGTAAATTGTCGGGAGGATGCAAATTGATATAATTTTGTTGAGGCTAGTGTTGGATACTATCTCCGTAAAACGATATTGCTCCACTGCAGGTGCTCACAGATAGCAGCAATTTGTTTCTCAAGATACAACGACGATATATCGAAATAGCAACACTATAAATTTCGAGACTAGCGAATCTTCTCGTATGTAGACTTTTTGGGCTTTAGATGCACACGATGGGATGAATGCTAATGGCTTTGATGATTGAATGAATGAATGAATTCATCATCTAGAGGACTCTATTTATAAAAGGGAAGAGGTAAGGTACCCTTTGGTGAGTAGATATGACCTTTGGTTTAGGATTAATTTGGGTCGTTCGATCTGAAGGGTTGTAACCCCATAGATAACCCTTTGATCTCATCCATCAAATCTGAAAGGTTGTAACCTTTCAGATTTCCCGTTTAATCTCAGCCGTCAGATTTGATCTGATGCTTCAGATCAAATCTCTCTTCACCAACGGTCAGATCGTGACTCTTCATGATCAACGCTCCAGATCGCGTCACTTGAGATCCATCACCCATCTTCGATCCAACGGTTGCCATTTGTTTGCCCAGTCAGCAGTCCAGTCATTTCTCTCCTATTTGAGTGTTACGCAAGCACTGCGACGTCACATGCCACGTCGCCTGAGCGCCACATAGGCACTGCCACGTCACCTGAGCGCCACATAGGCACTGCCACGTCACCGATACATCACCCGAGTGTCACGTCACCTGGAGCATAAATTTAAGCTCCCCAATGCTTCTCATGACAATGCGTACGTGCAAAATGCAAAGTGCGCCAACAAAGCGCCCATTGCGCACGTGCGCAGGTGGCGAGCTCGCAGGTGCGAGCACCTGCTCGCCTGTGAGAAGAGACCACATATATTTCATTTTAATTCCATTAACATAGGAACACATATAAGGAAGTAAATTCCTCCTAAAATTTCAGATGTGGGACTAATCCTCATCTACTTCTTTTTATGTAAATTTTGGACTAACTCTAAATAATTAATTTCTCTTTAACCCATAATCGGTTTTGAGAAAATTAATAGTCTAAATTCATCTACGCGAAACATAGATTTCGTTTTTGAAGTCAATTCTGGGTTTCATCGATTGATTGCACAACGTTTTCCTTTGCAAAATCGTATTTGGTCTTAATTATTTTAAGCACCAAATATCTAATAATCTCCCACATGAATGGAAATTAATCCATGTATACATGCTGACACTTTATAAGAGTCAAATCGATAAGTCAATGCATCGGGAGAGGTATAGCTTGTGGCTTTGAACCTTCCGTAGTGGAATGCTATCGAGCATATTAGGCTGCGCAGCAAACGTGATGTCTTGAACTGCTCAGCTGTTTATGTATACTAAGATAATAGCACCCACACAGGGACTTATCTCACCTACTTTTGGTTCTCATGGTTGGTTCCATTTTGGCCATGGACACCATCTTGGATTCATGAGTGTTTCATTGAAGCGACCTGCCTTCACACTCATATAGGTGACGCTTCTATCAAGAGTATCCCACCATACTCCACCTTATAAAGGTATAGAAGTCATTAAAAACATAAGCTTAATCTCATTACAGTAGTAGGACAACACATATTCATCCTAGGACTGGGATAGAGATAATATATCTCGTGTGCTGTAACATAACTTCTGTAACTTCGTTGTCCCATTGAACCAAGATCTTGGGATCTCCAGTCAACAAGGATGAGTTACCGCTACAATCGTTTTAGTTGTAGATTTTTAATCTCATTCCTCTTGATGAGCAATATACTTGATCTCGATTTAACCCCTTCGTAAGAGGATATACCAAATTATCTTTAGACTTAACATATTCGATTGTAATCACTTCATTCAAGATCAACTGGCTAATGGTATTGTGTCTATGATGTATATGTCGTGGCTTACCATTATACATACTACTCTGTGCTCTTCCAATCGCCGATTGACTATCACAGTATATAAGTACGGCGGGCACAGGTTTCGTCCAGCTCGAAATATCTTCTAAGAAGTTTTGCAGCCATTCAGCTTCCTCAGCTGCATTGTCTAGTGCTATAAACTCGGATTCCATAGTTGACCGAGCAATGCACATTTACTTAGTGAACTTCCAAGATACCGCTCCCCACCGATCGTGAATACATAACCACTAGTAGATATGGAGTCTTTTGTATCTGATATCTAATAAGCATAATATTATCCCTCTAAGACAGCAGGATATCTTCCATAATGTAATCCGTAGTTCATAGTATATTTCAAATATCTAAAAACTTGCATCAATGCTTTCCAATGGGTGTCATTTGGATTACTCGTAAAACAACTAAGCTTGTTCACCGCACAGGCAATATCCGGACATGTGTAGTTTGTGAGATACATCAAGCTGCCTATTATCTGAGAATATTTCAATTGTGATATGGGCTCACCATGGTTTTTTACTAAGTGTTGATATTAAATATTGAAAATGTAAGGGGCTAAAAGCTTAAAGTTAACGGCCTTATTTAGAATATGGAAACTTAGAGGGCCTTTTTGCAAAAAACCCCCAACTTCTATTTAGGTTTCCTTTTTCTTCCTTTTTGCTCCCGAAAACCCTTTTTCCCCTTCGTCAGTTTGCACGATGCAACAACCGATGTCGCCTTCTTCCGCACGAAGCCTCGCCTCTTCGCTGTGCCCGCTGCCGACTATTCCTTTCTCCCTTGGTCTCGATCCCACACTCGATGCCGCCCTCTTCTTCACTCGATCGTGACATCAGCGGTTGCTGGAAACCAACCATCCCCGAGATCAGGCGACGTTCCTTCCGTTGCAAGGGTGGCCTCTTCCATTGCATCAGTCGAGGTTTGAAAAGGTTTGTTTGGCGTAGGGAGGGTGCTCCATTTGAGGTTGCGATTTCGGTGCGATCGGATCTGAGTAGGAGATTTGGGCTACAACCTTGGTAAGCTTTCATTTGGATTGTGTAGGCTCTGATCTTGTTTATTCCGATCGGTTATGCTCTCTGAAAGTGTTGCTGTGAGTTGTTAGAAGGTGATGAGTCTCCCTTTTGATCCGTTCTATTTTACTGAGGTTGCTTTGCTTAGGTTGCTATCATGAGAGGTACTTAGCATGGGTAGATTAGTGAGCATGCTCTGTTATGGGTTTTCTCGGCTATGAGATCTCAAGTTGGGTTGTATTGTAAGTGATTAGCTCTATGTTTTAGAATTGGAATTCACAGTGATGAGTTGGAGTTTAAGGCTGTGAGTTTCATTGCAACGTGATGTATATGTTCTGCTTGCCTTGGTATTATTTCTTTGAGCAGGTGATTCATGGTTTTGGGATGTTGGTACTGTAATTGGGGTGAGGTTGTCGTGGAGCTCCTTTTGAGTAAATCCTTGGTTTGTATTTCATTTCCGAGAGCTAACTGAGTTAATGGAATGCATGGCTAAAGAGTGATTAATGGAAGTTACAGTGGGAAAATTTAAGTTGTTGGGTTGGTATAGTTGGTTGTCATGTTAGCCTCATTAGGGATTTATTTAAATATATGCTATAATTAGGGTGAATCTTAATCATGTTAGTATTTTATTTAGCTAATTTATTAATTTATAAATAGCTAAATTTATGTCCTTGATACAAGACCTTGAGTTGGACCCGCACGGTTGATCGTGAAGAGGTTAATTCAGACACGTTCTACAAATAAAGGCAGGTACTTCTCCATTGTACTCGTGTAGTTCGTTTATCTTAATGCATGACTTATTATATCTTTATAGGTCTGCTTGACTTTGATTTTGTTGTTGTTATTTTATGTCGTCGTTGATACCTTTCTTCGTTGATCTTCGAGTATTCAAAATTCCATATCCGTACAGTCTTCCGTTGTATTCCTATTCTATAAAGTACCGCTTGTACGCGAGTACTTAGAGGTTCATTATACACAAGTAGGTTTATTTGGCATTAGAAATATCCTACCTAGTAGTATAGATGCATAACCATGGGTTTTTGATACTTGGTTGATTATATTGTGGCATCGTCGATGCTTGTTGGATTTGTTGTTGATATTGGTTGGATTTATTTGCATCGTTGTTTTTCGGTTGTTCGTGCATCTTATACCATGCACCATATCTACACATTGCATACTGACGACTATTGAATTTCATTTGGTTAAGTCGTCGTTAGTCATTTAGTTGCTCAGTTCACTCAACCACTTGTTGTCGTGGTAGTTGCTAGAGTACGAGCAACTATCCTGTTATGTCATAAATGTTGGAGTTGTAGGCAAACAGTACACCATCACCGTTATTTTAGTGGGATATTAGAGCTGTTGATAGCTTCCCCCTTATTTCCGGGGTTTGGAGCAGTTGGCTCCCCAGCATTAGAGCTGTTGATAGCTCCCCCTTATTTCCGGGGTTTGGAGCAGTTGGCTCCCCAGCATTAGAGTTGTTGATAGCTCCCCCTTAATAGCTCCACCTTTATTTCGGGGTTTGGAGCAGTTGGCTCCCCAGCATCATATCCACTCAACCACGTGTATTAGTGGTAATGGATGCATTTTCTTGTGGTTGTTGCATTTATATGAGCTATGTTTACTGCATTTGGTTGACATGCATATATATATATATATATATATATTGGTTTTATGGTTGTTGCATTATTTTATACATGCTTAGTTGTTATTCGATTTTATACCATGTTGTTTTACAGATGTTTTAGAGGTTTCTGAATAAATAAGTGGAGGAATATTCCTTCGCATATTAGTAAGGTGAGCACCCTTGTCGACCGAGTCTCACTTAAAGAGGTAATTATTATAAACTATGATCTATGTTTTTTTTAAATAGGTACATATATATAAAATCGCATCATGAGTTTAAGGCCCCAATCTGCGCATCAAGTACAGGACTTCCAATACAACCATCATCAACCCAAACCACATCATATCCCCTTTCTATTGGGCGAAAATCTCTCTTCCCACCCCTCTACTGGCCCCTACATATGGCCTACAATGTTCCTACAACATCACACCACCAAGTAGGGGCTACATTTCCCAAGATTTACAAGAACATTACATGATACAACAACAAAACAGTAGCGGACAGCATGAAAACAGCTTCACAATCAGCATCAAAATAGTAGCAAATAGCAGTAATTCGCAGCAGCCAACCGCCAATATAATAGCAGCAACTCGGACCTCAAATAGCACCAAAAAGTAGCAAGGAGCAGATCAAATAGCGACCAATAACAGTAACAGATAGCAGCCACTTTTACACTAAACAGCGGCTAAAACCGACCCAATTCATCCTGCGCTAGTTTATCCCATGTTGCATACTATCTTGGTGAGAGATCCACAAAGCGATGAACATGAATTTGTACCTTACGATATGTTCCATCCACATTTGTAGGCACTCCTTCGAACTTGCATTTGTTCCGAGAGGCCCATATATAGTAGATTGTACTTGAGATGCCAAGAAATCTAGCTTTTGTTCTCCGGTTCTTACCTTTGCATCTTTGTCGCACTCCATTGAGTAGTTCCTCTATTGTTTGGAAGTCAAATCTGATTTGAAGCCAATTTTTAACCTTGTTCCATAGAGCATGAGCAAAGGGGCACTTGAAAAATAGATGATCCATTGATTCCTCCTCTTGGCAACATACCGGGCATTGCTTGTTTGGTTCAAACTCCATTCTATCCGCTGTCCGAATCTTCCTTTGTGCAAGTAACCATGATATAAACTGATGCTTTGGCATAATTTTAGTCCTCCATAGAGTTGCCACCCATGGGGGCCTTACGGTAGCACACCTAAAGAATCCATATGCATTGCTAATTCCTTTCTTTTCCATGGCGAACCACTCTATTAGCTTCATATTTGCCTCTCCTATTCCATTCACCGCTCCTTTGATTTTATCCCTGATTTCAACCAATCTCTTCATTAGCGGTGAATCCAAAGGTTTTGTCTCCCAAAGCCAAAAATCAGCCCCCTTGATGTAATGGTGATGCACCCACTTGATCCATAAGGAGTCCACCCTTGATTGAATTTTCCATAGCACCTTGGCAAGCAATGCCTCATTCCATGCGCAAAGATCTCTAAGGCCATATCCACCATTTTCTTTTAGCAAGAAAATAGTGTCCCAAGATATTGGTGTTGGGACCGGGTGCATGTTGACAAGGATACGGGTTCGTAAATTTTAAAATATTTACGTGCAGCGGAAGAATTAGCATAAATAATTTCTCAAATTATTTTAACCACGTATCTAGCATGCGACCTTATGATGTGTGGATATGATCATAAATTAAAATTTTGCGAAGAAGTAAACTAATTTACTTAGTACCTCGCGTAACTCGAAGTAAGGGATGAGATCCAACCGTAGCGTCCCTTGGAAGCTCAGCCTCTATTCGCGTCCACGCCGAGTTCTCTTCGGGATGACTTCGCAAAGCCACGAGTTTTGTGTCGACGAGAACTACTAGATTCTCCAAAGAGAGAAAGATGGAAACTAACCACCAAGTAACGGAATCAAAATTCCGGGAAGGAAGGAGTTGCGACCCGCTTCTTCTTCTTCTTCTTTGGCACCTTCTTGGTGGATGTAGCTCACGCCAACCCTAGGAGGTGAAGGTGCGCCGGCCCTAGGAGGAGTGGGCGCCGACCCTAGGATGTAGAGTGGGCGCCGGCCCTAGGAGGAGGAGAGAAGGAGAGGGAGAGAATAAGAGAGAGCTACTAAATCTCTTGATAACTCAATTGTTGGAATTCAAGGCTTGCCTTTGGTTCCTTTATATAGTAGCCTCTCTATTGCTAAGTCTCCCTTTTAACGGAATTAACGGAATAAATTTTCATAAGAAATTTATCTTATAAATTTTCATAAGAAATTTATTTTATAAATTTTCTTATGAATTAATCCGTTATGCCTAGTTTTATTATAACTAACTTTATAATAAAACAAATAATCTCTCCTTTTAATTATGGAATAAAATTTGAATAAATTTTTCATATCATGGAAAAATCAATTCATAATTGATTTTATAATTAAATTTAAACCAATTCATGGTTCATTTTAATTTCCATAAAAAGAATAAATTTCTACAATTTTCTTTATATAAATCTCTTTATATAAATTAATTTATTTATCCATAATTTTTATAAAGCAAATCGCACTTAATTTATTTTATAATTTAAACCAAATAAATTGGTTTCCCTCCTTGTTGTGGCTGGCCAAACCAAAGAGGGTGGGCACCCTCTTTAGCCGGCCACACCAAGCCTACTCCCTCGCGAATTAAACTCATTTAATTCGCCCAATAAGCCTTCAAAAGACCTAGCCATTTTAAGCTTCCGTTGCGCCTCTGATTAATTCAGATTTGACTTATTTCTCTTGATCGGAAAATCTAATTTTCAACTCGTTTTAAATCCCTCGGATTACTCGTAGTGCGTGTGACTAAATAGGCTTTCGATTTATGTTGGCCGTCTATAATTAACCAATTATAGAACGATCATGAGTGGCACCTAGTAGTACATCATGACCCCCAATTAATCGAAAGATCAACGGTTGACCTCAGAAATAATTCTGAAACCCTTCAGCAGCTCGAATGAATCGTGTCTCATTCCCTTCACCATCTTATACCCACTTGGTTCAGGACACGGTCTATGTATGTCAGTCCCCACTAGGCTGACTATGTCACACCTAGCCCAAGTAGCGTTCTCTCATCCTTTGGATTTCTAATTACTCTCATGTATTCAAGAGACTCATACTCTAAACATGACGTGCTCTGGCCAGAGGCTTTGAGTAACAATCCGACGATAGGCCTTGGGTATACATCTCCTCGCAAGGAGTGGTGAATCCTTTGTAGGTTGTTCAAATATTTTCAGGCACTTCGGCTTATACCCAACCATCCTGGGTCCACACCTCCTTGGAGATGCTTGCTTAAGATGTTAAAGTATAAGTCTCCATGACCAAGATGACTTGAACACCGCAAGTCAATGGAACATCGCACTTAAGCTGCGGTAAGAACTTCACTGACATGTCTATGTATAGACTACCATGTGAAGTTTTACAGCCAGTCACTCCAATGAACTAGTTCCCTTAACTAGCATCCATGTTTATCTCCGGGCATCCCAATGTCACCAGCCAGTGAGAATCAGCTGATTAGAGAATAACTCATGCTAGTCTCAACAAAATTGATAGTGTCCGTATTTATCAATTCATCGACTAGGGATATTTTCAATACTTCACAATTGCAAATGTAGAGATAATCACTAGTTGTGATTCCATCACAAATTCTCTCATTCTGTGAATTGTATTGCGGACATTCAGTAAATGAGTTTAAGATCTCAATCAAATACACAAATATGTATACTCAAATAGTGAATTTTCATTTATTAAAATAAATGATTACAATCATAAGGCGATTGCCTTAGGACACTTCTCTCATATTACTAACAAACTCCCACTTGGCCTAATGCCAATCGCTATGGTATCCAATACCATAGGCTCTAACATGACCCTCAAACTTGCTCTGAGGCAAGGCCTTAGTTAAAGGATCCGCTAAATTCCTTTCAGTGGAAATTTTCTCAATTTGTATGTCATTCCTACTTATAATCTCTCTGATTAGATGATAGCGGCGAAGCACATGTTTGGATCATTGATGAGACCTTGGTTCCTTTGCTTGTGCAATAGCTCCATTGTTGTCGCAATAAACCGGTATTGCTTCATCAATGGTTGGAACCACACCAAGTTCTGAGACGAACTTCTTGATCCAGACTGCTTCCGTGGTAGAATCCGCTACGGTGTCTTGTTTGGAACTCTTCCAACTTATTGTGCTTCCATTCAAAGTAAATACGTATCCAGACTGAGATTTGGAATCATCCTTATCTGTCTGGAAACCGGCATCTGTATACCCACGTATCACCATATCTCCTTCTCCATATATTAGGAACACATCCTTAGTCATTCTTAAGTACTTAAGGATTGTCTTGACAGTCGCCCAATGATCCATTCCTGAATCAGACTGGTATCTGCTCGTGACACTCAGAGCATACGATACATCGGGCCTAGTACATAACATAGCATACATGATAGATCCTATCGCGGATGCATAAGGAATCTTATTCATGCAAATCCTCTCGTCTTCTGTGCACGGACACATAGACTTTGAAAGGTTGATCCCATGCCTGATGGGAAGGTAACCTTTCTTGGATTCCATCATGCTAAACCTTTTTAGAACTCGGTCTATATATGTAGACTGCGAAAGACCAAGCAACCGTTTTGATCTATCTCTATATATTCTAATCCCAAGGATATAGGTTGCTTCTCCCAGGTCTTTCATGGAGAAAGTTTTGGACAACCAAATTTTAACTGTTTGTAAGACTGATATATCGTTTCCTATAAGTAATATGTCATCAACATATAACACTAGGAATACGACTGCACTCCCACTAACCTTCTTGTACACACAAAGTTCGTCAGGATTTTGTGAGAAATCAAACTCTTTGATTGTCTCATCAAAACTGATGTTCCAGCTCCTGGATGCTTGCTTCAGAACATATATGGATCGTCGAAGCTTGCATATTTTAGTTTTATCAACCGATGTGAAACCTTCAGGTTGTATCATGTATACATCCTCAAGCAGGTTTCCATTAAGGAAAGTTGTTTTCACATCCATTTGCCATATCTCATAATCATAATGAGCTGCTATGGCTAGGAGCATCCGAATGGAGTTATACATAGCTACTGGCGAATAGGTTTCGTCATAATCAATTCCTTGTTTCTGACGATATCCTTTTGCCACTAATCTAGCCTTAAAGATAACGACATTACCTTCCATGTCGGTTTTCTTCTTGAAAACCCACTTGCACCCTATGGGTTTAATCCCTTCAGGTGGGTTAACCAAGTCCCATACTTGGTTTTCGTACATGGAATCCATTTCCGACTTCATGGCTTCAAGCCATTTGTCCCTTTCGGAACATTTCAGAACATCTTCATAACTGATAGGTTCGTCATCGCTTATGAGTAACACGTCTTATGATTCACTTATGAGAAATCCGTATCTCTCTGGAATATTGCGTGTCCTATCAGACCTACGAAGAGGTGGTGTTGTTTTAGGTTCAACTGATAGCTCATCATTATGAGTTATTGGTTGTGGATCTAGGCTAGGTGTCTCTGTGATGTCTATTGGAGTTTCTTGAATTTCATCAAGTTCAATGTCACTCCCACTGTTTTCATGTAAAAGAAATTCTTTTTCTAGAAATACAGCATGCCTTGAAACAAACACCTTTTGTTCCAAGGGATGATAGAATTGGTAGCCCTTCGTTTCCTTAGGGTATCCAATAAATAGACATTTATCAGACTTAGCATCCAATTTATCTGACACAGTCCGCTTCACATAAGCAGGACAACCCCATATCTTAAGGTGAGTTAAGTGGGGTTTCTTACTATTCCATGTCTCATATGGAGTAGTAGAGAATACCTTGGTCGGGACTCTGTTTAGTACGTAAACAGTTGTCTTAAGTGCATAGCCCCAAAAGGATTTTAGAAGAGTTGCATGATTCATCATAGACCTAACCATGTCCATCAAGGTTCGGTTGCGCCTCTCATATACACCATTATGCTGTGGTGTATATGGCGGAGTCCATTGGGACAATATCCCATTGTCCCTAAGATAATCTTGAAACTCTTGACTCAAGTATTCACCACCCCGATCGGATCGAAGTATCTTAATACTTTTGCCAAGCTGTTTCTCTACTTCATTTCTGAACTCTTTGAATTTCTCAAAGGCTTCAGATTTGTGTTTCATCAAGAACACGTACCCGAATCGTGAGTGATCATCGATAAAGGTGATGAAGTAGCTATAGCCTCCTTGTGCAAGAGATGACATTGGTCCACATACATCAGTATGTATTAGACCAAGCAATTCTCCCACTGGATTACCTTTTCCGGAAAAGGATAATTTGGTCATCTTGCCGTTTAAGCATGATTCGCATATATCAAATGAACCGGGGTCAAATGATTCCAAAATTCCACATCGGTGTAATTCGGTCATGAGTTTCTTACTTACATGGCCAAGACGACAATGTCAAGTGTAGGAGTCTATTCGATTATCTATTCGAGCACGTTTGTTGCTATCTTCGATATTGAAAACGTCACCGGATAAATCTAACGTGTAGATACCATTGCACAAAGTTCCATTCCCATAATGAACGTCATTTAAAGTTATGTAACAACAATTATTACTAAAAGTTAAATGATAACCCTTTTCATTTAATCATGAAATAGATACAATGTTCTTTATTAACGAAGGAACAAAATAACAATTATCCAATTCTAAGATACGTCCAGTAGGGAGCTTTAGCAAATATGTTCCGATGGCAACAGCAGCAATCTTTGCTCCATTTCCAACTCGCAAATTCGCTTCTCCCTTGACGAGTCTTCTTCTATTTCTTAGCCCTTGTATGTCATTACATATATGTGAGCTACACCCAGTATCAAGTACCCAGGTATTTGAGGAAATAGAGTGACATTCAATAATGAAGATACCTGAAGAGGATGGGGCATCAGATGCCTTCTTCTTCAAGGACTCAAGATAAACCTTGCAGTTTCTTCGCCAGTGACCCTCCTTGCCACAGTGATGGCAAGTGCCTTTTGGTTTCTTTTCAGTCTTTTTGGCCTTTTTCTTCATTCCCTTATTCTGTTCTTTGGCCTTCCTCTTAGAACCTTTCTTCGAGGAATCAACTAACAGTACTGTCTTCTGATCCTGCTTTACAGAAGGCTCTACAGTCTTCAGCAGGTTGAGCAACTCAGGAATAGTAGTCTCCAGCTTGTTCATCCGATAGTTCATCACAAATTGTGAATAACTTTTGGGCAAACAATGCAGAATTAAGTCAATACTTAGTTCATGATCCATTGCAAAACCGAATGTGTTCAGTCGCTCAATGTACCCCAACATCTTTAACACAAACTGTGAGGCAGAAGTGCCTTCCTGCATCCTAGAGGTGAAGAGGAGTCTGGAGACTTCGAACCTTTCGGATCTCGCCTGCTCTTCGAACAACTCATGAAGATGGAAGATGATGGTATAAGCATCCATATGCTCATGCTGCTTTTGCAGCTCAGGTACCATAGAGGCTAGCAAGATGCAACTCGCAAGTTCAGAATCGGTCACATGTTTCTGATAGGCCACTAACTGGTCTGGTGTTGCACCCTCTGGAGGACGGTTGGGAAGTTGATCTTCAAGGACATAAGCAAGCTTCTCTGCCTTGAGGACTATCCTCAGGTTTTGAAGCCAGTCCATGAAGTTTGGTCCAGTTAGTTTATTGGTGTCCAAAATGGAACGCAAATTCAAAGAAGACATGATCGAGTGATTAACCTAGAAATACAAATTGAGCTTATGTGAGAAGATGGTAAAGAATGTATCAACATACATTAATAAAATCCTATTAATTTTCAAATTGAATAACCCTTTTTATCAATTCGGGAGATCGTAGAAACATCTCCAAATAGGTTGATATCCAACCATAGATAAGAACAACCATGGCTGCGGCCATCAAGTTATTCTTAGCTATGAAGGTAGGTAATTATACCGATTACATATCACATATATGTAACTATTACTTTATGCTATCAACTAATTGAATGTTTGCATAAATCATTGGGTTGTTAACTCATTAACAAGTATGCAACATTATACATAGCACCCAACTGCACCTCTCTTTACATCGACCTTGGCTGTGGCACAACAAATCGATGCTCCAAGCTTAAGGCTGACCCATTAATCAAGAAATAGTTTTAATAAGGTTGGAGCTCATTCAACCGTTTAGTCAGGCTTGGATGTGTCCAACAAATAAAACTAAGGATTGACCTCTGACTCCAACTATATTATTCATAAACTAATTCCATGGTTTGAACATGTTGAGGTTCAAGCCGGGCATGGATGTGTCCATCAACCCAAACGAGAAACAAAACTCCGATTCTAACCATATTAATGGAAGGTTTTGGCCTTAATATTTTGTAAGGGGTTTTGGGTCTCATCCTTTCTTTTCTAAGCACATTCATGACATAGAATTATGTCATGACTAACGATTTCCTTAATAAAGTATGTATGTGACTCAATTTATCAAGTCTCATTAATTGAATTTTGGAGCCGGATTTCCTAATTCCAATTTCATACTTTATTCAAGGAATTGTTTTGGGAAACAATTTCCTAAATTGTCATAATCAATTTCGGAAATAATATGTTTAAGACTTTGATTTCTCTAAATCAAATCTTATTAAATTAAGAGACAATTCCCTTAATTCAACTACATATTATTTTTATGAAAATCTCTTTTAAGAAAACTCTATAGGAAATCATTTTCCTAATTAATTTTGGAGACAACAATATGTAAGAGCATCACCACTTAAATCAAATTTTCAAGATTTGATCACTTATTTTATTCATGGATTAATTAATTACAACAAATTGTTTTCTAAGGGTGGCTCCCCGAGGCTCAGATACCCAAAGAAAAGAAATTTGTCATAAATCCAATTTGGTCCGCTTCCCGAGGCATAACCAAATTAAACATGACAATTTTATTCAAAATGGGAAATTAAATTACAACAACTAACTTTAAATTGGATGGCTCTCCGAGGCTCAATCCAAAATAAAGAATTTTGTTAATAATTTAAAACCAATTCGAATTTAATTGTCAATTAATGATCCATAAATTTGTCTAGACTTTCTTGAAAGAAAGTGCCCAAAATTGCGAGATTTCATAATAGGTTTTCAGAATAATTGTAAGTTTCTGGTACAAAGAAAACTTACATATTTCCAAAATTGGAAAATTTCCAAAATAAGAAATTTCCAAAATTGGAAAGTTTCCAAAAATGGGAAGTTTTCACAATTATCATAAAATTTCAGAAACTAGGATATTTCAAAAGTTTGCGAAATTTCATGAGGATTTCCAAACTTTGAAATTCCTAAATCTAAAATTTATCATAATTGGAAAGATTCCATAATTGGAAAATTTTCCAAAATTGAGATCATGACAAAGTTTTCCACAAAACAATTATATGATTATGTCGAACACTAACCGGCTCTGATACCACTGTTGGGACCGGGTGCATGTTGACAAGGATACGGGTTCGTAAATTTTAAAATATTTACGTGCAGCGGAAGAATTAGCATAAATAATTTCTCAAATTATTTTAACCACGTATCTAGCATGCGACCTTATGATGTGTGGACATGATCATAAATTAAAATTTTGCGAAGAAGTAAACTAATTTACTTAGTACCTCGCGTAACTCGAAGTAAGGGACGAGATCCAACCGTAGCGTCCCGTGGAAGCTCCGCCTCTATTCGCGTCCACGCCGAGTTCTCTTCGGGATGACTTTGCAAAGCCACGAGTTTTGTGTCGACGAGAACTACTAGATTCTCCAAAGACACAACTAGAAAAACAAGAGAGAAAGATGGAAACTAACCACCAAGTAACGGAATCATGTCTTATGAATGATGAAGCATGTAAAGTATTTTACTTTATGAATGGGGCTTGTACCAGACCGAAGTATGGGTCCAAGGGATGGGCACCTTAAGAATGCCCCGGTTCTGGACTACCGAAGTTGTCCACGGTTCTGGCACTATCGAAGCTGTGCAACAGGGATGGGCACCTTAAGAACGCCCCGGTTCGAGGACTACCGACTATGCTGTCCTTACCCTAGTAGGTCGAGACTAGCTACCTTGTATTTACTTAGGGATGCGCGCCATGATGTATGTATGTGGTACAAGCCGGGGACCCCAACAATGTGATGATTATGTTTAAGTATTTAAAAAAAAAGTATGTTTTTAAAAGTTAAGCATCCTTATATATATACATATGCATTCCATCCATGCATTCATCCAAGTTATGCATTATACCATGATAATGATGTTTATGTTTATGCTTCATGTTAAGAAATGTGTATGATAGTAAATGTTTTATGTCATGATTATGTTAAGAAGATGTCCATATGCTATGATGGAAAACATGCTTATGTTATGTCATATAGGTTGGTTTATACCTTATGATTATGTCTATTTATGGTTATGTTTATACCATGTTCCATGCCATGTTAAGAATGTCTAGTTATGATTATGTTTATGCCATGCTTTATGCCATGATAGAAATGTTTAATTATGTTATGATTATGCTATGTATCATGCCATGTTAAGTTTAAGTAGGGTTATGTTTATGCTTCATGTTTATGATTAAATGATGATCATGTTTCATATGCTTATGAATAATGACGAACGGTTTTAGTGAGTAGGAAAGAGTCTTACTAAGCCTGTGTGCTTATAGTCTTCTTTCCTTATACCGCAGATCATGCAAGGGGATAGTGAGGAAGCAGTAGGAGGGCAAGAATAAATGTGTGTGATAGTGACTTGGCCCAGGAAATCATATGTTTACCATTTATGCTAGAACTTTACTTTTGACATCTCTATGCTCGAATAATGACTCATGGAACTTCATGATATGATGTTAAGCATGATATGATAAGATGTTTAAGTATGAAGTCAATATGCCAAGTTTCCATGTCACTATATTAAGAATGGTAATAGGGGGCATGTAAGTGTAAAGTTAAAGTTATTCCGCTGCAGTATGATGTTACATGCCCTAAGTATGTTAGCGTAACACCGCTTTATGAAAAAAAAATGCGGGCGTTACAGGTTGGTATCTGAGCAGTAACCATCTCACTTCACACACATCAAGCCCTCTTCCTGCCGCTTCCAAGTAAGTACCTCTTTGCATATCCGATAGTATTAAGATGTTTTATGATTTTAATATATGCAAATATAAATGATAGTTATGATGAAAAGTACCTTAGGATATGTAATGATGAACGACATTTTATCTTCTTTTATGAATTAATTAATTAAAATAATAGGGGTAGGAGAAAGCGAGTTGCGTCTGTCTTTCTCTGTATATATTTGCGAGTTGGAAAAAAAATGGTTTTGGTACTGGCTGAGTCGGTTTGGTACTAACTATGTCATTTTTTTTTTTCCAATTCCATATGTTGCATGAGAATGTCACGGAGAGGTGCCGCGAGCTGATGGAGCAGATAGAGGAGGTTGGTTACAGTCCGACCCTTGGAATTCAAGGCAACATAGGGTTTTTGGATCGGCTATTCTGGAAACTGGAGCGGGAAGGGTTTCCAGTTATGGATGATCATAGGATCGGAGCTCTACTTCGTTCATTGCCCAATCGGGCAAGAGAGGTGGCTCATCAGATCTGGGGGCAGTACGGATGCCGTATCTCATATACGGACCTATGTAGGCAGCTCCTCCGCCATGAGTTTTCGGAGGATCTAGGGGACTTCGAGGAGGATCCCGAGCTGTACGAGGAGGATCCTGAGCCATCCGAGGGGGATCCTGAGCCGTACGAGGAGTATCCTGAGCCATCCGAGGAGGATCCCGAGCCGTACGAGGAGGATTCCGAGCCATTCGAGGAGGACCCCGAGATGCTCGAGATGTTTGGGGAAGACCCGATGAGCGAGGACGATCTCGAGCCGTTCGAAGAAGACCCCGAGATGCTCGATATGATTGAAGAAGACCCCCTGGATGTTCGAGGAAGACCTGGAAGTGGCCGAGGAGATTCTCGAGGTTAAAGAAGAAGACCCAATGGAAACGGTGGAAGATCCTGAGGCAGACCAAAGGGAAGCAGGTCAAGGGGAGATGAGCGAGGGGGCAGTAGTCATCGCTATGATGTTCTTTATTATGGGCCTGATGGCAGCCCACCTAGCTCACTGAGTGAGGAGAGTTTTGTATACAGACTGATAAGACTTGATAAATAAATTTTTGGTGAAATAATAAGATTAATAAGATCCCATCTACCCTATAGTGACCAGACGACACATATGGGCTAATATAACTCATAAACTCAGGTTGAGGACTGATGTTTTGGAAGCATACTATGAGTCGGGTTGCCCAGAATCACGATGAGTATGTGAGTAGGACGTATGCGGGCAGTTATATCATGGAGTTAATTAGGACAATATCACCCACGCTGTTTGGGGGATATATTGGGAAAACAGAATAGTGATCTAAGTCTTCAGAAAATAAAACGGGAGATCCTTGAAGGAAAGGGCGATGGTTTTCATATCGCCAACGGGGGGTACTCTACCTTAGGGATCGTCTATGTATTCCTAATGATCCGGAGCTTCGAAAGGAAATACTGGCAGAAGCTCACGGAACCCCTTACTCGATGCATCCAGGATCCACCAAGATGTATCAAGACCTGAAGGAAAAGTTTTGGTGGTCTGGGATGAAGAGGGATGTGGCTCAGCATGTTAGTACTTGCATGACTTGCCAGCAAGTAAAAGCAGAACACCAGCGACCCGGAGGAGTTCTGCAGCCGCTCGCAATTCCAGAGTGGAAATGGGAAGACATCTCTATGGACTTTATTTCAGGACTTCCCAGGACTACGAATGGATATGATGCAATTTGGGTAATTGTGGACAGACTGACGAAGTCTGCTCACTTTCTGGCAATCAAGATGACTGACTCAATGGAGCAACTGGCCCAATTGTATGTTAAGGAGATAATCAGACTTCATGGAGTTCCCAAGACCATCATCTCAGATCGGGATGGTCGCTTACTTCGCACTTTTGGGAGTGTGTTCAGAAGTCTCTCGGCACTAAATTACGATTTAGCACCGCCTTTCACCCTCAGACCGATGGGCAAACTGAACGGGTGAATCAAGTACTAGAGGACATGTTGCGAGCCTGTGCTTTGGATTTCAAAGGAAGTTGGTGTCTATATCTATGCCTGACGGAGTTCACATACAACAATAGCTACCAAGCTACTATCGGAATGACACCATATGAAGCTTTGTACGGGAGGAGATGTAGGTCTCCAATCTGTTGGTATGAAAGTGGTGAAAAGAAGGAGATGGGGCTCACAATGGATGTCATCGACGGTACCACCCAAGCTATACAAAGTATTCGACAACGGATAGAAGCTGCTCAGAGCCTGCAGAAAAGTTATGCCGATGTCTGGCGTAGACCACTGGAATTTAACGTTGGAGATTTGGTATTCCTGAAAGTGGCTCCTATGAAAGGGGTGACAAGATTTGGGAAGAAAGGAAAACTAAGTCCGCGCTATGTGGGGCCATACCTGATTCTGAAAAGAGTCGGTAAAGTGGCATATGAGTTAGAGCTGCCTCCAGAGATGTCAGCTATCCATAACGTATTCTATGTGCCCCTGCTTAAAAAGTGTATCTTAAATATGGACCAAGTGATCGAGCCGCAGACAGAGCAAGTGCAAGAGGACCTAAGTTATGAGAGTAGACCCATCCAGATTTTGGATAGGGAGATCAAGAAGCTGAGGAGTAAGGAGGTACCCTTAGTCAAGGTTTTATGGCAAAGTCAACGATTCGAGGAAGCTACCTGGGAACGCGAGGACGAGATGAGACGCAAGTACCCGGAATTATTCTAAGTTCGAGGACGAACTTTCACGAGGTATGGGGGATTGTAACGACCCGAAAAATTCTCTTAATATTTTCTGAAAATATTGAGCATGCACTACAAGAAAAAAGACCTATTGTGACATTTACTTTATGACACTTAATAATAAATATCATTATAAACTATTTATAATGACACTTATTAAAACAGATTAATTTTATAAACAAAATATCTGATTAGATCCTTTATGATGACACATTTTATAAATGTCATTATAAATTAATCATGTCGGCATTATTAATTAATCAAAATTATTTAATTTGTTTAACCTAACTTTTTGTAAAATACGGTTTAAAATAATAATAATAAATGAATAAACCAATAAATATTAATTATATATATATATATATATATGTGTGTGTGTAATATATATAAATATCATAAATAAGAGTTAGAAATAGAAATAATCATATGAAAAATTTTAGAATAATTTTCTGGAATTTTAAAAATATTTACGGGAAGATTGGGCACAAGATAGTTAATTTGGAATTATTTAAGGAAAAGGTTAAATTTCAGAATTATATATATATATATATATATATATATATATATATATATATATTATAAAACTTTTATAAATACCTCTCCTCACTCGTCCTTTGCCGTGCCCTAACATCTCCGCCCGAACACATCCTCGCCGACAAACCTTTCCCCTTCGCGCACGCGAAGACAGCCGGAAGGGCGCCGCCTGACTTGCGATCTTCCCTTTCCCCTCTCGTCGCATGCGAACAAGGTTGGAGCGCCGCCCCCCTCACCCTTGCGCAAGCAAGTCGCCGACAATCTTCTCCTCTGCGCGATCGGCATTACGATGCCCAGCCTCGCACGATCGCCGGCCGAGCTAGCCATCCCTCCTTTCGATTGTTGTGGGTGTCAGAGAAGGGCGGCTATGGCGCGTGACAAACACCGAGCTCGAGACTCCCCTGGCCATCGTCGATCAACAGGAGCCAATGCCGAAGCCGTAGCGATTCTTCGAGATTTCCCTTACTTCGCCCTTGCCCAATCCATTGTCGGAACTGGCGCCTCAGACCTTTTTCTCCGGCTATAACTAGGTAACGGGCTTAGTGTTGTGGTTGTTTTGCCTTTCTTTCCCCCGGTTGCCTTTTTCGTGGTTGTGTTTTCTACCGATTGTCACACGCAATGGTTACCTCATGTCGAGCCTAATCAACCTCTATTTGCAGCTCCTCTCTTCTTTGCGTCGATCTGGATTGGGGGTTTATTGGAGAGGAGCAACTTCATCTGAGGTTGCTGTGGTGGCTTGGTTTATCAGATCGGAAAATAAGGGAGCAGAGGAAATCTACGTGCATGGTTTTTTAGGTATGGATTGTTGGTGTTGTTTGGTCTTGGATGAATTGAGGATGTTTTGACTTAGATCAGTAAAGTGGAACTAAGGTTCTGAGTTGATTATCATTTTAGGTATGCGTTAGATATGTATCATTTTAGGATTGTTTGTGTTCATTTGTTCATGAGCAAAACTTGTCACATGTTCATGAACAATAATAGAACTTGTTGGCTTTTCATCTATTCGTAATCAGTGAGAATTTATTTTCTTTTTTCATCTTCATTGGATATTGTTTAACCATTGCTTCACATGAGGAATGAGATGGTAAATTAGTTTAGGGCAATCTATTACTATCCTTTATTGAGATTATGTGCAAATAAAAGGATTTCCATTATTTATACATATCTCAAGGCTCAATTGATATGTTTCTTTTGGTTCCTCAGTCCATATCAATCAAACATGGTTAGTAGAATTTAATATATGAGATGCTTTTATCCTGTGCTAGTATTATTAATTTTAGCATTGGTATTCTTCTTGTGCAAAATTTCAATCTATCCTTTTAAAATTATGGAAAAAGATGACACACACACTTTTTAGATCTACCATGTTGGAGCATCCTCAATATTTTAAACTAGTAATATAGAGAAAGATTTAGTTGGTCCAAAAGTTTTAGCAGTTTGTCGATATAATTCTCATATATTTGCATTTTCGTCATCAGTAAGAGAATAGTATGTAAAAATAAGTTAGCTTCCTGTTCCTTAAAATGCCAGAATTTTAATCAACATTACCTTGGCAATTATGTTTTTATTTTCTTCTAAAAAGCTACATATACTATGAGTACTAGCATAAATCATGGGGCATCTTGTATCTTCTCAATGCGAGAGGAAACACTTGATGCTTATTTGGAGCAAACTAAAGAGTTAATCTTTCAGGTATGCCATTGTTTGTGATTTGAAGAGTTATTCATCGATAGAACGGCTACGGAGGTGACTACTATCCTTCTCTGTTTATTTTGTTTTATCTTTTGCAGTGGCTGTTGATGTTAGACTCTCCCATGTAAATTGTGGTGACAGAATTTTTTATTTTACACATGCAGAATCAAAGATATAGAAAATAAGAAGGCAAGATTTACCATGTGGCATATTGAATTCTTTTTTTTCTACATGGAGCCTTTTCCAAGATTCTGAGCAATTCCATAATATTTTGCTTTGGGCTCCTTATATTGCATTATCTATTTATTGAAAGTTTCATGCTGCCTTTTCCATGATTTTGAATTGAGAATAATAGTTGCCTTTTCCTGGAGAATCCTTTTTTCCTTGTGCTGCATTTGAGTTAAGTGATGCATTTCCTATTTAGCATTTCCGTTGTGGAAACTGATCTGTGATTCTTTTTCATTTTCTAGGGACTTGATTTTGTTGTCGACGGTGGTGTTCGAGTGGCTGATCCATCTACTGTGGTTGATATGACAGGAAAGCTTCCGACAATTATTCGCCAAGGAAAGGTAATCTAGATATGTAAAATTGGCAAACTATTTCCCATTTTGCTTGCTTTCTTAGCTTTGTCTTCTGCGACCTTCATCAATCATACTATTTGGACTTTCTTTGCTTGATTATTGGATTATCTGTGAATATTATAATATTTCCGTTATCAAAAATACTTTGAATCGTTGGTTGCAGAATTATTGCTATGCTATCCAGATGCTTCCATCTTCTAGCATGAAGTTGTCTCATAAAATATATGTAGCAAATCACTTTTTTTTTTACGTTATTTTTCTTTTCTTTTTTTTTTTGGAAGGAAAAAAAATGTGTTCGTCTCATAAAAAAAATTATTTGTCTCATTTCAGGGTGAAGAATATTGGATTTTATTCAAGATGTGATGGTTGAAGATTGAAGATGCAGCAAGTTTGAAAGTTTGGTTATGTTTTGTTTTAGGAGAGAATTTTTTTGTTAGTTCTTAAACTAAATACATTGGGTACATTTGTGATTGTAATCAGTGCATAATTATTTTTTGAGGTGACGAATTTGACAGTCTTGTATTGTAAAAAAATTGACAATTATTGATTAGCACTTTAATTTCTATTTAAAATTTTTATTTATGTTTATGTTAATTAGTTATATGTCTAAATATTTATATCATGAAAATATTGAAAATGGATGAGATATTTATTAATATATGATATTTTTTCTGTCGCAATAGAACACCAAATTATGTAGATAAAAATATCATTATAAAACTCATATGAAGACATTTTAAAATGCCATAATAAATAACTATTAATGATAATTTTAAATGTCCTTATAGAGTAATATAGCAAACATTTATATGTGTCACTATAAATTATATAAAATAACATATATAAATGTCATTACAAATCTTATAGTGACACTATTTTTTGTCACTATAATAATTATTCATGCTATTAGTGTTGTCATTATTTGTATTTTATAGTGATATTAAGAATTGTCATAAGTGATAAGACTTTAGACGACATCACTATACAGGACATTTTAACTTAATGTCACTATATCAAAAATGTCAGTATAAGTAATATATGATGACACTTTTCAATGTCATTAAAAGCATTTTTTCTTATAGTGATGTCTAGATAATTTTCCGAAGGACCTAGAGGTATTAATACGAACTTTGGCCTAGAAAATCCATGTTTTCTCATTTAAATTGAGAAAACTAAGTACTAATGGGCCTTATGTGGGCTTTTTAGTACCATGATTATAGGTGGATTTTAGGTAATAATTAGTATAAATATAAATAGGATTTAATTAGGCATATTAGTATGATTATGGGTAAGTCTTAGCCTAATTTTTCCTATTTTAATGGAGAAATTAGGTACTAATGAGCTTTAAATGGGCTCCAAAAATGGGGATTAATTAGGTAAAATTAATATAAATATAAAAGAATTTTATTTAAGAATATTAGTGTAATTATGGGTGATTTTAGGGGGATTTTTGGAATTTAGGAAAAATAAAAATAATAAAATAAATAAAATAAAAATAAAGATGTATGAGCCAAGGATTGAACCTTGGACCTCTAGTACAACCATGCATGCTTTAACCAACTCACCTAGCAAGGGATTTCTATTGGGAAATGAAATAGAGTTTGGCTAAGGCTTAGGGGAAGATGAGGGGTCATGAGGAGACTCTTCATTTGCCTCCTTAAAGGGGCTATAAAGAGAGGGTTTGGGGGGTTACTTCTCTTCTTTCATCAAGTCACCTTCTCCCCTCCTCCTTCTTCATTCTAGCCGAACACCAAGAAGGGGTTTTCCCTTGGAAAAACTCCACATCTCCAAGATCTAGGTTCCTTCCAAGACAACAAGGGCAAGGAGGGATCAAGGGTCAAGAGCTCTACAAGTTCCTTCTCTTTTAAGGTCTAAAAATCAAGAAATCCCAATGTAAGACTCCCTCACCTGTGGTATATTAGTTCTTTATGATTTTCTATGATTTTTAGCATATTATAAAGGTTGGTTTGAGATTTAAGTTGAAAGGAAAGAAAATCAAGAACCCTAGCCTAAGGGGGTTTCGGCCCTAGCATTTTTGGGTCCATGATGATGCTATAAATCTTAGTTATGTTTTCTAATATGCTCTCATGATGTTTAGAGATTTAAATATAATTTTTAGAAATTTTTGGGGTACCCTAGGATCCCCTAGGGTTTCGGCCACCCCATGAACTCATGGGTAGGGTTGATTCCAAACCCTCAAGCATGTGTGTTGTGTTTTATCATGCTATAAGGGAGATTGAGGGTGACTTATGTGACCTTTTACAAGGCTTTGTGACCCCACAAGATTCGGCCAAGTTGGATGGTAGGGCAAAAGTTAGGGCTTTCCCCAAGTAAGGGCTCTAATAGCCCCTATGGTATGTTATGGTTGGTGTTTAATGGTTGATTGGGGATTTTAATGGAATTTTTCCATGCACCCATGCCCTTGTAGGTTTTGACCAGTCCTAGGAAAGGGGGCTAAGGATTAGGGTTAACCCTAATCATGAGCCCTAAGGGCTCCCTATGGTCTTATAGGCAATGTATGGATGTTCCTTTACCTTGTGCTATCTTATATGCTTATGGGAATGATGGAAACCTTCCATGTAGGTTTCGGCCAAGGCCAGGTAATTAGGGTTTGATGGAGTTAAGGTTTGAAGAATGATGGTTTATGGTTCATTATGAAGAATACATAAGGGTTCAAGCATGTGGTAGGAATTTAAGTTACCTATAACCCTAACCTTAAGTACCATGTTTATTTGTGTATGCTTATGATTTGGATGCCATGCCTAATAGGGTTATTTATGAATGTCTTATGTCCCATGTCAGGCACTTGGATAGAAGGAATCATGTTTATGGAAGTCCTACCTATGAATACTTATTTTATGTTAAGAACCATGTGATGTTATATGCTTACGCTATGTTAAGAACCATGCTATGTTATATGTTCATGCTATGTTAAGAACCATGCTATGTTATATGTTCAAGCCATGTTAAGAACCATGTTATGTTATATGCTTATGCTATGTTAAGAACCATGCTATGTTATATGTTCATGCTATGTTAAGAACCATGCTATGTTATGTGTTCATGCTATGTTAAGAACCATGCTATGTTATATGTTCATGTTATGTTAAGAACCATGTTATGTTATGTTTATGATAAGAATGACGCATGCCACGTTGTTATGAATAATCATGCATGCCATGTTATGAATAATGATGCAAGCCATGTTAATGAATAATGATGCATGTCATGTTATGAATAATGATGCATGCCATGTTATGAATAATGATGCATGCCATGTTATGAATGAAGATGCATGCCATGTTTATGAAGAAAGATAATGCTCATGCCTTCCAGGCATCATGATGGACAAGCATGTTTTAAGTCATGCTTCATGTAACCAAGTTATGCCATGTTTAAATATGCCATGAATGTCTTATGAATGATGAAGCATGTAAAGTATTTTACTTTATGAATGGGGCTTGTACCGGACCGAAGTATGGGTCTAAGGGATGGGCACCTTAAGAACGCCCCGGTTCTGGACTACCGAAGCTGTCCACGGTTCTGGCACTACCGAAGCTGTGCAACAGGGATGGGCACCTTAAGAACGCCCCGGTTCGAGGACTACCGACTATGCTGTCCTTACCCTAGTAGGTCGAGGCTAGCTACCTTATATTTACTTAGGGATGCGTGCCATGATGTATGTATGTGGTACAAGCCGGGGACCCCAACAATGTGATGATTATGTTTAAGTATTTAAAAAAAAAAGTATGTTTTTAAAAGTTAAGCATCCTTATATATATACATATGCATTCCATCCATGCATTCATCCAAGTTATGCATTATACCATGATAATGATGTTTATGTTTATGCTTCATGTTAAGAAATGTGTATGATAGTAAATGTTTTATGTCATGATTATGTTAAGAAGATGTCCATATGCTATGATCGAAAACATGCTTATGTTATGTCATATAGGTTGGTTTATACCTTATGATTATGTCTATACCATGTTCCATGCCATGTTTATACCATGTCTAATTATGATTTATGCATATGATTATGTCTATTTATGGTTATGTTTATACCATGTTCCATGCCATGTTAAGAATGTCTAGTTATGATTATGTTTATGTCATGCTTTATGCCATGATAGAAATGTTTAATTATGTTATGATTATGCTATGTACCATGTCATGTTAAGTTTAAGTAGGGTTATGTTTATGCTTCATGTTTATGATTAAATGATGATCATGTTTCATATGCTTATGAATAATGACGAACGGTTTTAGTGAGTAGGAAAGAGTCTTACTAAGCCTGTGTGCTTATAGTCTTCTTTCCTTATACCGCAGATCATGCAAGGGGACAGTAAGAAAGCAGCAGGAGGGCAAGAACAAATGTGTGTGATAGTGACTTGGCCCAGGAAATCATATGTTTACCGTTTATGCTAGAACTTTACTTTTGACATCTCTATGCTCGAATAATGACTCATGGAACTTCATGATATGATGTTAAGCATGATATGATAAGATGTTTAAGTATGAAGTCAATATGCCAAGTTTCCATGTCACTATGTTAAGAATGGTAATAGGGGGCATGTAAGTGTAAAGTTAAAGTTATTCCGCTGCAGTATGATGTTACATGCCCTAAGTATGTTAGCGTAACGCCGTTTTATGAAAAAAAAAAAGCGGGCGTTACAACACATTCCTTAATCCAATTTGAGTACCGTTGGGGAAAGCCAAAACCAACGAGTGCCTTTAATAAGAAATCCCAATGCACCATATCAAAAGCTTTTTGTAGGTCCGCCTTGATCATGCATCTTGGAGAGATCCGCTTACGAGCGTACTTCCTTAATAAATCTTGAGTTAGGAAGATGTTGTCACTAATGCTTCTCCCTTGTACAAAAGCCGCTTGCGCCGGATCAATAAGATATCCCATCACCTTTGAAAACCTACCTATAAGAATCTTTGAGATTACCTTATAAAAAACATTACAACACGAGATAGGTCTATAGTCCTTTACGCCCTCCGCATGGTCCCCCTTGGGCACAAGGGAAATCAAAGAATGGTTCCAATGCTTCAATAATTTTCCTGTATGAAAGAATTCCTGCACTGCTGTAGAAAAATCTGCACCTACTATATCCCATGAAGAGGTGAAAAATTTAGTTCCATAGCCATCCGGACCCGGTGCTTTCTCACTACCAATGTCATATAAGGCCGCCTTTATCTCTTCCATCTCCACCGGCTCCTCTAGCCTATTTTTCTGCCCATTTGTAATCTTCCTACCACCAATCTCACTGCTGTCCAAAACCGAGCAAGCATCCATTTGTCCAAGGATGTCATGAAAGTAGTCCACAAACTCCTCCGCCACCTCCGCCAAGCTTGTAGTTCTTTCGCCATTCCATGTTAGTTTGATATAGAGTTGTTAACATTTGTGTACTTGTTAATTGACAGGTTATGATTTAAATAATTCCTAACCAAACTATAAAAATATTGTTTGAGAACCTTGATATCGGTGATGACATTCCACGCCCAATGGAGACATCACAAGGAGATGACACAAAAGCCGTAAGGCAAAGTAGTAAATGGTGGGATCGATAACCCGGCTATGGGGGGGTGAATAGGCGGTCACCCACGTTTCTTTCCGGTTCTTCCAACAATGTTAGCGTGCGAAGCGGAAATACTAATAACACAAATAAACAAACGCTAACACAAACCGTTTACGTGGTTCGGAGATAAAGCTCATACTCCACGGCTGCCCGTAAGGTAGACGATCCCTATTTGTCGGTGGATTAGTCCCTGGAAGACCTATGGCTAGCTCGTGTCGCTTCTTGTGGGTGGAGAAACCTCACCACAAACTCCCGACAGNAGCTGCTCAGAGCCGGCAGAAAAGTTATGCCGATGTCCGGCGTAGACCACTGGAATTTAACGTTGGAGATTTGGTATTCCTGAAAGTGGCTCTATGAAAGGGGTGACAAGATTTGGGAAGAAAGGAAAACTAATGTCCGCGCTATGTGGGGCCATACCTGATTCTGAAAAGAGTCGGTAAAGTGGCATATGAGTTAGAGCTGCTTCCAGAGATGTCAGCTATCCATAACGTATTCCATGTGTCCCTGCTTAAAAAGTGTATCCTACATATGGATCAAGTGATCGAGCCGCAGACAGAGCAAGTGCAGAGGACCTAAGTTATGAGAGTAGACCCATCCAGATTTTGGATAGGGAGGTCAAGAAGCTGAGGAGTAAGGAGGTACCCTTAGTCAAGGTTCTATGGCAAAGTCAACGGTTCGAGGAAGCTACCTGGGAACGCGAGGACGAGATGAGGCGCAAGTACCCGGAATTCATTCTAAGTTCGAGGAGAACTTTCACGAGGTATGGGGGATTGTAACGACCCGAAAATTCTCTTAATATTTTTGAAATATTGAGCATGTCTAGATAATTTTCTGAAGGACCTAGAGGTATTAATACGAACTTTGGCCTAGAAAATCCATGTTTTCTCATTTAAATTGGAGAAAACAAAGTACTAAATGGGCCTTATGTGGGCTTTTTAATACCATGATTATAGGTGGATTTTAGGTAAAATTAGTATAAATATAAATAGGATTTAATTAGGCATATTGGCATGATTATGGGTAAGTCTTAGCCTAATTTTTTCCTATTTTAATGGAGAAATTAGGTACTAATGAGCTTTAAATGGGCTCCAAAAATGGGTATTAATTAGGTAAAATTATATAAATATAAAAGAATTTTATTTAGGGATATTAGCATAATTATGGGTGATTTTAGGGGGATTTTCAGAATTTAAGAAAAATAAAAATAATAAAATAAATAAAATAAAATTAAAATAAAAATAAAGGTGCATGAGCCAAGGATTGAACCTTGGACCTCTAGTACAAACCATACATGCTTTAACCAACTCACCTAGCAAGGGATTTGTATTGGGAAATGAAATAGAGTTTGGCTAAGGCTTAGGGGAAGATGAGGGGTCATGAGGAGACTCTTCATTTGCCTCCTTAAAGGGGCTATAAAGTGAGGGTTTGGGGGGTTACTTCTCTTCTTCCATCAAGTCACCTTCTCCCCTCCTCCTTCTTCATTCTAGCCGAACACCAAGAAGGGGTTTTCCCTTGGAAAAACTCCACATCTCCAAGATCTAGGTTCCTTCCAAGACAACAAGGGCAAGGAGGGATCAAGGTCAAGAGCTCTACAAGTTCCTTCTCTTTAAGGTCTAAAAATCAAGAAATCCCAATGTAAGACTCCCTCACCTGTGGTATATTAGTTTTTTATGATTTTCTATGATTTTTAGCATATTATAAAGGTTGGTTTGAGATTTAAGTTGAAAGGAAAGAAAATCAAGAACCCTAGCCTAAGGGGGGTTTCGGCCCTAGCAATTTTGGGTCCATGATGATGCTATAAATCTTAGTTATATTTTCTAATATGATCTCATGATGTTTAGAGATTAAATATAATTTTTGAGAATTTTTGGGGTACCCTAGGATCCCCTAGGGTTTCGGCCACCACATGAACTCATGGGTAGGGTTGATTACAAACCCTCAAGCATGTGTGTTGTGTATTATCATGATACAAGGGAGATTGAGGGTGACTTATGTGACCTCTTACAAGGCTTTGTGACCCCACAAGATTCGGCCAAGTTGGATGGTAGGGCAAAAGTTAGGGCTTTCCCCAAGTAAGGGCTCTAATAGCCCCTATGGTATGTTATGGTAGGTGTTTAATGGTTGATTGGGGATTTTAATGGAATTTTTCCATGCACCCATGCCCTTGTAGGTTTTAGCCAGTCCTAGGAAGGGGGGCTAAGGATTAGGGTTAACCCTAATCATGAGCCCTAAGGGCTCCCTATGGTCTTATAGGCAATGTATGGATGTTCCTTTACCTTGTGCTATCATATATGCTTATGGGAATGATGGAAACCTTCCATGTAGGTTTCGGTCAAGGCTAGGTAATTAGGGTTTGATGGAGTTAAGGTTTGAAGAATGATGGTTTATGGTTCATTATGAAGAATACATAAGGGTTCAAGCATGTGGTAAGAATTTAAGTTACCTATAACCCTAACCTTAAGTACCATGTTTATGTGTGTATGCTTATGATCTGGATGCATGCCTAATAGGGTTATTTATGAATGTCTTATGTTCCATGTCATGCACTTGGATAGTAGGAATCATGTTTATGGAAGTCCTACCTATGAATACTTATGTTATGTTAAGAACCATGCTATGTTATATGTTCATGCTATGTTAAGAACCATGCTATGTTATATGTTCAAGCCATGTTAAGAACCATGTTATGTTATATGCTTATGCTATGTTAAGAACCATGTTATGTTATATTTATGATAAGAATGACGCATGCCACGTTGTTATGAATAATGATGCATGTCATGTTATGAATAATGATGCAAGCCATGTTAATGAATAATGATGCATGCCATGTTATGAATAATAATGCATGCCATGTTATGAATAATGATGCATGCCATGTTATGAATGAAGATGCATGCCATGTTTATGAAGAAAGATAATGCTCATGCCTTCCAGGCATCATGATGGACAAGCATGTTTTAAGTCATGCTTCATGTAACCAAGTTATGCCATGTTTAAATATGCCATGAATGTCTTATGAATGATGAAGCATGTAAAGTATTTTACTTTATGAATGGGGCTTGTACCGGACCGAAGAATGGGTCCAAGGGATGGGCACCTTAAGAACGCCCCGGTCCTGGACTACCGAAGCTGTCCACGGTTCTGGCACTACCGAAGCTGTGCAACAGGGATGGGCACCTTAAGAATGCCCCGGTTCGAGGACTACCGACTATGCTGTCCTTACCCTAGTAGGTCGAGGCTAGCTACCTTGTATTTACTTAGGGATGCGCGCCATGATGTATGAATGTGGTACAAGCCGGGGACCCCAACAATGTGATGATTATGTTTAAGTATTTAAAAAAGAGAGTATGTTTTTAAAAGTTAAGCATCCTTATATATATACATATGCATTCCATCCATGCATTCATCCAAGTTATGCATTATACCATGATAATGATGTTTATGTTTATGCTTCAGGTTAAGAAATGTGTATGATAGTAAATGTTTTATGTCATGATTATGTTAAGAAGATGTCTATATGCTATGATGGAAAACATGCTTATGTTATGTCATATAGGTTGGTTTATACCTTATGATTATGTCTATACCATGTTCCATGCCATGTTTATACCATGTCTAATTATGATTTATGCTTATGATTATGTCTATTTATGGTTATGTTTATACCATGTTCCATGACATGTTAAGAATGTCTAGTTATGATTATGTTTATGCCATGCTTTATGCCAGGACAGAAATGTTTAATTATGCTATGATTATGCTATGTATCATGCCATGTTAAGTTTAAGTAGGGTTATGTTTATGCTTCATGTTTATGATTAAATGATGATCATGTTTCATATGCTTATGAATAATGACGAACGGTTTTAGTGAGTAGGAAAGAGTCTTACTAAGCATGTGTGCTTATAGTCTTCTTTCCTTATATCGTAGATCATGCAAGGGGACAACGAGGAAGCAGCAGGAGGGCAAGAACAAATGTGTGTGATAGTGACTTGGCCCAGGAAATCATATGTTTACCGTTTATGCTAGAACTTTACTTTTGTCATCTCTATGCTCGAATAATGACTCATGGAACTTCATGATATGATGTTAAGCATGATATGATAAGATGTTTAAGTATGAAGTCAATATGCCAAGTTCCATGTCATTATGTTAAGAATGGTAATAGGGGGCATGTAAGTGTAAAGTTAAAGTTATTCCGCTGCAGTATGATGTTACATGCCCTAAGTATGTTAGCGTAACGCCGCTTTATGAAAAAAAAAGCGGGCGTTACACAAGCTAGCTTCAGCTTTCTTGTTTGCTTTTACTTTGTAGCTTGTTGCATCTCCAAAGCCTTAGCATCAAAATTTAGCATTCGGTTTCACCCTCATTGTTGCACATCAGTGACCATTACAGCAAGTCCAGAATTAAGTTTGTTAGTTCACTTTCAGTTGTAGCTTCTGAATTTCGTGCCAAGTACTGTCAGCTTGCATCTGTTAGTTCCTTGTTTAATTAATTACTGCATTTCTGCATTGGTTTATGGAGCAAGTTTATTTCAATTCTGCATTGGATCAAACTCTGCACAACAATTGGGTTAATTCTTGCAATCCATATTTCTGCTTCTCATTGATTCTGAATTTCAGCATTTTCTACAGCTTGTCTGCATACCAAGTTGCTGAATTTCTGCATGTTCTATAAAGATTGAATTCTTGCATTGATTTGTATCGGCAGTAAACAGATCTTTTGGAGTTTGGGTTATGCTGGAAATCAGTTTCAATTGCCTTTGACTTGTTTCTGAATTGGAATTTTATCTTGGCACATAAGTTTTCTTTTTGCGTACCAAGTGTTGGTTGCATGCATTTTGTATCAAGTGGATGTTTCGGTTTGAATGTTGTAGATCCTGAAGCTCCATCTAAATTGCAGTGGCATTTTGCAATGGAAATCAGATTTGTTTGATTTCAAAATTGCTTTAGTGCCTTGATTGAGTTTTCCATTGATTGAGTTAACCATTGTTACCGCTTGTTTAGTTCATTGGCTATTTTCCTTCTCTTTTCTTTGTGTTTTCATTTCCAAACTGCAACCCAAAACCCAGATTTAATTTGAAACCCGAAATTCACAAATGACACATAAATACAAGCTCGAATCACACAACGTCAACTAGCCCCAAGAAAAATACGACCTGTGGCCCCTTTGCTATATTTTTAGATTTTGATTGTAAAAAGGGTTTCCAGCATATTTATAAATTTTAAATTCTGGCGGATCCACACATTTCATGACAACTAGACTTAGCTAAATCGGGTCCGTCAAATTTTTGGCGCCGTTGCCGGGGAAGCAACTAGTTGATTTGTTTGATTTTTGATTGTATGCTTTTAGACATATCATTGGGTTCTATTTTATTTTGTTTTATCTTTTGTATACGGGTACTGCCATTTTTCTTGTTTGTTTTGTGACAGGGGTGCAGGTTCAAAATGTTTTCATTCACTTATCAGCAGCCGTGTCCACAATTTCAGCAATCACATTCGAATTTTCAACGACCCAATTAGTTTTTTCAGCCACATTTACAGCAATTCCAGCAACCACCACAATTCCAGAATTTTCAGCCCCACTTTCAGCAATTTCAGCCCAATTTTCAGCCATCTTATCAACAAGATCAATCATTTTTTCAAGGAATTCAGCAAGGGTGTTTAAATAATCAGAATTTTCAGCAACCACCCTTCCATCAACAGCCATGGCAACAAGAATGTCAACCCATACAGAATTTTCAACAACCTCTTCAATATTCACAGCCATACGATCCAAATTTTCAGTGTCAAAACCAAAATTTCCAGCCCACTCAATTTCAGTGTTCACCACCACAATTTCAACCTCAAATCCAAGAATTCCAGGGCTACAATTTTCAGCCATCTCCATCAGCTTGTGAGCCAAGTTTTCAGCAATTTAATCAGCCTATTCAACCATTTTATCAACCCCCACAGTCTCAATTTCAACAAATGATTCAACAAGAGGTTCAAAACCTCGGAAGGCAAATGGAACAAGTGACTAGTGATTTGAATCAGATAAAAGCCCAAAGATCAGAACAATTATATTCTCAAGTTGCTTGTAATTCTGAGAGCCCCGGAGTTGATTTTATATCAGTTCAAGGTGACCCTAGTGCATGGCCAAGTCCTTCTTCAAGTGATCTTAGAATTTTGGTGGAAGAAGAAGATGAAGAAATCATCAAATATAGGGCACCTACAGCATGCATCCCTCCGGAGATTCCTATTCAAAATCCATTTCCAAATTTTTCAGCTCCAGAAGAAGAAACTGAAGCTCCACAGGACCATTCTAGACTCTTATTTTGTGATGATAGCATTATTGATGGTCCTAATTTTTCTGATATTGTTGTTGCAGATATTGCAGAAGAAGAATGCATGGGAGATGATTCCATAGGTGTAGGGGATTGCACTAAGCCCCAGGGACCACCACAAGTTACTGGTACATTAGAAGATTCAGAAGATGAACCAGAAAGTGTAGGGATTTGCATGGTGGAAGCAAGCACCCAAGGATCACCTGTTTTAGTTGAGTGTCCACCAGAGCTTGAGGCTGAAGAGGAGCATGTACTTGACCAGGAGGAGGCCATGGATACATCTACTCTTGTAGAACCTCCAGGTATTCTCCAGCACGCTCAGGTAAGTATTTCTCCTCTTTGTTCAGAAAAATGCAGCGAGGTACCTAGTGCTGACTTTATTGATTCTGATGAATTTATTGATATACATTGTGTAGAAATTGCTTGTGCAAATCCAATAGAGGTACCAAAAATTGATTTAATTGGTCGTACTGCGTTACTTGATACATCTCTTGTAAATATGGATTGTGAAATAATTTTAGAGGCACCTATAATTGATGTTGTTTGTTATGATGAATCTCTTGATACATCTTTTGTGGATATGGATAGTGAAAATTTTTTAGAAATGCCTGAAATTGATGTTATTTATTTTGATGAATCTCTTGCTATATCTTATGCTGAGGTTGAATGTGAAAAACTTATGGAGATATCTGAGATTGATTTGATTGGCTGTGACACATTGCTTGATACATTTTTGATAGGAAACAATTGTGAAATTTCTATTGATGTGCCAGAAATTGATTTCTTTATTTGTGATGAGTATCTGGATGTAAATTTTGTAGGAAATAATTGTAAAAATTTTATTGAGGCACCAAGAATTGATTTAATTGGATATGATGCAGCTTTGGATTCATTTCATGCAGAGACTGATATTATTTTATTTCTTTCTGACCCTGAACGCTTGAGAGAGGTATTACATTGATTTGCAGGGTCCAGAAGACTTCAGGAGTAGGTGCTCCAACTGAACAGACTTCAACCTCCTGGAAGGACTTCTAAAAGGCATAAAGAAGGAGGAGATGATTTTACTTTAATTCGAAGAACTCCATTCCTTCAATGGATTTTGAACCTGAAACGCCTGCGGCTACCGGAGCAAATTTTTGTAAAGTTCAAGTGTGGGGGAGTCCGAGTTCTCTCAGCCACCCATGTCCCTCCACTACCACGATGGAGGCTGTTTCTTGATAGGCTCCGTCCACCAGAATAAAGGGGAGTTTGATTCTTCTTGTATTTTCTTTTATTGCATGTTTCATTTTTTTTGTATGCTTTTTAGAAGTAGAATTTTCTTTTAAACTGAGTCCTTGTCAATAAATGCATGTTATTTCTTTTCGCACTTTTTCTTGCATGATTAGGAATAAATGTATCCCTCTAGGTTATCTTTATCTCTTGGAAAATAAATTAAATTTGGTTGTTAAAACTTAGGGTTTGAGCTAATGGATGAAATCTTGGATGCTTGAGTACTACTTTGTTTTAGATTCTTAATTGAGGACTTGAGATGAATTATTTTTACCTAGTGAGAATTAGCCTTATATTTGTGATACACATATGTTATTGTACTCTAGAACTTGCTTAGGTTCTTTCAAAACCATATTTCAATGATTGGATCACATCTATAGAGACTAATCACTTTGTTTACCTTTCCACATAAATTTTGACAAAAATCATGTCTATTCTATTTGTCTTTCCTTATTCCTAATCTTAACCCTAATTTTTCTATGGATTTGTTGCTTGGGATGTTTTCTTGATACCACTTTGCCTGAGACGGACAAAGATTTAAGTGTGGGAGAGTGACTAGTGTTTGGAAAGATTTGGTATCAAAGATGCATTTCATATCTGGAAGAAAAATTTTTTTTTGCAAGGGAATGATGGAAACAATTACAATTTGAGTGAGTTGAATTCCAAGAAGGAGTGGTTGAGTATGGAGGAAATTGAGGCATTTAGAATTCTCATCATTCTTTGAAGACCAATAGAAAAAAAAAAGAGACAAAATCTGCATAAAAAAAAAGAAAAAAAAATGGCACGTAACAAGAAAATTTGTGCCAAATGAAAAAAAAAAAAGGGTTTCTTTGAAGCTTGATTCGGTCAGCAAAGTTGGATCAGGGATTGTGGAAGTTAATCAAATCAGAAACAATTTGCTAGATCTGAAATGGCAGCTGAACTTGATTTGAGATCAAAAGAAGAGATGAGATGCAAGCATTTCTGCATTCTCAGAAAAACAATTCTGAATTGAAGCATTTCTGAATTCACAAGGTTTTTCATTGCTGATTCTTGGCAAAAGGTCTCCTGCAAAGTATTGAATGTGAAGAAGAGAAGGGAAACAAAAGAATTGAAGGCTGAAAAGTTGAAGAGTTGAAGCTGGAATTAATTGAATCAATGCAGAAATGTTTGTGCCAAAAAATAGTGTGCAAATCAGTGATGGAAGTGAGCTGAAATGATACAAGCTGAACTGTTTTGAATTGAAACTAATGAAAGGTTTGCTGCCGAGTGCTGGGAGCTGAAGACAGTCTGAATTGAAGCTGAGCAAGAGCTGAGAAGAAGCTGAGCCAAATCCGAAACTGCAGCTGTGCAGAAGCTGAAACTGAACTGAATTTGAAGCTGAAAGCTGGACATTTTGAGCTGAATATCAAGGATAGCTGCTGAAATGAGTAGGCTATGAATTATGGAATATCTTGAAGGATTTTTTGTGAAGCTGAATTGGAGAAATCAGATTGGAAAGTGGAGATGATAAGTGCAAAAAGCTGTGCCATGTTCAAGGGCAGAAAATTGTTTACTATATCAAATTTGGTTCCATACAATCAATTCTGTATCAACTCTAAACTGAATCTGAGTTCTCTAATCTAGCATTGCGTTACTGAAATGAAATCAGAGTGGAAAATGCAGCTGGGAAAGAAAAAAAAAGAGAAAAAAAATCAGTGTCAAGAAGTCATTCAAACAGAAATTGTCAACTTGAAGCTGAAATTGGCTTTCTTGGGCTGTGAATCAGGGAACAAAGATATGAATGTGTCAAAGAGTGATGAGTGTATCCTTTGCTGATCAGAATTGGAAGGAATGTGGCTGCTAGATTGATAGATCAAAACAGAGAAATTTTTGTAGTGCCATGGTCTCAAGTGAAGCAATTGCATTCTCCACTACTACTTGATGCTAGGATAAATTGTGTAGCTGCTGGGGAGAAATCAGATTCTTGATTCTGAAGTGCTCAAATTGAAGATTGATAGAAGAAAAAGAAAAAGAAAAAAAGAAAGAAAAATAGATCGAAAAAAAAAATCAGAAAAGAAGAAACAAAAGAGAAAGAAACAAAAGGGGCACACAAAGGAGTTTTGGCCTCATGAATTTAGTGGAATGCTTCTCATCCAAATTACATCTTTGTTCCACTACCTTTTTGACTCCACTAGAGGAAAAGAAAGCAGAAAATGAATTCAGTAGATGACCAAGAGAAAGAGAAAAGAAAAGGAAGAAATTGGCACGCAAATGGCAAAATTTGGCACAAAAGGACTAGTGAGGATTTTTATCAAATTCTTAAAGGGAAATGCCATAGTTTTCTCCATCACACTTTTGATTTCATTAGGGGACTGTATAGAGAAGCAAAGAGCATCAAAAATATCCTCAAGCACTCAAGTCTTCCACTTTATCCATTTTTCCATTTTTCTTGGCTTTTATTCCATTTCTCACCATTTTCTATGCTTTTCATTTGTTTTTGTAGATGTTTATCCTATTCATGATTAATGGTGGAGATTAGATAATAAGCAAGCCTATGGTAGTGCAAGAAGCATGTGTGTATGAGTGAGCTCCACTTCCATCATCAACTTAGAACTTAAGGAGAGAGCCATCAAATTTTTCCTTGAAAGGCTAGTGATTTAAATTCATCTCAATGACTCATGATGGATGAAAAGGCTAAGTTGTTGATTTAAGGACAAGATACTAATCCATAGAGCTTAGATTTATGAGAATTGACGACCCTAGGTAATTTCTTTTCATTTGTTTCTAATTATGCTTAAGAAAGCCTAAGGGATACATACTTGTGATTTCGCGAGACGCTCAAGGTTAAGTGTGAGGGAGTTGATAAGTACCATTTTATTGATTATTTTAATTGTTAAAATCCATATTTGACCTATGTTTTTATTGCTTAATTGTGAAATTGCCCTAGGTTTTAGAACTTACTCTTATTTTGGACTTAATTGCAAATTTGCATTAAATTGGATTATTTGGCCACTAAATTTTCTGATATATTTTTGTAGGCATGAAAGGATCCTGGACCTAGGGCATACTGGGTCAAACTTGAGTCGAAAGTGGAACCGGATCGAATTATCAAGCTTACGATTAATCCGGGCCGTCCGATTCAAAAGCGGCTAGATCTGAGCCATCCGGGACAATCTGAAGCAATCCGAGCTAGGTTTAGGGTTGATCAAGCACTATGATCAAGATCTGAAGGTTTCATCCCAATCAGAGCTAAATCAACCGTTGGATCAAGCTCGGAGGGCTCTAGATCGTCCATTCAAAGATTAGGTTGATCTGGACCATCCGTTGCACATCTGGAGGATCTGAGCTACCACGAGGCAGATCCTGACCCCTGATCAACATCCTCAAAGTTTGGGTCAGCTCAGATGAAGATCAGCCATTGGATTTCATCCGATCAATCTGGGCCGTCCATTGATAGCTATTTAATCAGAAACTCCACAGCCTTTCTCCTCGTCGCGTCTCCGCCGCACAGTAGCTTCCTTCTTCATCTTCTTCAGTTTTCAGTGGTTTTTCTTTAATTCAAGGGGCGCGACCCCTCGATTTCTCACCTAGATCGAGTGCTAGATCCTTGGGGAGCTGCTGCAGTGAAGTTCCAGCTCCGAATTTGCCAAAACAGAGTTGTTGTGAGGTTTCCGCAGCTCTGTCATTTATTGCTTCAATCTCGGTTTTGCTCCATCCTTCATCCATCCGAGCAGTTCAGAGGGGTTCCCTGGAGTGCATTGGTTCATCCCCACACCATCCGCACGATTGGACAAGGCAAGATTGAAGAAATTGATTGGGAATTCAGCTTGGCACAGACTGTGAGCTGGATTGCTTCGCAGAGGTCGTTCTTCCATTGATTTGCTGAGCTTGCGGGTCCGAGGCTCACACTTGCGTGACGAACAAGGAGCACTTGAGCTTAGGGAGGATTGAGGATTAGTTTACCGTAGTTAATTTCAGTCAATTAGCTGTAATTTCGTTTCTGATTGTTAAAATTCATTTTTGCAGTTTCTGATTCTATTTCATTAGCTGTAATTTCGTTTTCTGATTGTTTCTGCCATAATTAAGTTTTGAATCTTCAAGTTAGTTAGCTAATGAGTGTGTTTAGTGAACAAGCAATTTAGTTTCACTTAGTTTTACAGTTTCGGCATTTGCGTATCAGTTTCGGCATTTGTGTATCAGTTTTTTTAGCTGCGTATCAGAATTCGATTTCTGCACTTTCACTTTGCGCATCAGTTTTTTAGTTCTTGCAGTTCATAGCAGTTAGTTTAGTTCAATTCCGAATTGCTTCATATATTAGTTTGGTAAATTCGATCTCAGTTTGCTTGGGAATTCTGGAGCTTAGTGTTTCCTGAATTAGTTTGCAGTTTCTGCACATACACAACCTTATTTCTGAACTAGAGTTTTCTGTAGCAGTTTTGTTCTTCTCCAAGGCTAAATTGCGTATCAAGCTAGCTTCAGCATTCTTGTTTGCTTTTACTTTGTAGCTTGTTGCATCTCCAAAGCCTTAGCATCAAAATTTAGCATTCGGTTTCACCCTCATTGCTGCACATCAGTGACCATTACAGCAAGTCCAGAATTAAGTTTGTTAGTTCACTTTCAGTTGTAGCTTCTGAATTTCGTGCCAAGTACTGTCAGCTTGCATTTGTTAGTTCCTTGTTTAATTAATTACTGCATTTCTGCATTGGTTTATGAAGCAAGTTTATTTCAATTCTGCATTGGATCAAACTCTGCACAACAATTGGGTTAATTCCTGCAATCCATATTTCTGCCTCTCATTGATTCTGAATTTCAGCATTTTCTACAGCTTGTCTGCATACCAAGTTGCTGAATTTCTGCATGTTCTATAAAGATTGAATTCCTGCATTGATTTGTATCGGCAGTAAACAGATCTTTTGGAGTTTGGGTTATGCTAGAAATCAGTTTCAATTGCCTTTGACTTGTTTCTGAATTGGAATTTTATCTTGGCACATAAGTTTTCTTTTTGCGTACCAAGTGTTGGTTGCATGCATTTTGTATCAAGTGGATGTTTCGGTTTGAATGTTGTAGATCCTGAAGCTCCATCTAAATTGTAGTGGCATTTTGCAATGGAAATCAGATTTGTTTGTTTTCAAAATTGCTTTAGTGCCTTGATTGAGTTTTCCATTGATTGAGTTAACCATTGTTACCGCTTGTTTAGTTCATTGGCTATTTACCTTCTCTTTTCTTTGTGTTTTCATTTCCAAACTGCAACCCAAAACCCAAATTTAATTTGAAACCTGAAATTCACAAACGACACATAAATACAAGCTCGAATCACACAACGTCAACTAGCCCCGAAAAATACGACCTATGGCCCCTTTGCCACATTTTCATATTTTGATTGTAAAAAGGGTTTCCAGCATATTTATAAATTTTAAATTCTGACGGATCCACACATTTCGTGACAACTTAACTTAGCTAAATCGGGTCCGTTAGTCCACACCTCCTTGGAGATGCTTGCTTAAGATATCAAAGTATAAGTCTCCATGACCAAGATGACTTGAACACCGCAAGTCAAAGGAACATCGCACTTAAGCTGCAGTAAGAACTTCACTAACATGTCTATATGTAGACTGCCATATGAAGTTTTACAGCCAGTCACTCCAATGAACTAGTTCCCTTAACTAGCATTCATGTTTATCTCCGGACATCCCAATGTCACCAGCTAGTGAGAATCAGCTGATTAGAGAATAACCCATGCTAGTCTCAACAGAATTGATAGTGTCCGTATTTATCAATTCATCGACTAGGGACAATTTCAATACTTCACAATTGCACATGTAGAGATAATCACTAGTTGTGAATTCGTCACAAATTCTCTCATGCTGTGAATTGTATTGCGAACATTCAGTAAATGAGTTTAAGATCTCAATCAATACATAAGCATGTATACTCAAATAGTGAATATTCATTTATTAAAATAAATGATTACAATCATAAGGCGATTGTCTTAAGACACTTTTCTCATATCACTAACAAACTCCCACTTGGCCTAATGTCAATCGCTACGGTATCCAATACCACAGGCTCTAACATGACCCTCAAACTTGCTTTGAGGCAAGGTCTTAGTTAAAGGATCCGCTAAATTCCTTTCAATGGCAATTTTCTCAATTTGTATATCATTCCTACTTATAATCTCTCTGATCAGATGATAGCGGCGAAGCACATGTTTGGATCGCTGATGAGACCTTGGTTCCTTTGCTTGTGCAATAGCTCCATTGTTGTCGCAATAAACCGGTATTGCTTCATCAATGGTTGGAACCACACCAAGTTTTGAGACAAACTTCTTGATCCAAACTGCTTCCTTTGCTACTTCCGAAGCTGCAATATATTCCGCTTCCGTGGTAGAATCCGCTACTATGTCTTGCTTGGAACTCTTCCAACTTATTGCGCCTCCATGACCAAAATAAATATGTATCCAGACTGAGATTTGGAGTCATCCTTATCTGTCTAGAAACTGGCATCTGTATACCCATGTATTACCATATCACCTTCTCCATATATTAGGAACACATCCTTAGTTCTTCTTAAGTACATGAGGATTGTCATGATAGCTGCCCAATGATCCATTCCTGGATCAGACTGGTATCTGCTTGTGACGCTCAGAGCATACGATACATCGGGCCTAGTACATAACATAGCATACATGATAGATCCTATCGCGGATGCATAAGGAATCTTATTCATGCAAATCCTCTCGTCTTCTGTGCGCGGACACATAGACTTCGAAAGGTTGATCTCATGCCTGATGGGAAGGTAACCTTTCTTGGATTCTAACATGCTAAACCTTTCTATCACTCGGTCTATATATGTAGACTGCGAAAGACCAAGCAACTGTTTTGATCTATCTCTATAGATTTTAATCCCAAGGATATAGGTTGCTTCTCCCAGGTCTTTCATGGAGAAAGTTTTGGACAATCAAATTTTAACTGACTGGAAGACTGATATATCGTTTCCTATAAGTAATATGTCATCGACATATAACACTAGGAATACGACTGCACTCCCACTAACCTTCTTGTACACACAAGGTTCGTCAGGATTTTGTGAGAAATCAAACTTCTTTGATTGTCTCATCAAAATGGATGTTCCAACTCCTGGATGCTCGCTTTAGTCCATATATGGATCGTCGAAGCTTGCATACTTTGGTTTTATCAACCGATGTGAAACCTTCAGGTTGTATCATGTATACATCCTCAAGCAGGTTTCCATTAAGGAAAGCTTTTTTCACATCCATTTGCCATATCTCATAATCATAATGAGCTGCTATGGCCAGGAGCATCCGAATGGATTTAAGCATAGCTACTGGCGAATAGGTTTCGTCATAATCAATTCCTTGTTTCTGACGATATCCTTTTGCCACTAATCTAGCCTTAAAGGTAACAACATTACCTTCCATGTCGATTTTCTTCTTGAAAACCCACTTGCACCCTATGGGCTTAATCCCTTCAGGTGGGTTAACCAAGTCCCATACTTGATTTTTGTACATGGAATCCATTTCCAACTTCATGGCTTCAAGCCATTTATCCCTTTCTGAATTTTTCAGAACATCTTCATAGCTGATAGGTTCGTTATCGTTAATGAGTAACATGTCGTTCGATTCACTTATGAGAAATCCGTATCTCTCTGGAATATTGCGTGTCCTATCAGACCTACGAAGAAGTGGTATTGTTTTAGGTTCAACTGATAGCTCATCATTATGAGTTATTGGTTGTGGGTCTAGACTAGGTGTCTCTGTAATGCCTATTGGAGTTCCTTGAACTTCTTCAAGTTCAATGCTACTCCCACTGTTTTCTTGTAAAAGAAATTCTTTTTCTAGAAATACAGCATGCCTTGAAACAAACACCTTTTGTTCCAAGGGATGATAGAATTGGTAACCTTTCGTTTCCTTAGGGTATCCAATAAATAGATATTTATCAGACATAGCATCCAATTTGTCGGATACAGTCTTCTTTACATAAGTAGGACAACCCCATATCTTTAGGTGAGATAAATGAGTTTTCTTACTATTCCACGTCTCATATGGAGTAGTAGAGACTACCTTGGTCAGGACTCTGTTTACCAAGTAAACAGCTGTCTTAAGCGCATAGCCCCAAAAGGATTTTGGAAGAGTTGCATGATTCATCATAGATCTAACCATGCCCATCAAGGTTCGGTTATGCCTCTCAGATACACCATTATGCTGTGGTGTATATGGCGGAGTCCATTGAGACAATATCCTATTGTCCCTAAGATAATCTTGAAACTCTTGACTTAAGTATTCACCACCCCGATCGGATCGAAGTATCTTAATATTTTTGCCAAGTTGTTTCTCTACTTCACTTCTGAACTCTTTGAATTTCTCAAAAGCTTCAGATTTGTATTTCATTAAGAACACATACCCGAATCGTGAGTGATCATCGATAAAGGTAATGAAGTAACTAGCCTCCTTTTGCAAGAGTTGACATTGGTGCACATACATCAGTATGTATTAGACCAAGCAATTCTCCCATTGGTTTACCTTTTTCGGAAAAGGGTAATTTGGCCATCTTGCCTTTTAAGCATGATTCGCATGTATCAAATGAACCGGGTTCAAATGATTTCAAAATTCTACATCGGTATAATTTAGTCATGCGTTTCTTACTTACATGGCCAAGACGACAATGTCACGTATAGGAGTCTATTTGATTATCTATTCGAGCACGTTTGTTGCTAACTTCGATATTGAAAACGTCACCGGATAAATCTAACGTGTAGATACCATTGCATAAAGTTCCGGTCCCATAAAGAACACCATTTAAAGTTATGTAACAACAATTGTTACTAAAAGTTAAATGGTAACCCTTTTCATTCAAGCATGAAATAGATACAATGTTCTTTATTAATAAAGGAACAAAATAACAATTATCCAATTCTAAGACAGGTCTGGTAGGGAGCTTTAGCAAATATGTTCCGATGGAAACAGCAGCAATCTTTGCTCTATTTCCAACTCGCAAATTCGCTTCTCCCTTGAAGAGTCTTCTTCTATTCCTTAGCCCCTGTATGTCATTACATATATGTGAGCTACACCCAGTATCAAGTACCCAGGTGTACGAGGAAATAGAGTGACATTCAATAACGAAGATGCCTGAAGAGGTTGGGGCATCGGATGCCTTCTTCTTCAAGGACTCAAGATAAACCATGCAGTTTCTTCGCCAGTGGCCCTCCTTGCCATAGTGATGGCAAGTGCCTTTTGGTGCCTTTTCAATCCTTTTGTCCTTAGTTAACTTATTGGTGTCCAAAATGGAATGCAAATTCAGAGAAGACATGATCAGGCGATTATCCTAGAAATATAAATTGAGGTTATATGATGAGAAGAATGCATCAATATACATTAATTAAATCCTATTTATTTTTCGAATTGAATAACCCTTTTTATCAATTCGGGAGATCGTAGGAACATCTCCAAATAGGTTTATATCCAACCATAGATAAGAACAACCATGGCTAGGGCCATCATGTTTTTCTTAGCTATGAAGGTAAGTAATTATACCGATTACATATTACATATATGTAACTATCACATTATGCTATCAACTAATTGAATGTTTGCATAAATCATTGGGTTGTTAACTCATTAACAAGTATGCAACATTATGCATAGCACCCAACTGCACCTCTCTTTACATCGACCTTGGCTGTGGCACAACAAATCGATGCTCCAAGCTTAAGGCTGACCCATTAATCAAGAAATAGTTTTAATATGGTTGGAGCTCATTCAACCGTTTAGTCAGGCTTGGATGTGTCTAACAACCAAAACTAAGGATTGACCTCAGACTCCAACTATATTAATCATAAACTAATTTCATAGTTTGAACATGTTGAGGTTCAAGCCGGGCATGGATGTGTCCATCAACCCAAACGAGAAACAAAACTCTGGTTCTAACCATATTAATGGAAGGTGTTGGCCTTAATATTTTGTAAGGGGTTTTGGGTCTCATCCTTTTCTTTTAAGCACATTCATGACATATAATTATGTCATGTTCTAACGATTTCCTTAATAAAGTATGTATGTGACTTAATTTATCAAGTCTCATTAATTGAATTAGGAACCGGATTTCTTAATTCTAATTTCACACTTTATTCAAGGAATTATTTTGGGAACCGATTTCCTAAATTGTTATAATCAATTTTGGAAATAATATATTTAAGACTTTGATTTCTCTAAATCAAATCTTATTAAATTAAGAGACAGATTCCCTTAATTCAACCACATATTATTCTCATGAAAATCTTATTTGAGGAAATATACTACTCTATAGGAAAATAATTTTCCTAATTAATTTTAGAGACAATAATATGTAAAATGCATCACCTCATAAATCAAATAAGGAAATTATCGTTTGAGAATCACCTCAAAAATTTCTAAGATTTGATCACATATTTTATTTATGGAAAATTAATATCAATAAATAACTTAATTTGGACGGCTCCCCGAGGCTCAATCCAAAATAAGAATTTATTGATAATATAATTTGGACGGCTCCCCAAGGCTCAATCTAAATTAAACATTTGACAATTTAAATTCAATTTAGGAAATTTAATTATAACAACTAACTTTAAATTGGACGGCTCCCCGAGGCTCAATCCAAAATAAAGAATTTTGTAAATAATTTAATTTCCAATTATGAATTTAAATGCCAATTAATATTTCCATAATTTGTCTAGACTTTCTTGAAAGAAAGTGCCCAAAATTGCGAGCTTTCCATAAATGGAAAGTTTCCAAAAATAAAAAATTTTCAGAATAATTGTAAGTTTCTGGTATAAAGAAAACTTACGTATTTCCAAAATTGAAAAATTTCCACAATAGAAAATTTCCAAAATTGGAAAGTTTCCAAAAAAATGGAATATTTTCACAATTATCATAAAATTTCAGAAACAGGGATATTTCAAAAGTTTGCAAAATTTTCATGAGGATTTCCAAACCTTGAAATTCCTAAATCGGAAATTTACCATAATTGGAAAGTTTCCATAATTGGCAATTTTTCCAAAATTAGATTATGACAAAGTTTTTCGCAAAACAATTATATGATTATGTCGAACACTAACCGACTCTGATACCACTGTTAGGACTGGGTGCATGTTGACATGGATGCGGGTTCGTAATTTTAAAATTAATTACGTGCAGTGGAAGGTTTAGCATAAATAATTTCTCAAATTATTTAACCACACATCTAAGAATGCAACCTTATGTTGTGTAGACATGATCATATATTTGAAATTTTGCAGAAACGTAAACTAATTTACTTGTTACCTCGCGTAACTCGAAAAAAGGGACGAGATCCAACCGTAAGCGTCCCTCGGAAGCTTCGCCTCTATTCGCGTCCACGCCGAGTATCTTCGGGATGAATTCGCAAAGCCACGAGTTTCGTGTTCTCGAGAACTACTAGATTCTCCGAGAACGCGACAAGAAACCAAGAGAGAAGTAATCATATCGGAAAAACTCACCACCAAGGTTGGTCGGAATCACAATTCCGGCGAGGAGGAGGAAGATGACTTGCGCCCAATCCCAAGGTGATGATGGCCGGAGAGGAAGATCGTCTCAACGGAAGAACTTCTTCGCCTCGGTGCTTCTCCTTGTGCTCACGGCAAGAAGAAGGGAGAAGAAGGGAGAGGCCGGCCAAGAGAAAGAAGGGAGGAGAGGGAGAGAGCCCAAGCAAGAATACTTGGATTATTTCCAAGCCTTGCCTTGGGTTCTTTATATAGTGGCCTCTCAACCGCCAAGTCTCCTTTTTCTTGTGGAATAAATTTTCATAAGAAATTTATCATATAAATTTTCTATGACTTATTCCATCATGCCAAGCCTTGATTTTATATCATGGTTAAAATCATATTTTAATTCATGATAAAAATCAACCAAGTCTCTTTTTTCTTATGGAATAAATTTTCATAAGAAATTTATCATATAAATTTCTTTATATAAATTTCTTTATATATAAATTTCTTTATCATGGTAAATCAATCCATGATTGATTTTATAAAATAAAATAAACCAATCTATGGTTCATTTTAATTTCCATGAAAAATAAATTTTATATAAATTTCTTTATATAAATTTCTTTATCATGGTAAATCAATCCATGATTGATTTTTATAAAATAAAATAAACCAATCCATGGTTCATTTTAATTTTCACGAAAATAAATTTTATATAAATTTCTTTATCATGGTAAATCAATCCATGATTGATTTTATAAAATAAAATAAACCAATCCATGGTTCATTTTAATTTCCATGAAAAATAAATTTTATATAAATTTCTTTATATAAATTTCTATATCATGGTAAATCAATCCATGATTGATTTTATAAAATAAAATAAACCAATCCATGGTTCATTTTAATTTCCATGAAAAAATGAACCAAACCTTGGTTTATATAAAAAATTTATATCATCCATAATTTTATAAAACAAACCACACTTGATTTATTTTATAAATTGAACCAAACAATTTGGTTCCCTCCCTTTGTTGTGGCCGGCCAAGCAAAGAGGGTGGGGACCCTCTTTGGTCGGCCTATCCAGGCCACGCCCCAATGAAATAAACTCATTTAATTCATCTATTAAGTCTTCAAAAGACTTAGCCATTTTACGCTTCCGATGCGTCACTGAAAAATTCAGATTCGACTTATCGTTTGGCTCAACCAAACTTAATTTCTCTTGATTGGAAAATCTAATTTTCAACTCGTTTTAAATCCCTCGGATTACTCATAGTGCATGTGACTAAATAGGCTTTCGATTTATGTTGGTCGTCTATAATTAACCAATTATAGAATGATCATGAGTGACACCTAGTAGTACATCATGATCCCCAATTAATCGAAAGATCAACGGTTGACCTCAGAAACAATTCTGTAACCTTTCAGCAGCTATAATGAATCGTGCCCCATTCCCTTCACCATCTTATACCCACTTGGTTCAGGACATGGTCTATGTGTGTCAGTCCCCATTAGTCTGACTACGTCACACCTAGCCCAAGTATCATTTTCTCGTCCTACGAATTCTAATTACTCTCATGTATCTAAGAGATTCATACTTCGAACATGTCATGCTCTGGCCAGAGGCTTCGAGTAACAATCCGACGATAGGCCTTGGGTATACATCTCCTCGCAAGGAGTGGTGAATCCTTTGTAAGCTGTTCAAACATCTTTGGGCACGTCGGCTTATACCCAATCATCCTGGGTCCACACCTCCTTGGAGATGCTTGCTTAAGATGTCAAAGTATAAGTCTCCATGACCAAGATGACTTGAACACCGCAAGTCAAAGGAACATCGCACTTAAGCTGCAGTAAGAACTTCACTGACATGTCTATATGTAGACTACCATATGAAGTTTTACAGCCAGTCACTCCAATGAACTAGTTCCCTTAACTAGCATTCATGTTTATCTCCGAACATCCCAATGTCACCTGCTAGTGAGAATCAGCTGATTAGAGAATAACTCATGCTAGTCTCAACAGAATTGATAGTGTCCGTATTTATCAATTCATCGACTAGGAAAAATTTCAATACTTCACAATTGCACATGTAGAGATAATCACTAGTTGTGAATTCGTCACAAATTCTCTCATGCTGTGAATTGTATTGCGGACATTCAGTAAATGAGTTTAAAATCTCAATCAAATACTTAAACATGTATACTCAAATAATCAATATTCATTTATTAAAATAAATGATTACAATCATAAGGCGATTGCCTTAGGACACTTTTCTCATATCACTAACAGAAAAATGATACAAATGCATGTATATACATGAAAATGATAAAAATGATAAATGACCTTATGCTAGCTTATTGTTGTAATATGAGAACAACATGGCTAGAAGAAGTACTAGAATTAATGATACCGTACCTCAGCCTGACCTGACTCACCTAGTGACAGAACTCCAACGTCAACTCACCGAGCAGTAGCAGACCATCAACACCTTGATGAGTTAGCAAGCAAATACTACCGTTCCATCTGCGAACCAGACGTTGACACTTGTAGTGCCTCTGACTCCGCCAGCACCCCCGACAGGCCCTGCCACCGGAATGCGACCGGAAGCTTACTTAATCCAGTGGCAGAGGCTGAAATCGGAAACTTTTACGGGTGCTTGCGAACCGTGGGATGCTCAGGCCTGGCTCAAAATGGTGGAAAGTACTATGGAGATGTTGGACTGGCCGGAGCATGAAAAGGTCATGTGTGCGTCATTCTGCCTTTCTGGCGATGCCAGAATGTGGTGGGAAAGGGTCAAGGCCAAGAGATCCGTGAACCAGATGAAATGGACGGACTTCGAATCAGAATTTTACGAGGAGTTCTTCCACATGCGGGTCACCAACAAACACTACGACGAGTTTACGGAATTCTAACAAGGCGAGTTGTCAGTCAATGAAGATGTCAAGAGATTCAACAGGCTGGCTCGCCTATGTCCCGAGTTGGTCAAGACGGAGAAAGAAAAGGTCCGCCTGATGCTGAAAATGTTGCGGCCCGAGATAGCTCTGAACGTGGCCGACGGAGTTAACCGACCGCAGACCGCAGAGGAGCTGTTCAGTAGCGCCTTGATTACTGAGCACTATATGAACAGTATTAATCAGCAGAAGGAGATGCCGACAGAGAAAAAGAACCAAGTTAACTCAGGAGGTCAGCACGCGGGCACCAGCTGGAAAGGGAACCGCAACGACAAAAAGAACTGGAATGATCCTAAAGGCGGTCTAGCGAACAAGAAGCCCAAGATCAACCCGTGCGCGAAATGTGGAAATAGGCATCTTGGAGAATGTCGCAGAGGTACAAACAAATGCTACACCTGCGGATTGGAAGGACACAAGGCCTTCGATGTCCTATTAAGCCTCAGGTACCATCTCAGCAGCTGATCCAGCACCAAGGTGCCCCTGCCCAACTGCATTATATGCAAGCTGCACTGGAAGGTCCTCAGATAAGTCAAGGTAGATTGGAAGCCCCGCCAGTTACGACGAATGCTAGGGTTTTCTCACTTACCAAAGAGGACGCAGCGAATGTTTCGACGGTTGTTACAGGTCAGATCTTTATTTACAGTCAGCATGCTACGGCATTATTTGACACTAGAGCAACGCATTCGTTTATTTCCATGCCTTATTCTAAGAAGATAGACATAACTCTACAAGTTCTAGACTGTACATTTCTAACCACCCTGCCTTCGGGAGAAACAATGGCTTCCACCCACGTGTTGCGTGCAGCACCAATCAGGATCGCAAAAAGAGATCTCTATTGCGACCTCATAGTGCTCGACATGCAAGATTATGATGCAGTACTGGGTATAGATTTTCTGAGCAAATACAGTGCTTCTGTCGAGTGTCGTAAGCGAAAAGTGGTGTTCCTGCCCGAGGCGGAACCTATGTTTGAATTCATCGGAGAGCCAAGGAAGAGAACCAGGAAATTCTTATCGGATCTAAAGGCGCAAAAGATGCTAAAGAAAGGATACGCTGGTTTTCTAGTGTAGGTGGTCAACACTGCTCAAACAAAGGATCAGAAACTAACTGATGTCAGAGTGGTATGCGATTATCCGGACGTATTCCCAGACGATCTACCAGGATTGGCCCCGGACAGAGAAATCGAATTTGAGATCGAGCTGATTCCTGGCACTAATCCGATCTCCAAGGCACTTTACCGTATGGCGCCAGCGGAGTTGAAGGAGCTTCAAGGAAAGCTGCAGGAGTTACTCGACAAGGGTTTTATTTGCCCGAGTCACTCTCCATGGGGAGCTCCGGTACTGTTCGTGAAAAAGAAGGATGGAACTATGCACCTGTGCATAGATTATCGAGCTTTAAATAAGGTGACGTTTAAGAACGGGTATCCCCTCCCAAGGATTGACGACCTGTTTGACCAACTAAAGGGAGCTACCATCTTTTCGAAGATCGATCTTAGATCAGGTTACTATCAAGTTAATGTGAAACCAGACGATATCCCGAAGACGGCCTTCCGGACTAGATACAGACACTTTGACTTCGTTGTCATGCCGTTCGGAGTAACTAATGCTCCTGCCATGTTTATGGATCTGATGAATCGGGTATTCTTGGCATTCCTTGACAAGTTTGTGATCGTCTTCATCGACGATATCCTCATCTATTCGAGATCTCGAGGAGGTGGGAAAAAAGAGAAAAGAGATAAAAGATGATAAAGTAATGAGTGGAAAAATTACTAAGATTAGAAGGTAACTGAGGGAGTAATTGGATACATATTTTTATGGCTAGAGAAGTAAGTGTTGCTGAGAATAGAGCATCAATAAGGACAACAAAGAAATGATCGGTGACATTAGTGGAAGATAACTGTGACATTAATTTTAAGTTCAAGGACGAACTTTCCAGAAGCACTACAAGAATTTTTGGAATCAACAACACCCAATAGAGAACGGTTTTTTGAAAAACCGTTGTCTTTTTTTATTTAACAACGGTTTTTTCCAAAACTGTTGATGTTGAAAAAATTTTTGCGGAAAAAGACAACGGTTGTTAAAAAATCATTGTCTTATGTATGCCAAAAATAACAGTTTTTTAAACACCGTTGTCTATTGGGTTGGTTACGACAATAATTTTTAAATAACCGTTGTCTATTGGTGTTGCTAACATGGTAATACACAACAGCGAGCAAGTGTGAAAACGAAAACGCCCGCGCGTTTACATTGAGTAATAGTGATCCCTCTCTCCACTTTCACCAGTCTTCGTCTTCGTGCCCTAGCCAAAGGAGCAGAGGTGTTGCCCCTCCCCTCAAATCGTCTTCATCTTTGTCTTCCTCTTCGAGCCCTAGGCCGCTGCCCCCTCCCCCGTCAACAACTCTTTTTGCTCATACCCAAAGGTTTCCACTGGTAAGGTCAGTCCCAAATGTTGTCGTTGCCTTTCTCCTCACCTGTGCCCATGCCCTGGCCACAACCCTTTTAAAAGACTCCCCTCTTCGAACACGCGATGAGAACCGCAACCACGCCGTCTCCCTCGTCGCCCTCTTCTCCACCTTCCTTCTCTTCTACGATGCGAGCTACTCTTCTTCCTCGCGCTGCCTCTTGATCTCCAACTCCCTGGACGCCCCTCTCGGCCTCTCCAAGTGGATCCCTAATCCTGCCCCTCCTCCCGAGTACTCCTTCCTCGCGTCGCTCGAGAAGTTCCTGACGTCGCGCGCGCACCCTGCCGGATCCCCGAGCGTCACTTTTGCTGCTGATGGCAGATCTCCATCTGTCGCGGTCACGGTGCTCGACGACTCGATCTGGAAGGAAGAGGCGGAGAGGCTTTATGGAAGCGAATGATTCGCCGCTCGATTTCTTCCAATTTTTTTCTTTCAATTGTCTTCGCCGACCTAATCGAGGCAAAGGATAATCTTTGGTGTAATCTTTCAATTCGTCGGCTTCTTTCTGCTCTCCGTTGGTTCCAATCGATTCCAGTGAGAAAGGTTCGATTTTTTATCACTTGATGTTCAGTTATCTTTTAACGTGGTGTTGCTTTGCATCCATTTTTTTCCTTTGCATAGGTGTTGCTTTGTTGGTTCTGTGCGCATGGAATCTCACATCATACTCCTTTTGTTTTATCTGTATTCGTTTTATGAATTAGCACAGAGAATATCTATGGCATTCTGAATCTAAACTTTTGTAGGTTGCAATGCTTGGATTAGATGCAGCTGGAAAGACTACTATTTTGTACAAGTTGCACATTGGGGAAGTTTTGTCGACAGTTCCAACTATTGGTAAGTCATCTTTCACTGTTAAACGTAATAGGTAATCTGTAGAAATTATGGAGCTGATTTGCTTATTATAATTAGCCAAGAAGTTATGAGTATAAGATCTGCATGGCATTCATTGATTTGGATGGAATTTAGGTGTGAGTAGTAGATTAGCCAAGTGTTTTTAAAACCAGACCGTGATTGGTGGCCAATTAGTTCCTACTTTTTCAGGTTGAACTGGGCTAAAATCCTGTTCTGCAAGGATGCCCCCATCAATTAAACTGGACGGTCTTTTTCTTTGGTTCCTGGGTTTGCTGGTTGAACTAACCGGTTTGGTCTGGTTTTGAATATACTCATATACCACGCATTGGAGGGGAAGAAATTTGTTTTACTTGAAGACATTTTGTTGTCTACATAGATTTGAAAAAGTCACTAGTTTATGGGTGGAAGTTCATATTCATCTTGAACTACTACTCGAGCTTATATGAGGTATTATCATCTTGTTTATTATTTCCTCTTGATCATTGCTTTTTGATATCATATTTTTAAGTGGAATGTGGTCCGGCTCAATGGATCTTATCCCTCCACATGCCACTCAAATTATAATCTGATAACACTCTATGGTTAAAATTGATATTGTATTAGTAATTAAAATATATCATCGATAGATAGACAATTAGTTTTGTCACTTGTATTTTTTTCGCTTATATTTGTCCTTATATGTAAAAGATCTCTTGCTTCATATGGCTCTCTTAACTTTATTAATGAATTATCTCTTGGCCTATGATATTAGATTCTTCCAACTATTCTCTATTCCACTTTCTAGTGATGATATCTAATACGATTCTTCTTCTCTCTGTTCATTATATAGCTATGAGAGTTTTACTGACCTCCATTGCATTGTTGTTAATAAATCTCTTTTACATATTTTTAGGCTTCAATGTGGAGAAGGTTCAATATAAGAATGTGGTTTTTACCGTCTGGGATGTCGGTGGGCAAGAAAAATTAAGACCCTTATGGAGGCACTACTTTAGCAACACTGATGCACTGGTAATTTGTCATCCTTCATGTTCTAGTTTTAGTTTTAGTTAGCAGTACGATTTAGTGTTAATTGTTAGATATCTTATTCTAGTTTTAGTATCTGTAAGTAGTACTGATGTAGTGTTCAATAGTGAGATATCTGACAATTTTGAGTGTCGAAGATGATTCTATTTTTGCTTGTTTTAAACACATCTCTACTTGCTAAAATACCTTCTGTCTTACAATTTTTTGAGGCATGCCACCTGAATAATTTTCAAAATTACTGCAAAATGCAATAAGTATGGCTTCAACAATTATTAAATTGAAAAATTGTATTTAAATGCACAAAGGTTAGAAAAGCTGAATCGATTAGAGTAGGTGTATGAGATAGAGAGAGATTATAAAAACTATTAGTCAGTAAAACAAAATATTATTAATCATACTACCATGAACATAACTTGATGAAGGGATTCATGTAGCCAACCTTAAATAGATAGGAAAAACATGGCTTGATGGCTTGATTACTGATGACAACGACAATGGCACCATCAAAAGATTCTTTAGTTAGTTGTTAATTTGTGTATATTATCAGCTCTATCTAACTCACTAAAATATTTTTTGTCATGCACTTATGGTGATGTAAAGCATCAAAAATTTCTTGAGTTGTATGTATGTTTCTCTATGGATGGACAAAATGCTAACGTTTGTGTAAGAGATAATGTAGCAGCAGATGTTTGTGTAAGATTGTTTGCTGGTGGTTTATCTGGAATAACAACTGCTTCACTTATATATCCACTGGATCTTGTGAGGACACGTCTCGCAACTCAGGTAATACCATGATATATGTGAATGAGTATAATCAGTATTCTAACTTTTACTCTTCATAGGCAACAAAATCATAGTTGAAGTTCTTAATTTTGGCATATTTAAAGATACAGAACATATAGGTGTTGTATTTAGTTATCATTTGATTTTGTATTAACTATCTTTTGGTGGCAGGGTGTTGGACCTAACATAGCAATAAGTTTTCCAATTTATGAAACTTTGAGATCCCACTAACAAGTTGAAAGGTGAGCCTTTGTTTGTGGTTTCTTTCTATTTAAAATATGATTTTTATTATATCTTTCTTTTTGTTCTTTGAAATTAGGCCATGTGATTCTCTTATCTTGGTTAGTTTAACTTGTGGAAACCCACATACAACATTTTAGTTAATGGATTTTTCACACAGATATATATATCAACTTGACTAGTAGCTAACTTGTGGAAAAGTCTCTCTCTGTTGTTAAGTAAACTTTTATATATAGAATCATTCTAAACCTAGACGAAATATAAACTCAAAGCAGCTTCATCAGATTTTAATTTTTGTCATCTTATTTCATAGGATAATAATAGCAATAGTAGTACTAGTATAAGAAAAAGAAGCAGCAGCAGTAGTTCAAATAATAATATGATAACTGGTTCTACAAGAGGATTGTTGTATGTGCTGGGTAGGGATCATTCTTGGAATTACTTTATTGTTGATACAACACCCACGTCTTGCATGTTCTTCCACTATTTTTAGTTGTGAATGCTCATTTTATATTTCTATTTGTTGTGACAATTCATATCCAATGGAAGGAATCAACTTATGGTGTAAAGCTAAGGGGCGCGACTGTCTTCATCTGGTTGACTGCACTTGGATGAAGCTAGCTGCTGGAGATATTTCGATGATGTTTATCTTAGTTTCTGGTTCTTGATGTATATGATATTTTGATGATGTTACCTCATGGACTAATACTGGGAATATCATGATTTATGATATTTGCGGAGTATGATGTATAATATTTTGATGTATATATGATAGTTTGAAGTGTGTTTGCTCAATATTGTTTAATAATTTAAATAATTTAAATTTTAAATGGTATTTGTTGTAAATTGTTGGTTGCCTCAATCAAAAGACAACGATTTTTATTTGTTGTTAAACTATTGTTTAAATCACACACAAACAACGGTTTAATACTATTGTTAACCTGTTGTCAATCACATTAAAAGACAACGGTGAAAACTCATTGCTACACTTGTAATGCCCCAAAATTCTCATTTTTAGTTCTTAAAGTCCTTAGAATTATTTAAAAATGGTTTAGAAATATTCTAGATATTTTTAGGAATTTTTAGAATATTTTTATGGAATTTTCCGAGTCCGTTTAGTATTTAAAAAAAAAGAAAAAGAAAAAAAAAGAGGAAAAACGTTTAATGGGCAGCCGGGCGTTCGAACCCGCGACCACCACGAGACCGAGAGCGCGCGCGACCAGCTGGGCTAGGGTATCAAGCACAGCAAAGGATGGAGAGACCTATATTTAAGGTGTAGTTAGGTTAATCCGCCCCATAAGTATAAATAGGTAATTAAAGAGAGAAGTTTTATTTTCTCTCCTCTCCAAACCCTCACGCCGACCCTCCTCTTCTGGGCGAAACTACACCAAGCTCTAGGGGGCCGATCAAGGCTCTTCTCCAAGAGATCTTCTAATATTTGGAATCCCCGCGACGAGAGGAACGCGTAGGTGCGAAGAATTCTCCGAGATCTCAAGTTTCTTCCGAGTCCTAGACGTCAATCTTGGTTGTAAGTCCAAGATATCAATGTAAGTACTGCTCACCTGCAGTAAGAGGCGGTTTTTCCGCAAGAATTTCCTTTAAAAGTTTTTAAAAAGAGATACTTCCTTTTTGTTTAAGTTTTGCATGTGATCTTAGTTCATTATATGCTTATATATTTTATTGAGTGCCCTATATGAGATTAGGGACCAAGAAAAGCTATGAGAAAAGAAAAGAGGAGATAAAGATAAGAAAAGAAAAGGCCAAGGCCTTAAGAAATCCCCAAAAGTCAAGACTTAGGGATTTTAGCACGCAAGGTGCTCGAGAAAATGCCAAGGCATTTGCAGATAAGAAAGAAAAGAAAGAAAAGCTATTTTATTTTCTAAGGCCAGTACCCGGCGTCCAAGGGCGTCGTTAAAGAAATCCAGGTGTCCAATTCCAAGGTCTTGGCCCTGGTAGACCAAGGTCTGCTCTATTAGGATTGGTGGCTCGCTACCCCAACCTTTTAGGGAACGCGCATGAGATGGTACTTACGTCTTCAGTGGATCCAAGTGATTAGTATTTTCAAGTATATGCTTTAGCAAAGTTTCGAAAATTTAAAGAGTTTTCAAAAAGTTAAAGAATAGCTAAAGTTTCAAGTTGAGCCAAGAAAAGTAAATTGAGATTTATTATTGCTTGAGTATGCATGTTTTGAGTTATACATGTTCTTAGTTTTCTTTCAAGCATATTAGTATCTCATATGATGTTCAGTTTGATCTAGAAGCATGTTTGCATATTTCGAGTTTTTGTGAGCTAGATAGTACTTACTAAACTTTTTGCTTACTAGTTGCATTTCCTCTTATTGCAGATAAAGGTAAAGGCAAGCAATTCTGAAGGAAGACGACGAGGCGGTGCTGAGTAGAGTGTGTGTGGTGGCTGAGTATGGAGAGATCTTTGGCACGAGACAATTTAGTTATTTAATTCACAATGTTATAGTACATTTGAATTTCAAGTTCTTGCTTTATGGAGTTTAGCGAACATTTAAGTTTTGGATAGTTTTACATGTTCAAATGCTTAGAGTAAAGATTCCATGTCATTTCATTTAGCTTATATATTCTTATGTTTGCATTGGATGAGTAGAAATGTGAGTAGATGGAGATATTGATACTTTGTTAGAAAATAGACGCATGTGCCAAGATAGTATCAAATTCTCTTTGAATTAAGTTTTATTGCTTATAAATGTTTAGAAAAGTTGCATCCACATTTTATAATGCTTTAACAGGGTTATAGAACATGCATTTGGAGTTATGAGTACATAGGAATCAAGATTGGTACAAACTTTAGTGTTAAAGTTCATAGATCTTGAATAGTTTATTTTCCTCCGCAAAAGTCCAAATTTCAAGTTTATGGATTCGTTTTGATTGGCTAAACTCATTTGAAAACTGTCATAGAGTGTAGAAATGGTGTCATGATTCCATATGGCTCGAAATTATAGGTTTGGAGGAGCTGAGAAGCAACTGCCGAAACCTGAGTTTTCTGACTTCAGGCCTATCAGTCGACTGATACAGTATCAGTCGACTGATACCTGCAGTTTGAGTTGGGCGAGGCAAGCTTCAATGGTTATCATCTTGCGAGCTTTTGAGATAGAAGGGTGATATGTTATTATGCATGATTGCTTAAGTTAGAATATAATTGTTAGATGAATTTAAAAGTTAAAAAAAAAAAAAGACTTCCGCATTTTTAGTCATGCAAAAGAGTTGAGAAGTAGACAAAAGTAACGATCCGTCTAAAGCAGGAGAAGGCGGGTCGCTACAACACTGTTGTTATTGACTATAAACGACAACAGTTTGTAACTGTTGATGTTGAGCGCCCCTTTTAACAACATGGCCTTTAACAACAGTGTTTTTAGCCTATGACAACGGTGAACGCACGTTGTTAATTAGCATTTTTCTACTAGTGAGTACCAATTCCCGTTTAGTGACTTGGCTCCATGTGAATCAAATAGGTCAAGGTGTAGGAGCTCAAGTGTGGTTTGGGTTAAGTCTGATTGAATTGATTTGTGGTTTGACTTAGTTTGCTTGCCTTGGTTACATGAGTTACAGATTGTGTTTTCAAAATTCTTAATTCTTGGTACACCTTTAATTAAACCAAGTTGGGTAATTTTAGAAATTAGTTTAACATGAGTGTGACCTAATCTCCTATGCCAGAGGTTGGATTCTTCTAATTGAGTCAAGAAGCATTTTGGTACTAAAGGTAAATTAATGGTATGAACATTATTTTTCCTAGTACCCTTAAGCATAACTTCTGAGTCTTCAAAGTTTCTAATCAGGCAATCAGAGTTGGTGAATGTAACTACATAGCCAGTATCACATAGTTGACTTATACTAAGCAAATTGAATTTAAAGTTTTCAACCAAGAGACTTTCTTAATCACAAAATTAGACTTGAGTTCAATGTTACCTGACCCAATAACTTTGAGTATAGCATTGTTGCCAAATGCTACTGATGTAACGACACGGTCTCTCAACCCCTTTGGCGGCCAAATCAACATTTTGGCGGCCCAACAACCTGGCCCCTCGGCCCAACAACCTGGCGGCCAAATCAACATTTGGCGGCCCAACTATGTCGTCGACCAACAACCGATGCCGACGACCAACAACCGTGTCGTTACTCACTAGGACTTCCCACCCCTGGCCAGTGGATTTTTGCCTTTCTCAGGATTCGAACTCTAGACCTCCAGGATAAGTACTATAGTTTATGAATCCTGATACCAAGTGAGCTGCAGCTCACTTGGTATCAGGATTCATAAACTCTAGTACTTATCCTGGAGGTCTAGAGTTTGAATCCTGAGAAAGACAAAAATCCACTGGCCAGGGGTGGGAAGTCCTAGTGAGTAACGACACGGTTGTTGGTCGTCGGCATTGGTTGTTGGTCGACGACATAGTTGGGCCGCCAAATGTTGATTTGGCTGCCAAGTTGTTGTGCTGAGGGGCCAGGTTGTTGGGCCGCCAATATGTTGATTTGGCCGCCAAAGGGGTTGAGGGACCGTGTCGTTACAATAAAAAGTTTGGAAAATATCAGCCAAAAACAAATACCAGCTATAGCGTATTTGCAAGAATTTTTCCTCCAAATGGAGCGCGAACACTGGGAAGCTAGGCTTTTAGACCGGCCACCGCAAATGCTTCCCGATTTACCCTGGAGGCCGGTGGGAAATTTCCGTGGGGCCCAATCGGTCGCCCGAGGTTGAAAAAGAAACCTCGTTAATCATTTGAGCAATTAACATTAGCCATAAATGAGATGCAGTTTGAGTCTTTGCTAGGTTAGCTACAAAGAGAGATTTGATGTACCATAGTCCATAGAATGGTAACTTGTAGATATTTAATCATATTTCAATTTAAGAATGTTGAAAATCGAAATTTTAAAGGGCTTAGTTGTAAATTTTAAAGGGGCTTAGTTGTAATTTCTGAAACTTGGGGGGTTTATTTGCAAAAAAATCCCAAATCAAATATAAACAACCCTAAAGCCCTAACTTCCCTCATCTCATCCGAAACCCTCTCTTTTGCGCCAACTTCCCCTGCGCGAAACCGAAATTGCCCGACGCCGACGCCAAGCCCTAGCTGTCCCCTTCGGTTCTCGCCCTTCCGCCATTTCCTTCTCCCCGACGCCGCTGAGCCCTAGGCAGCGCCGCGTCTTCCTCTTCCTCCCCGTTCTTCTTCGTCAGTTGCTGCAGCGCACACGAAGGAGGCGTCGCACTCTTCTTGTCTCGCGGAAACCCTAGGCAACCGTTGTCTTGATCGCGCTATTGTCCTCGTGCGAGCACGCGACGGTGATTTTCCTCCCTTGGCCACCACCGGAAAATGGCAGGCCACTGTTTGACCTTGCCGCCCCCAATTGCTTGCGCCGGTCGAAATTAGGTAAGCCTTTAATGTGGTCATATTTCAATTTTGCCAAATTTTGTTCTTGAAGTGTTCTTGATCACAAGCATAATTAGGTTTGATTTTTCCCTATTAGTGCAGGGAATTTGTTGTTGCCGTGAGTTGGGTTTGTTTGGATGGTGTTTGGATCAATGGTGTTGTTCTTGTGTTGAGTTAAGTATGAGCTTTGTTTGG